>OX454266.1:16938388-17266050 GCA_949715065.1 Periphyllus acericola | reverse complement strand
TTAGATGTCTTAAAATGTTATTTTATTTGGCATCTATGGTGCTGGGTGGGTCCCCGGGGTATTTATAACTTGTCTCTGAAAAATGTTCAGTTCGTCATGTCACTTAGTCACCGCACCTATGGTAGGTACTAGGTACCTATATTGTATATTGTAATATATTTGTTGAAATATGCAACTAATAATAAAAATTTGATCATTGTCTTTAGTAACGATGTCAGAGAGTTACTTTCAGGTTTCTAAACGGATGTACATAATAGCAGGCGCGTAAACAAAAAAATATTTGGGGGGGGGTTTGGACGTTTGGTTGTACATTTTCGTACATGATATATGGATATATACATTTTCGTACCTTTATAATCTAACCTAACAAGAAGTTTACACCATTTAAGTTATTGTACTATTTATTTCTCATAAAAACGTCATTATTAAAATATTCGGTGGGGGGGTTGAACCCCTAGAACCCCCCCTTGTATACGCGCCTGATCATATTGCAGTTTGAAGATCTACCTGACATTGCATTAAAAGACTTCATTGCAGAAGTATTTTAAATGCTTAAGCTTAAGCACACATTAATAAATAATATAATTTAACCTTTATATTTTTTGTTTAGAGTAAACATGTTCCAGAGTATATGTTTCTACAATGGATAAATCAAATTTTAGGATGTTTGGATTCTCCTTTAATTACTGTAATTAAAATTTTTGTAAATTTTTAATTATTTTAAACTTTAATAAAAAAAAATCAATTATAAGCATTATAAAAAGCCTATTATAAAGAATTTCATTGTTTTTTATTTATTCATATAATAATAATCAAAATTCTAAAATTTGTGAAAAAAAATTGATTCTTATTTGTAAGAAAAATAAGGTATAAAATTGAGGTGGTCCGTGACGTATCGAAAGTTCTCATAGTGGTCCGTTATACCAAAAAGGTTGGGAACCACTGGTCTAGAGAATGTCCCAGCACTAATAGCTTAGTGATTCCGATGATGATTTTTTTTTAGTTTTGGGGAAAATAGTTCTGATACAAATGTTGATATCAAACTTCTTTTATTTTTTTTCTTAACTGCCTGTGTCATTTTTATTTAAACGACCAAAGGTCTTTATAAATACATTACATTGTGGGGGAGTACAATATGATAATTTATAATAATGATAATAATAATAATAATAATAATAATAATACTTAAATATATATTATACATGACATATATGGGGTTGTACCTCCATTGAAATATCACCTTTTCTTAGCCTAAGCATAGATTAAATATACTATAGATAGCCCACGGGTATAGGTGATATGGAAACATATAAATTAATATCACAACGTCTCAATAGATAGCGCACTCACTTGTAATATCGAAAAATAATTTACAATAATAATCAAAATATGGTCAGGGAAGAGAGGGATATGATCGGCCGCGGTTCGGGCGATTTATACTAAAAATAAATTGCGATATGGAGTAAATGAATAATGAAATAATAACAATCGTCAACGGGACATACAGATTGATAGCGGCGATACAGTTACAGGTTAACACAGATATGAAATTAATTGATTGGCGCAAACAATAACATTACATTATTGTCATTATTACAACGTTAACAACTCAGCACTTATGCAGTCTGCACGAGCCGCGGTGACACAATTAACTCACTAATTATTTTTAATATTATCATGGCTACGAAAGGCAATAAATGTATGATTTATAACTGTGGTAAAAGTAAACGAAATGATAAAAATATCAAGTTATTCCGTTTTCCCAAAAATAAAGAGCATGCAAAAGAATGGGTTAAGCAATCAGGTTAGTTGAATAAAATCGTGTTTAAAAGTTTAATTATTATTCTTTTTAAAAATTTAAAAATTAATACATTAAATTGTATGTATTTTTATATCAGGCGCGTAGCTAGGAATTTCAAAGGCGAGGTGTTATTTAAAATTAATTGACAAAATTATACCCATAAAACTAATACCTTTACCTATATTTTTGTAAAAACGTATTACAAGTGAATAGATAATGGTTTATGAGAAGATTTTTTATTCAAATTTAATATTTTTTATCCTTTATATTATAATTAATAAAAAAAAAACGGTTTAAAATTATAATTAATGCCGGGTCCTTATTTATTGCTTTACATTATTGTTATCGTAATAATTATTGTTAAATTAAAATCATTATCTTTATAAGACATAAGTATACTTCAGCTGGAAGGGGGGTGTTACTACACCTGTAACACCCCTCCCCCCTGGCTACGCCCCTGTTTTATATTATACATCATTTTAGATTTTGAGCGGATGTATTTGAGCGTGAATGTATTGTTTTTACAATGATGTGTGTTTAATTTTTATTCTTTTTTTCTTTTTATGTTTGTGTCTGAAGACAATATTTGGAGCAGTAATAGTCATAATTTTTTTTATAAGCGTAAAACTTTCAAATTTTTACGAAATATGTTAAAATGACAACAATTTGAAGTTATTTTGTAGTTAAAACTTCATAACATTTTAAGTATTTATACCTTTAGTTTGAAAATGTTGTACAAGGTTTTCCGTAAGCTTTTCTTCGAATATTTATAAAAAAAACTCAACAGTTATAAAACCAAAAATTTTTATAAGCCTTTGAAATTTAATTTAAAATATTTTTCAAAATATTTCGTTAATTTTTCAGCTATTTATAGGCATTTGAAATATTCGACTTTTTTTTGTTTTTATATAAATGTCGATTAAAAATTTTCTCTAATTGAAGGTTTCACATAAGTTTATCTATACGTGATTTAAAAATTATCAAAATACATAAGCACAATTTTTTTTTTATAACCTTTTGAAGTTCAAATATTGACAAAAATCTTCAAAATCACGAATATTTGTAAATTATTTTGCAGTTCAAAATTTATAATTTTTTTTGTATTCATAGCTAAGAATTAAAAATTTAGTACAAGGTTATCCATAAGTTTTGGTTACAATATTTATAAAAAAATCGAGCGTAAGTCTATTAACAAGTGTCTAAATTTAAAAATTTAAAAATTCAAGCGTAAAATAATGATTTACTATTAAACAGTTTTATATTTTTGTTATTTTTAAAAAAGTACTAGTCGTAAAAATTTGAAACTTCTACATTATACAGGTAATATAATAATATATCCTAGACTGACAAATCATCTCCGTTCAGAATCGTTTTTTGTATGCAATGTTACCTATCATTGCATTCAAATATTAACCTCAATACTATTTTAACTGTAGGGAATGTTAAATTGGCGGATTTATCGTTAGAACAACTGAATAATCGCCATGTATGTAATTTACATTTTAAACTTACGGATTTTATTAATATTGAAACACAAAAAAGATTGAAACCAAATGTAATTCCAATAAAATATGATTTTACTGAATTACCAACTGATGTGGGACAATACATTCCAACTTCATCATTAAACGAATTTGAACACCCCGAGTCACCAAATTTACACGTTAAAACACCAACCACAGTGTACAAAAAAAAATGTCCAAGAACACCTATTGAATCTCCTCATCTTCCGGCTACATTAAATACATCACCGTCTTCGCCAATTTTGACTAATGAATGTTCTCCATCAACAAGTTTAATGGTTAAATCATTAATAGATATGCCTTCGCCTATTAGTACTCGAGAACGTCGTTTATACAATTCAAAAACAGTTCTTTTTCCTAACGAACAAAGTTCAGAATCGTCAATAAAACGCCTGGAAGACAAAATTAGAAAAAAAAATATTTTGTTAAAAAAGAATTCATCTACCATCAGTAAATTAAGAAAAAAATTACAAGTTTCTCGTAATAAATTTAATTTACATAAATTAAAAAAAAATATTACATTTTCAAGTTTGGGATCTAAAGTAATAGCAGAAATGCATATATAATATGATTATAATATTATTTTATGAAAAAAAAATAATAATTATGATTTGTACAACATTGTTATCACTTCTAACTTAAATATTATAATATTCTAATGAATAATATTGTCCTCAGAACTTTTTATAAAGATTTTATTATTTTAATATATCGGTAGTTTTAATATTTTCACCTGTATTTTGTAAGATGTAAGGTATTATAAATTATTATTTTTTAAGTTATTCTTATTATATTTCTTTATATTATTAATTATTATATTAATTATAAAATAATTTTTTTTCGCTACTCCACCAATAATTTTAAGAATTTATAATCATGTCACATTTTTCATTCTTTTGTAAAACATTATATTATTAAGATTTCAAGTGTTAATCTGTATTGCCAATAAAATCTAAAACTGCTTTTGCTACCTCTGAATTTGTTAAAGAGTTAAATAATTTATTCGATTGTCTTAATAGAAAAACATAATTTAGTCCAAATTTTTATTCTTGAGCTTTAAACTCAGATAAACCCGAAATATATCATTTTTTAATGCAATCCAAAGAGTGGTGTGAAAAATTAGAGTTGTTAAACCCTGTAAAAATGTATGGTAAAATTGTTCCCTGGTGCGATGCTATGGTGTGGACCATAAATACTATTAGTATGATATATATGCAACAACAAAATGTAGGATTTAAATATCTTCTTACAAATCGTTTAAATCAAGATTTAATAGAAAATGCCTTTTCAATATTTCGTCAACGTGGTGGGTTTAATAGAAATCCGACTGCTCGTACTTTCAGAACATCGTTTAAATTTCAAGCTACACATAACATCATGAAAGCAACTGATTTATCAAATTGTGAAACTGATTATGACTTTAATTTATTGGATCTAAGTTGAAAAAATAGTACACATCCTACCACTTCTAATAATTTATTCAATTCAGATTCAGAGTGTTCGGACTCATTTATATCATCTTCCGGAGATTACCAGTAAAATTTAGGAATATACAAAAAAAAGCTCTAGAAAAAATGTGCATTATTACACTGAAGATATTTTGTGTTTTCCATCAACCAGGAAATTTTATTGGGCATTAATACTAATCACTAATCACTATATTAATTATTAACCAATAACAATAATTTGGGAATCTTAAATCGTGCCTTTAATAAACGTTCAATATTACACGGCAATTATATAAAATCATTATCAATAAATAAACGCGATACGAATCGCAATCATGGACAAGTATATAGTAGATAATATTAACGATTAGTAAAATGATAAAATGTGACGAGCGACAAAAATATCGTGCGCGCGGAGTCCAATAGGTATAATATACGCATGCGCAGATTTCAGTACTACTAACGACCCTATCGGGGTCCATTTGTACTAACCCTCCGGGGTCCAAATTGCCTGTATATTTGGTTGCCACATTTTAACACGGCGTGAGCTATCTATAGTATATTTAATCTATGGCCTAAGTCACTTAAGCTAAGTCGTATGGCTTTAGGCGTTTAAGGCGCCTTATGTTTTGCGAGTTGTGTAGAAGTTGTTTGGCAGTTACATTGGGATGCAGCTCCAGTTTTTTCGCATGTTTGTTGGCAAATTTTTTGATTTCATCCAGAATGGATGCTATATTCAAATCTCGATGTATGATTTCATTCTTGTCGTACCGGTATGCAGCAACAATGTTACGAAGGGCAATATTTTGACAGCGTTGGATGACTTCGATGTTGGATTTGCTAGCACAACCCCACAGTTGTATACCATTAGTCCAAATAGGTTTGATAATAGCTACATATAGAAGCCGTTTGTTTGTCAGGTCTAGAGTGGAATGTCTTCCAACAAGCCAGTACAGTTTGCGCATTTTTTCTTTTATTTGCAGTTTTTTTTTGACGGACATGGTGTTTCCAATTAAGGCGAGAATCAAGGTGGATGTTGTGTGTTCCAGCCAGGGCCGTCCCGAACAAAATAATAAGGGGGAGTGAGATACATTAATTTGCCAACTCAAAAAATTTTTTTTCAATACTGACAGTATACTTGTATATTATAAATGAAACAATTTTAGATTCTTATCGCTCATTCGATGTCTACGTTAGACCATTGATTATAAATACTATGTATATATTTTATAGTTAAAATATGTATTTATACTAAAATATGTACATTATCAAAATAATATTCCCTTAAAGCATTTGTGGATAAAAGTAAATGACCAAGGAACTTCTAATAAAATTTTAATTCTATGTCAACTCATAATTTTTTTTAAATCGATATTTTTTACTAAACTAAATTTTCTCTACGTGAAAAAGTATTTTCATTCGTAATGTTTTGTTTTCTTTTTATATTCAGTTGTGTTGGTACAATTTTCTATAATGCAATCTTTGGCCGAGAAACTAATAATTATATTCTGTCCTCCTATACATTATACGCTTATAGTAGGCAACCACGGTAACGGTTTCTAGTACGCGCGTATTAAAAACAGATACGACGTTTTTGGAAATTTGTCGATGCAGTTCAGATGGCTGCTGGCGATCGTCTGTGAAGTCTGACAGACAAAAACAAAAGCGGCATCAGGAAATTCATAACAATACTGAAATGTATTTACCGAAAACTGAACGACCGGCACGAGACGACCACGCATTGTACCATTGGTAAGTCATTTTGTATATTTTTATTTTATAGCCTCAATTATAATAATGCCGAGAACGTTTGCCCGGTTGGACCGAAAAATTGAAACTGGGTTCAGCGACTGATCTAAAATCCCAGTTTAGGCAAATATTACCCATTTTAATACAATACAAAGGAGTTATGATGAAGGAGTAGTTATGGATTATTAATGGGAGGGGTCCAGCAGTTAAATTACGATTTAAACAATAAAAATAAGTAAATTGTATTGGTCTGAATTTTATTCGATAGTGTGTTGAACTACAGGAAAACTTTTAACCCCCAATGCATACACATATGTGCATATAAATTTGTTCGAAAATTACAACTTTTTGATGATTTTTTTATTACAAAGCTAAGAGACTTGTAACTAAGATTTGTATAGCTGAATTTTGATTGTGGAGCTAAAATTACAATTAACTATATATTTCTCTCTCAGAAATAATAAGTAATTTATATTGTATATATTTGAACTGTATTTACTATATAATATAACTAAGATCGTGAATAATATTGTGCCGTGCGAACTTATAAATTATTGATTCAGTTATTTCAATTATAAATGACATAGTCTGCAATTATAATTTTACTAAGACCTATGATTTATATGTAAAATTATAAATTTAAAAATAAACCCGCAACAAATGTGCTCCCAAACTTTGTTCAAAATGTATTTCAATTTCATCAAGTATTTTAAAACACAGACACCAACTCCAATACAAAATAAAATATTTATCCCTGTATATCTAAGTTAAATAAATCAGAGATTTCAACGTTTATTTACACCACTTTTGTTTGAACATCAACAGAATATTATTTTATCAAATAATGAGAATCATGGTTTTGTTCATTCTGTTTCATATTCCCTTTTCTTTTTATATATAATATAATTATAACAATAATACGGTTTACATATTTCTGAGCAAAACATAAACTAAAAATAAATTTACAAGTATAATTATAATTATTATTATGATCATCATCAATATAAACAATAGTATCATAAAGGCTTGGCTTGAAAAAAATAACAATACATAAAAACACATAGCGACGGAATTTGTTTTTATTAAATAAACTAATACCTACTACTAGTTAGATTTAAATTAAATTATACTATTCAATCTCAATTTATTCTCATCTACAATAAATTTCACGTAAATGCATTTGGTGGATTTTCAAATGCAAAAAAGTCGAAATCAGTCCTATCACCTAGGACATAATTCAAGGTGTCTCAGGTGTATGTATTGGGACCTCATTCGTCAAAACTAGAACCGTCCGATTCACCGGGGATGTGAAGATATTCGAGAACGTTGATGATTCATGGATTCATCTCGTGGATCGAAAAAAGCAAAAAGCCCGTTTAGCGATTTCTGAACGGACAATGACTTTGGATATATTTTCAGGTGAGACAAAGTAAAACATATTTAGGCTAACACTACTGTTCAACTTTTGGTTTGGGGTATGATTAAAAGTTTTTGCACCACCCGATCAAACATACGACTGTACCACTGAAAATCAGTGGGCCAACGCACGAGACGAGAAGTGAATATACCTATGTATGAGTCATCGAATACAGGGCTGTATTTTAGGGGAGCTAAGGGTTTTTTTTAATTTTAATCTTTTTATTTTTATTCATATTTTTTTTCACTTATTTCCTATGTTTTCTTTTTAAATTTTCTTTTTCTTATCATTCGGTAACATATTCCTGACTTATTAATAATCATAATATAAAAAATTGTAACTATCTCTATACTTTTCTACACAGTTTAAATTAATTTTCATTTTCATTGTCCCAGAACGGTGGGTTCCGAAATACAGCCCTGGCGGGGTTAAAGTTTGTGTGTAAAGTTCCGAGTGAAATGTGGTGTTTTTTTTAAGTGTGAGGTCGTTTCGGGGGGCTGGGGATAGAGTTACACACGGCGCTGTTGACGTGGATATTATTGTGTTCTGCACTTGGACATTATACGTCCCGTGTGGATGTTGCGACGTCAGCACATAGGAGCTATATACGTGGGTAACCCCTGCGATTGTACGAGAACTTCGTCAGTCATGGTACCGCACGGTAGCTACCTACCCATGGCATTGCAGACGTAACTAAAGAACGAGCCGTCTTGACCTTACACGTCCCGTGTGGTAGCTGACAGGTAAGTAGGTGAGAGGGCTACATACGTCGGTAACCACCTAGGAAGAGGAGCATTCTGTTGCTTATTTGGACCCATACGGTAGCAGTTTGTTAATGTGGTTAAATGTGTGTTATTTTTAATGTCTTTCTGTAGACAGTTATAGGGAAAGAGGGAGGGAATGGGAAAGAGTGAGTGAGTGAAAGAGTGTGTGTGTGTGTGTGTGTGTGTGTATGTGTGTGTGTGTGTGTGTGTGTGTGTGTGTGTGTGTGTGTGTGTGTGTATGTGTGTGTGTGAGAAAGAGAGAGAGAGAGAATGAGTGAGAGAGAGCATCTGGGTGTTCACATTTCGTCACGTTTTACGGTTCGGCGCACATATATCTGTGCTACGCTGTATGTGTGGATAGGGCGCAATTTCAACGATTGTATCCAACAAAGCACAGGGTCGGTAAGGATGAACTAATATGTTTTAATTTGTCTCAGGTGTATGTATTGGGACCACATTCGTCAAAACCAGAATCGTCCGATTCACCGGGGATGTGAAGATATTCGAGAACGTTGATGATTCATGTCTTCCATCAATTGATTTACTACAAATAAATAATAAATGTGGTTATTTAATATATTTTAACAATTTTCTTTCAAAATTGGTCTTTATAAGCAATTTTCTCATAAAAGGTATCCAGATTATATTGGTCGATTGTAGTCGACATGTCGGCCTCGTCGCGTTGGCACCGTCAACAAGTGGGACACGGGTGCTTGCACGAGGTTTAAAGCCTCGATTATATGCTTTATTTTACTATCTGCTAGTAAACTCGCCCGGTATAATCATATCCACTAGCCAACCAGCAGCTTGTAAACTATCTGCGAGTAAAGTTGAAATCCGGGCTACTTTACTCGCTACTCGCTGGCTTTTATGGTATCAGTGTTGACGGAAATTTACGTGCGGGATATATGAGTGCATAGATCAAACTTCTGGTCAATAATTATTTGTCTAATGGAAATTTAAAATCTCCATTAGAAATTCCTACCATCCTAGAGGATATGTATATTAAATATAATACTGCCGTACCTTCTTCTGCACACGTGGAACAGTTATTCAGTGCTGGAGGTCAATTGTTGAGCAAAAGAAGAGGATCAATGGCAGACCAAAATTTTGAGATGTCATTATTAATGAAATTTGATAGGTATTTTGATTGACCAGTTAGTTGTTATTTTATTTTAAATAAACAGTATAATATTAATATATTATCTTTATTATTATGTATTGTGTCTGTTGTAAAATTTTAACTTTAAGACGCAGAAATTATTTTTGGTTTTTGTGTTATGATAAACATGGCATGTTTATGAACTTAAAAATATATTTTTTTAAATTACATTTATAGTTCACCTTGTAGGAATCATCACCTAGGTTTATGTATTGTTTATGATACTACATGATTAATTAAGATACTACTACAAAATATGGAATAATTGAAAATAATACATTTTTTTAATAATAAATATTACATTAAGACTTTTTTATAGGTATTCGAATGAATAATTATAAATTTAAAAGACTACTCAATAAAATAATTATTTAACATTTGGTTATTGTTGCACACTGAATTATTATGTGATATTATCATTATGAGTGACAAATGAATAAAACTACGAAAATTGTCATAAATCTGACATTTGAGTATTTTAAAACCATCTTTACAAAGAAATTTTTAAATACTAAATACTTTCTAAATACTTTTTTTCTACATTCATAGTGTAAAAAATTAGAAAACATGCATGGCTGAGGTTAATTTATTTGTTTTCATTGTAATGTTTATTAAGTTTTGTAAATTATGAGTAGATATCTCTATGACACCTTACGAATTTTTTTTTTTCTTGTAATTAACTTATTAATTGAAGTTAACCAAATTTGTTAACTTAATCTTTAACTTAATTGATGTGATTACCATATTAATTAACTTAATTGGTAACTTAACTGAAAAAAAACCTGTTAACTTAAATCAGTTAAAAAGGTTCATTAACTTGCCCAGGCCTGATAATATAATAATTATAATAAAACAATTATTTATTTAACTTTTTACCAACAACGAACTTTACGTATCGATGATAGGTTTATTCATTTTTTGTTATAAACGCCGACAAAGGGTGAATTTTTTAAGTATAATATTGACCCATTTGGCCCAATATTATTATACGAATTGTAGGAAAAAAAATGAACACGCAGAGAGCAATCTGGAAGTGCACACGTTGAATGCCACACGCGAACTGACACAAAAAATAAAAAATAAATTGCCATTATTATAGTAAATAATTGAAACTGTTAAAATATAATTCTACATCAATAACTAATAACAACATAAATTTAATACATTTTTGAGATAAAAAGAAAATTTAAAATGAATTAAAATGCGCTTATCAACAAAACATATAAAGTAACTATATAAAATTTATTTTTCTACTTTTCTGTGCTACAAAGTTTTGAATTATGGTTTCATAGTTCAATAATTTCATTTTTGTTCAAGTATTGAAGAAAATTTCCGTTTTGTTTTTTTATATACTCTTCTTTTTGAACTCAAACGGAACAGGTTTTGCACTAGTAGTGGAGCTTATAGTCAAAACTTATCAACTCCCTCCCTTTACCAGCATCTACACAGCGGAAACTTATGCAATATACAAGGCAACATAATACTCTGCACCACCTAACAATACACCTACATTAATAATCAGTGACTCTCTCAGTGCCCTAACCTCACTCCACGCCCAACACCCAAAAAGTGAACTGGTACAACACATACAAGAAATCATCTTCTCTTCCAGAAATCAAATAAAATTTATGTGGGTCCCATCACATGTTGGAATTACAGGAAACGAGAAAGCAGATGAAATGGCGAATGTAATTTAGCAACAGGCTCTACAACTAACAACACTTACAAAATACCTACCGATTACAACTTAAAACTAACTTACAACTTACAACTAACCTACAAATTACCTACCGACGATTTATTAAATGAAGCAAAAAAACAAATTTTAAAAACATGGCAAAACCAATGGGACTCCATCTCACCCAACAACAATAAATTAAGAAATATTAAAAAATAAATTTCAAAATGGCCACTCCCAAACAACTCAGGCAGAAGAGAACAAATAGTCATTAACAGAACCAGAATAGGTCATTCCCATCTATCACACTCATACCTCATTACCAAGGAACCTAAGTCTTTGTGTGACCTATGTAGAGTTCCAATTACAATTAAACACATCACCATCGCATGCCCCAAATACTCCTCAGCACGCCACATTCTCAATAATCCAACATCGACAGAAGAAGCCCTCAATCAACGCAACACTCACAAAATTTTCAAATTTTTGAAACACATAGATTTAGATAAAAACTTGTAAATTATGCCATAATATGTAACCCCCTCCTAGATAGGCTAATAATCATTGTAATTGAAGCCTTATTTTATAATTAAAAAAAAAAAAATATATTTAATATATGTAATATATGTTTATTTATCAATGTTCGCTTCTATTCCAAAATCAACCAAAATAATAATTATTGCTTACATAATACATATAACTGTAATAAACTGAAGTACAATGCTTAGATTCTTTTATAAATTGTAATTGTTTTAGTAAATTAAAAAAAAGTATTCAATTAATTAGCTAAAGCTAACCATTTGTTTGTTTTAAATTAGTGCACAATGACATTTTGGAATCCTAGTATTAAAAAAATAAAAGCTATATATTTTAAATATAAAAATTAAAAATGTATATTAGTATAATATTACCTGTGTCCTGTATACCGTATAGGCATATATTGTACAGCCGTAAGCGGTATGCCCGAATAATAGCCAATTACTCTGTAGACCAGAGATTCCCGACCTTTTTTACTTAATAGCGCACTTGATAATTTTAAAAATTTTCACGGTACACTTAAATAAATAAATAATAATGAATAGAGCGCGGATTTGTATTCAATTGCATATGTATTTTGGTTTATTCATTATTGTATGATATGCTAAGTGAGGACGAAATTTGTTTCTTGGCATAACGATTTAAATTTTAAACAATGAAATTTTTTTAGTACATATTTTGTCGTTTTTAATTTTTAAGAGCTTATTTAACAATTTTAAATGCATATTTCATCTTAGAGTGCATATTTTGGTGTTAGTTTGATTTTTAAACATTTTTGAAGTAATAACCGTTACAAAAAAATATATAAATAAATATCTTTTACGAAGAAAATCTTATCGCTCTCAGATTTTGTGGCAAATTCAAATGATGATACAAGCAATGCTATCTGTTGAAACCATAGAGTATGGAATATGTTTGAGTTGAAACGATCGTTAAGCTAGGACCATCTATGTATATTTAATCGATACATCAGAGAAGAATAACCGATGGCCAGGGGGAAAAGAGTTGATGACGTAACAACTAAATAGTGTGATTCATGAACGAATCGGAACGGTTGTTGGCTTTTAAATTTAAACTACATAAATTAAAACAAAATATACAAATACAAACTTCACCATTCATTTTAGTAGACTTCCGTGATAGTCCGAGTTCAGGCAATCTTTTCCCTTTTTAGTGAATGTTCTGTATTTTCAAAAAAATTAAAAAACAATTGCGCACACTTGCGATTAAAATAATAAAAAAAATTAATAAAATTGAAAAAATGATGGAAATAAAAACAATTGATTTAAATTTAAAGTTCGGCCTTTCAATTTTGCATGCATGGACACGATTTTTTGAGTGCTACTTACATCATACAAAATCGGTATCAAAAAGTGGCAAGCGCGTGGAGATGAAGAGAAAAGAAAAGTATTAAAAAGTAAAAAAAGGATTCAAGAAGATTTTAAATCTAAATTAGGACAACTGGTTGATATTCCTAAATGTGGATATGGAACTTCAGTTGACGGAAACTCAGCAAGGCGATTTTTTGAAAATACAGAAATGTCGTCATCTATTACTGGAGTAGATATTGAAATTATTAATCGTTTTAAAATAGTATTACTAACAATATCTAGTGGATACAATATAGATTTGACGAAGTTTAAAAGTTACTGTATATTGACCGAATAAAAATTTGTCTACAAGTATCCTTGGTATAACATGCCAACATCAGTTCACAAAATATTAATTCATGGAACTCAAATAATTGAGGCACTCTCAATATTACCAATCGGTCAATTTTCGGAAGAATCACAAGAAGCTAGAAATAAGGATATAAAAAAATATAGAGAACGATTTTCAAGAAAATGTTCTAGAATTAAAAATTTAGAGGATGTTTTTAATAGACTTTTAGTAAGTTCTGATCCATTTAAATCCAGTCTTAGGCAACTACCGCAAAAAAAAATTAAATATATTCATCCAGAAATATTAGAAATAATTTTGCCTCCAGACATCAACATTAAAACCATAGAAACAATAGAAACAGAGTCAGATATTAGTAGTGAAAATGAAGCTTCCACGTCGTCGAGTCAATAAATTCAACAAAAATGTAACTTAAAATTTAATTTTTATGATATCTGTAAAATAATATTATTCTAGTCAAATAACATGTAATAAATAATTAATTAAACTTATTATTATTATTAATTTTTAATTAGTATTTATATTTTGGCCAGGTTTTTATGAAAATATCCCACTGTGCGTCGCCGTCGCAACACAAACAATTTTATATTATGTTTTTTATTATTATTATTATTTTATTACTTTCGACATTTTTGATTCACTCTTGACCATACGCGTGGACTGTCTCCCTAAATACAAACGCTCGTACCGCCGCGTACATCAGCTAAACATTTTCGCAGAATCATACAGAGAAAGGCGGCGGCGACGATTTTGAAAAATGACAGACAGTGACAAGCTGAATATCGACAACGTAATAACTAAATTGCTGAAAGGTAAGCCGCTAAATCGGCCGCGAACGAGATGGTTGCGCTGTTTGGGTTTTTTACTTTTGCAAGCGCCTTTCGTCACAACAGCGACACCACCCCCGTGTACGATGGCGATTGATCTCTTATTTTATTTTAAACAGTGCGAGGTGATAAATCTGGTAAGGATGTACAGTTGACGGTTGACGAAATCCGAGGTTTGTGCCGAAAATCGAAAGAATTATTTTTATCACAGCCCATGCTTTTGGAAATCGGAACGCCGTTGAAAATATGTGGTAAGCTTATATGATATTAGACAACTTAACGTTCATTTATGCCTCCAATAATGCAAAACAATAATCAAATATTTTTAGTATTTGTGTTTTACTTATGTTTGTGATTTAATAGCTTAGAATTTTTCTGCACTTTATTTTGAAATTAATTAATGGGTATTTTAGTTATGAATGTATTGTTAATATATTCGTAATTTAATTCGAATATTAAATCTATTAATAATGTATTGTGTGTATTATATTATTTATTATTTATACTATTTATATATTATATTATTTTAAAAACAAAGTAATCATGCTTTATGCCTAACTAATAATATAACTATTACCAAAAGAATAATTAATTTCATATTACAATAGGTTTAAAAATTGAATGGTGTGAGCTTTATCATGTAATTTCCTGTCAATTCTATAATGTTTTATACTAATTGTCGAGTTGTAATAGTTGAATGTTAAAATCTCAAAAAGGAAAAAAATTGTTTTATACATAAAATTAAAAACTATTCATTTGATTTCCCTATGTGTTGTAGTTTTAATACTGCTAGTACTCACATTTTTAGTCATTAGCTAGTAGCTACAAATTACAACCAGTATTATTTGATGTATAAATAATTTAGCTTTTGGTTTTTTTTTTACTATGTTTAAATATTTTAAGTTATAAAATATGAGTTGTAAACAAGTTAAACCTTTATTTCCTGTAAACTATAAAGAAAATACAAATATTTCATTGGTAAAATTAGTTTATGTTTACAATTATTAATAAGAAATAATTTTTTTATGAAAGTAAAGAATAAATACATAATTATAAAAAAAATTGTAATTCGTATATTTATAGTTTAATAACAGTTTTCCAATAATTATATTAAATTTGTCACAAATAAGAAAAACGAATGTTGTTAAAACTATTAGGTTCTGTTATTTGCATTATTTATAATTTAAAATATTAAAAAAGTAAAAAAAAATAGCTTTTATTACTTTTGTGATTTACAATGATTTTTTTAAGGTGATATTCACGGTCAATATACTAATTTACTACAATTATTTGAGTATGGAGGTTTTCCGCCCGATTCAAATTACTTATTTTTGGGTGATTATGTCGATCGTGGTACACAAGGTCTAGAGACGATATGCTTGTTGCTAGCATATAAAATTAAATACCCTATAAATTTCTTTCTCCTGCGCGGTAATCATGAATACGCTGGATTAAATAGAAAATATGGATTTTATGATGAATGTAAGCATTAAATTACTTTTTAGTTGTATAATTACATCAATTAATCGTTGTTTTATATTAATTTGGAGGCAAACGACGATATAACATTACAATTTGGGAACTATTTACGGATTGTTTCAACTGTATGCCTGTGGCAGCAATTGTAAGCGAAAAGATTTTCTGTTGTCATGGTGGTCTAAGTCCCTATTTACAAACAATGGAACAAATTAAACGGATTACAAGGCCTACAGATATACCTGACCAGGGTCTGTTATGTGATTTACTCTGGTCGGATCCCGATAAAGTAATGTTTTAATTATTAATAATAATTATAATAATATTTATTAATAATAATTATGGTTATAATCGTAATATTATTTAGAATACAATAAGCTTCGGCCAAAATAATAGAGGTGTATCATTTACATTCGGTGCTGAGGTCGTGACTGAATTCTTACTTAAACATGATTTCAACCTCATATGCAGAGCTCACCAGGTTAATACATACTAGTACTAACATAGTTTATACTATTTACTTATAATTAAATACTTATGTATAGTATTTATGTTGAGTAATTTATATTTTTGTTTTCAGGTTGTTGAGGATGGTTACGAGTTCTTTGCTAATCGGCAGTTGGTGACTATATTTTCAGCTCCAAATTACAGTGGGAAGTATAACGCTGGAGCAATTATGTCTATTACTGAATCTCTTGAGTGCTCATTCCTGATCTTGATGGTATTTTTTGTTTAAAAAAATTATTTTCATACACAATAACTGCATTAAAGGACAGTGGTTTTATTTTAAAAATACAAAACTATATTTAAATGTAATTAGTAAATTAAATATCGGTGATTCTTCTGCGCTTAATATTTTTTATTTACTATAAATGTATACAAAAATAAATATGTTACATTTTATTGAATTACTGAAAATCGTAATCTATTATTTTTATTTTAGCCGGACGGTGAACGAAAGTATGTGTATGGAGGATTGTTAACTGGCAGACCACCAGGGACGGCGCCAGAATATTTCCCCTAGGGGGGCAGTAAATAGTCCAGCCATTTAACGATTTGTTGAGGAATTAAATCGGAAAGTTTTGATACTTTGCAAAAAGTTTGGTTATAGGCACCTGATTAACCAAAAAAAAGTCGCCATTCCTCCGAGGTCCGGAAGTGTCCGCCATCTTGGATTTTAAGTGTGATTTTTCAGTTTTTTCAAATTATCTTTGAAAACACTAATTTTATATCAAATATACCTCAATCCAAAAATGTAGCTGATACAATTTTAAACAAATAAGGTTTTATTAATTTTTTTTAAACTTGAATAGGTTAAGAGCAAAATTTAACCATGTCTTATAATATTAAACGCCTGTTTGGTTTTTATGTAAGAATGGAACTCTTGACATGATTTGTTAATACACCGACTCCCAACTGAGTTTTTTCACTGCTCCATATTTTATTCATAAGGGAGAACACTCTTTCAACTGGAGCGTTACTGCCTGGCCTGGCAGACACAAAATGTATTCAACAATTATAGAAAAATTCACGTGTGAGAGATCATTAGCATTAAAGTGCGTAAATACTTCCACCCAACGATTTTCAGTAGGTATATTCCTGGTGTTCCAGTCGTATATTTTTTGAGCTGTTCTATACCTAGAAATTAGTGAAAACTCGTCAAACACTCCTGTGTCTTGACTGCTACTGATAAATTTCTGTTCAATAAGTAAGTCCATCACTTTTTGTACATCTTCCCACGAGGGAACCTTTCTCAGATTTCCCCATTCAACTATACTATACGTCTATACAGTATAAATGTATAAATAATGTATGATTGTGATTTGTGATCAATAAATACTTACCACAAGTCGACTTTTCTTAAAGCGGGACATTTTTAGGTTCTTTGGGGACAGCGGGACACTTAGCTCGAAAGCGGGACGTATGGTCACGTTATATATAACGCGTATTATACATATATTTTACCGACACGGAATGCACGTGGTACCTATACGGCTATACTAGGTCGGTTTCATTTAAGGCCACGACGCGCCAGTCGTGATCATCACGTGAAAACGATCTCGCGATTAGGGTGTGAAACGTACCTATCTACCGATGTACGATGTATTATAATGTTATAGCCGGAGACATAATAGAGTACGACGTGAAACGCACCATATAAATAGAGTCTTTCGTTACGTACTCTTACCCTCATTCGGTACGTCAAACTGTGTGTACAAAATATGTACAATCTCCGATGGTGTCCAATTGTACGTTACATTTATGTTAGAGTTATTTATGTATATTACGCGTATTGTCATTATCTTAAAGTCGTCTTTATTCAATAAATCCTAGTTCGTTCCGATCCTCCCCACATTCAACAATACCAAAATGATTAATGAACATTAATCATGCTTAATCATTCATTATTAAAAAAGTATTAAGCTTTTATGTAAATATTTTATGATAACCTAGCTGATTGGCAATTCACTATTACGTTACTTCGATGTATTTTAGGCTGGTATTGTCCTTGTAGTATATAATACATATATTGTACAGTTTAAACATCGTTTCCGTGCGCACCGTTGTCGTCATGCTTTAAATGTTTTGAAAACTTGTTCAAATGTAATAATAAACAAATCCTTTCGTGGTTGAATTTCGTGTAAGATCTTTTTTTTTTCGGGCGAACGCGAGTGCCTATCCGATTAAATTTAATAAGCGCTCGAGCTTCAAAACGTTTCGACGATAAGACATTGTATTCATTAGCTTGCTAAATGTAAATAGCGGAATATATAGTTTGTGTACACGTATTATAATAATGTTGTATAAAATGAAAAAAAGAAACCTTCATGAAGTTTTGAACGTAATTTTGTCCGTGGGTGTTTCGTACAGCTGTCAATTAAAGACAAAGTTTTTTTTTTTTAAAAGACATCAATCATACTTGAATGGTTGCAACTTGCAATCGATGGGATTTTTGATTATATTTTATACGTCCGTTTTTTTTTTTTTATTAAATTCTCGATACTTATAAGTTATAATGCATAAACTTCTCAATGAGATTTTCTTCCGAAAAATATCAGCATCGTACGTCGGTATGGAATTTAAATAAATTTATATTATGTGTACGTCGTACGACTCATTTTGCAGCAGCAAAGTCATGAATAAAATCTAAATATGATGAATACATTTGGAAACGTGGGTTGTTAAAGAGTACTTACTGAAATTGACTCAAGGTTCGGATTCGCATAAATATACATGAGACATAAATATAATTACTCTATCCTTGTGAATGGCGTTTATGTTAAAATTAGAACCGTTTTCAATGTATTATAAATGTTTACATGTTGATGTCTAACGTCCCAGATGTTACCTACTAATAATTTTTTAGGTATACACGTGGATGACATAAACTATTATTATTATAATATTATGTGTCTGAAAGTATTGACAGATTTGAATTTCATTTTCATCACTTTGAGATATAATTTTTCATTTCTTTCTCTCTCTCTTCTCATTTTTTAATTTGTCCGAGTTCCTCGCGAGCACATTATACAACAAGTACCGCTATTGAAAGAAGTCAGTTTGAAAACAGATAGAGATAAGGATTGATAAAACATACTTACGACGTTACTTCATTTTTATCCAGCGTTATATTATAATTAATAAAAAGTATCCTTAAATACTGTAACAGTTTATAATATTATTAATTATATGTATTAGTTTATATTATAATTATAAATTTATTATGTAGTCGTGTTATTTCTCAAATTGTTGGTTTCTGCTGTATTCTCATATTACTCTATATATGTAAGACGATAACATGATATACATTACAGAGTGTGTATATAGGGTTCGCCTATTAAACATTTCCTTGACATTTGCCTGCGTCAATCGGGGGATACCGTTGTGTATTTTAGTCCGTCGACTCGTGTCGGGAAGTTTGCTGTCGTGTTTCGTAAATTACGATTGGACGTTAAACGAACGATCGTTACGTTACTATTATAATATACATAATGCATTACCCCAAGCGATCATCAGACAGAAACATTTTGTTATACCGACACGATTGTTATTATACAGGGTGTCCTACCCGAATTTACACAAACCTATATCTCCTGTGGTAATAGAGATGATCAAAATTCGTTTTATCAGCGTTCCTGGGCAAAGGCAATTTTGTTAACAATAGTTTGGTAAATATAAGTGTATTATTAAAGAAGTTAAAAAATGAACTTTTTACTTTATAACTCTTGTACATTTCGAAGATAGCCATTTTATAAGGTTTATTTTTCTGAAAATGTCCACTTTCAGTTTTCATTGGATTCATAATTTTATATAATTTTTTTTAGTTTAGAGAGAAATAATGTAAATTATGATCACATTTTTTCGATAAGGTTTGCTGATAATGTTATTATTATTTAAAATTGTGTAAATAGTACACAATTTTCTTGTTAACTAAAAACATTATTTAAAATCAAGAAGCTAATGAAAACTGAAAGTTGAACCATCAACACTTTTATAAATATAAGACCTATGAAATGGGTAAAAGTTATAAAATAAAAAGTTACATTTTTAAATTCTTTATTAATTAATACACACTTATATTTACTAACTATTGCTAACAAAATTGCTTTTGCCAAGGGATGCGCACAAAAAAACAGAATTTAATTTTTTACTCTATCTACATAGCTCTGTGTCAATCCCGGGGTCACCCTCTATATTTTGAATTTTTATCGAAACGTTAAAAAAATATGCGTCCGTAAAATATACTTAAGTGTATAGTGTGTATAGGTATACCTTGGTGATGTAACCATGGTATTTATTGTTAGATGGGGCCGCTCAGCCACTGCGAGTTTGATCAAGGATATTTTCATCTCAGATAGCTGTTCAATTAAAATACACGAAAACACTTTTAATTTCTCCATTAATATAATGTTTACCTATTATATAGAACTTTAACTATGGGTTTGTTTCGTGATATGTATTATAATATGGTCAATGATGATTGGTCATATGGATACCGATTCCGTACAATATTTTTTGCTATTTTATTATTTTCCGAATCGCGTACATTATATTAAATATTTTATTTTATATTGTTGTTAATAAATATTACAATCGTTTACAAAGAAAACAATATGAAACAATGATGACTGAACGCAACGTGAAATGTGACGTATAAGACCATCACAATAGGAGATATTATAAATGTACATCCGAAAAGTATTACCGTTCACGTGAGATATTTCTGAACAATTAAATCACCTGAAATCGACGAACGCGGAACAGCGGGTAGGTCATAGGGCTGTGCGATTATTTTTATTAATCGATTATTTTAATCGATTATTCGATTAATCGATTATTTTTAATGAAGGATGAATAATCGAATAACCGATTAACCGATTATTCGATTAATATTCGAATATAATCGAATAATCAAATATAATCGAATATAATCGAATATAATCGAATATAATCGAATAACCAAGCGCATAACATTTCAAAACAAAAAAAATAAATAGTTATTCAATAATTAATTAATTATTTAATGATAATGATTAATTATATGATAATGATTATGGTTAATTAATTATTAGATGCTATTTATATTTTATTATTCATTCGTATTATTTTATTTTAATATATCTTCAAGATTAAGACTGACCCTTAGGTAAACGGCAGTTCATATTTGTTGTATTAGTTTATTTTATGTTTTTATGAATAAATCGTTTAAACCAGACTATTTATTTGATTACTAAAATGAGTATATTATTATTATTAGAACACTATAATTTATTGTGTAGTATAACTGTATAAGTATGATTATTCGATTAATCGACTATTTGTGTATTCGATTATTCGATTAATCGATTAATCGATTATTCGTCAATTGCTATTCGATTATTCGTCATTACGGTTAAAATTCGTAATACTCTCAGATTATTCGATTAATCGATTATAATCGAACATTTAACTAATATTCGATTATTGTGGGGAAAAAAATAATCGCGCAGTCCTAGTAGGTCAATAGTGCGTTTGTACAAACATACCGCGGTCTAAAACTCTAAACACGGTATGTCGAGGGTCGAGACCAAAGGAATCGGTCTGGTGTTTTTTTCCGCGTACAAATGTTTTTGTGGAATTAGCCGCTGTAGTGTAAATAATATACTCCACGCGTTTTAAACTAACTGTTTATTTATTTATAGTTGTACAGAAGTAGCTGCGCGTATACGAACACTAAAAAACGTCCGGAACCAACGAGTGTGTAATACACACCATTTTAGAGGTATCGAGTTCGTGGACGCGCTTTTCATTTAATTTTCTGTTCGAACAGGACATGGAATAACAACTTATCAAACGTTATATTTTATAGTATCGTGCATACCTAGTATTAGCATAGACCTAGGTTTCCAGAGGTGAAACAAGCAAAGTACCTATGGACTGGCGACTGCTGCACGTTGGGTCTGATGACAAGTGTCTAGACACTGAATGAACTAAATATAAGACGGCAATGGATTGTATCGATTTATATTTCGAGTGATAAGTGCATACATAACGGGTACATTCAATAATGCGTAGCAATATAATATATATAAATATTTGTGAAATTTCATTTTTCTGTCAAAAACTAGTCGGATTTGGATCGGACGCGTTTTAACGGTTTATCAACTTTTACGCAATGTCTTGTCAAGATTAGTTTACTTCAATGTTGAGTGAAATCCAGCCCTATAGATGTATTCACGTGGTAAACATTTGTTTTACAAAATACACACTCACGCTCTACGCATAATAATCCTAAAAGACGTATATATAATAATACTTACTCAATTTGGTATTCGAATTCTTTGAAATCGCTTTTAAAAGAGAAAAAAATCTATCACATCGTTTATAAACAATTCAATAATATCTCTGACTATATTACTTTTTCTCATTTAAGAGCCAAATGTAAAAGACTCGCTAAGTCTGACTATAAAAATTATATAAATAATGTTCAGCATTCTATAAAAAACAATCCAAAATATTTTTGGTCTTTTATTAAAAATGTTACCAATAATAATGCACTACCTAATTCATTATCTTTAGGCTCAACGGTCGTAAATAATGGTACTGATATAGTTAATGTTTTTGCTAAATATTTTTCAGATTCCTATTCTAATGTACAACAGCCACCTAATCCTTCTTCTCTAAATACTAATAAAATAAATTTAAATTCCGATATAAATCTAAATTCTATCTCCTTCACTGAATTAGATGTCTTTAATTTAATCTCCAGTATCAAACTTAGTTCTAATACAAGCCTTGATGGTATACCTTCTATATTCCTCTATAACTGTAGATTTATCTTAACTCCAATCTTAACTAATATCTTTAAGTTATCTCTCAAAAAAGGTTTATTTCCATCAATTTGGAAAACTTCTTTTATTTCTCCAATTTTAAAAAAGGTGACCCCTCATTAATTTCGAATTATCGCCCGATCTCTAAGTTATCTATTATCCCGAAATTATTTTCACATTTAATCTCTTCAAAATTATCAAGCTACTGTTCTTCCTTACTATCAAATCATCAATATGGATTTACTCCCAAGCGATCTTCGTGTAATAATTTAGCTGTGGTAAAAAATATAATCCTTAATTCTTTTGAATTTAATGCACAAACTGATATTATTTATACCGATTTTGCTAAGGCGTTTGACCAGGTTAATCATTCAATTCTTATTAGAAAATTACAAATATTTGGTTTTTCAGGTTCTCTACTAAATTGGTTTCAATCATTCCTATCTGGACTTCACCAAATCGTTAAATATCTAAATTTTACCTCTACACAGATTAATATACCTTCTGGGGTTCCTCAAGGTGACCACTTGTCAACTCTTCTTTTTAATATATTTATAAATGATCTTCCTAATGTCATCACTAATTCTAATATCCTTCTATTTGCCGATGACGCGAAATTATTAAAAATTATTAAATCAGAACAAGACGCTTTTAATCTGCAATTAGACATTAATAACCTTATTTTGTGGTGTAATGAGAATAATCTATTTTTAAATATACAAAAATGTAAATTTATGAAATTTTACCTAATTAAAAATCCCATTAACTATCAATACTCAATTTCTGGCACTAATATCGAACTTGTTAATCAATTTAATGATTTGGGTATAATTTTTGATCCTAAATTAAATTTTTCTCTT
Organism: Periphyllus acericola; assembly: GCA_949715065.1. Taxonomy (NCBI): domain Eukaryota; kingdom Metazoa; phylum Arthropoda; class Insecta; order Hemiptera; family Aphididae; genus Periphyllus; species Periphyllus acericola. The sequence goes on along the minus strand of OX454266.1, from coordinate 17,241,818 downwards.
CATACTGAAATGATTAAAAATAAAGCTTTTTGTAACTTAGGGTTTATTAAACGTACATGTGGTGCATTCTCAGATCCTATTCCCTTAAAAATCCTCAACTTCTCTCTTGTCCGTTCTAATCTAGAGTACTGCCCCCTCATCTGGATTAATAGTACATTGAAACAATTTCTTATGCTAGAATCTGTCCAAAATAATTTTCTACGTTTTATCTCTTTTAAATTTAATATATATAATGACCTCTTCACGGCACGTATAATAATGTTCTAAATTTTCTTAATATTTCTCTACTCTCTGACCGCCGTACACTTTTACTCTCTAAATTTTTACAAAAACTAATATTAGGTTCAATAGATTGTCCTGAAATTCTATCTTTAATCCGTTTTAAAATTAATTACCTTAATACTAGAGATCCAAAATCCTTTTATCCACTTTTTTCAACAAAAAATTATATTTTGAACTCACCTGCTAACCTTCTTATGGCTGCTGGTAATACTTTTCTCTTTGATTATATTTGAATAATTATTTCTATTTTATTTATATTACTAATTTGATTTGTATTCTATATTTACTTTAGCATTATTATTATATTCATTCTCTAATTTTAAGTAGAAACAATCATTTATTGTATTACGTGTTACTGTGTTTTTCACACACAATGTAGTTAATAATATTATGTTTTACGACTCTCGTCCGTTTATATTAAATAAATAAAATAAATAAATAAAATAAATAAATAAATAATATAAATTATAACAAATGACAAAAGGTCGCATGACTGAACACGAGACTGCAGTATAATATTAAAATATTTAAAGGTTAATGCTCATTGCTCGGAAACTTCAAAGAAAACCGTCGTACATCACTTTTATCGATTATAATTAAATAAGTAGTTATATCTATACTACGCATATAAAATACAGTTGTACTTATACACGTATATATATTATCTATAATATAAAAATGAATCGCAAAATGTGTTGGTAAGCGCATAACTCAACAACGCCTGGACCAATTTGGCCAAATCTTTTTTTCAAATGTTCGTTGAAGTTTAAGGATGGTTTTTACGGCGAGAAAAATTAGAATTATTGCTGGAAAAACCCTAAAAATAGCCCTTTTCTTTTTCTAATACAAATGATTTGTAACTAAAACGTAGTCAATTTGAGCTTTATTGCTATGGTATAAAGTTCATATTAAACTAGCAGGTTTACCCGGCTTCACCCAGGAGGTATTCAACTATTATATATAAAAAAAATGAGAATGAAAAAAATACTATTTTCTTATATTATACCTTTTTTATTTATATTGGCTTCGCAACTTCTTATCCAATTCTCATACAGTTTTTTTTAAATGAAAGAGGATATCACGGTAATAGGCATAAATAAAGTCCGATAATGTTAGTCAATAATTAGTTATCTATACATATAATCCAAATACCACTGACTCACTGATCGCTGTATCTCAAAAATTATTAACTACTCAACGTAAGTTTATCGATAAAAATAATCTCATGCATCGCGCGTACACCAATATTCCTATTTTATTATAATGAACGATAAAATGCACACCGATAACATAAACCAATACACATACAAATTCTATTTGTAGAATTAATTTGGACTTGCGTATAAAGTTATAAATATAGTTTCGATTTATTCTTATCTACACGACGACGACGACGAACAAAAAGGATAGGTTGCAGGTAGCTGGAAACCCACGGACCGCCGTGCCGCACAATACGTATTGGCAGTTTAATGTCGCGTTCCGAACCTCGCGTTTCTTTTGTATTAGTTTCGGCACGCGAGATAAAATGCATCAGTTTCCACGTCATTACATCAGTCAAACAAAAATCGCGTTACCAACAGTGTTTTATTATTTTTAAATAAATAAAACAATTCGTACGGCTTAAAAGGATTTGACTTCAAGTCATATCAAATTTAAAAAAAAAAGTTGTCTGTTACCTAATCTACTGAGTTTGCTTTTGTCAACTGATACACGAAACAAATTCGTATATCGTGTTTTGTGCAGAGTGTTTAGTTAGTTAGTGTTTGTTTAGTTCGTGATTAGTGAAAAAATAATTTATATTTGATATGCCTCCTATAAGACGAAGCAATTTAGGTAGAAGAACCAGAAATGCTACAAACCAAGCTAATTACCGATCTAATCGTACTGCACAAGAACGTGACGACGGAAATGAACGTGAAAGAATTCGGATATCACAAATGCGTGAAGCGCGAGCGCGACTTTCAACTAATAATCGCGCAAGTTTGAATCGAGCTGCTTTCAGTTACGATGTGTCAATTGACTACAGTAACTACCAATGTGTTGTTATTGGTTCTATGAACTCGGTTTGCTCACACTGTAAGGCATTAAAATACAAAAACGAAGCCAATGGATTGTGTTGCGCAAATGGTAAAGTGAAATTGATACCATTGGATCCACCACCAGAACCATTGTACTCATTGGTTTCAGGAATAGGAACAGATTCTATACACTTTTTGACACATATCCAACAATATAACAATTGCTTTCAAATGACTTCATTTGGGGCAACAAATGTAGTTCGGGAAAATTTTATGCCAACTTTCAAGGTATGTATTATAGCAGTTACTCATAATTATTTTAGCGAACAAAATTTTCTGTCACCAAAGTTAAGATGTGTCACTAATCTTCAATTTCTTAATCATTACGAAATATATCACTTAGTCATCATATTATATGGTGATTCAGTTTCAGTGACACTTTTATTATATTTTATATTTGATAGATATTAGTTAAAACTAAATATATACTTTTTAAGATCAAATATTATTTAAGTTTGATCACTGACAATCCATTAATTTATACCACACCATAATATTTTTTTTTATTTACAGATACAAGGGCAAATATATCACAGAGCAGGTTCACTGTTACCAGTGTCAGATAGCGACAACAAATTCCTGCAAATTTATTTTATGGGCAATTCACCACAAGAAATTGATCTGCGTTGTGCACATAACAATTTAGTAAAGAGGTCTATTGTAGAACAATTACAAACTTTATTTCATCAACACAATCAATTGATTATATTGTTTAAAACTGCCCTGGATCTGATGCCATCCGATAATCACAAAATTGTAATCAGAGCTGATAAAACACCTGCAGGTCAACATACAAGACGTTTTAATGCACCAACTATTGATGAAGTTGCTATCGTTGTAGTTGGAGAAAACTTGGAATCCCGTGGTGTTTGTGGTATTAATGTAGAAAACCCATGTTTCTCCCATGGTCAATTGTATGTTGCCTGTTCCCGTGTTGGAAAACCATCAGATTTGTTTATCTATGCGCCAGGTAATCAAACAAAAAACATCGTATACCACAAAGCACTACAATGATAATAATAATAATTATGATTCACATGATTAACAATAAAGCGATTACTTACTTTTAAATCCTTATATATGTTTTATTTAATTATTTTTTATTCACAACGCCCTATCACCAGGGTGACGGTTCTGTTCAGGAGAATTTTTTAAAATACGTAGGCACAAAAACTGCCACATTACAAATCTTTTTGACAGGACGAAGTCTGTCGGGTCAGCTAGTATATATATATATATATCATATCTCATAAAGAAAATCTTAAAATAAAGACTGTTCGGGAAGAAAATTCAATTTTTGATTTTCAAATACTACAAGTATTTTAGGTTTCCCAAAGTTAACATTAACAAACTGAATACCATAAGGGATTATCGATAATTATTTTGATTTCTTCGAAAATTGGGAATTAGTTACTAGTATGATACGACCTTTATACATACCTACCTAACTATAATATCGACTCTACAGCTGTATACAATAATGTTATTTCGATTATACCATGTATTTCTTATGGAAACTTTCATTAATTTTCCATCGATCAGTCGTGGATAATTTTGATAATGTAGTTAATTTTTAGAATGCTCATAAATTGTAGTAAGTACGCCTATAATGGTAGTAGAATTTTTTTTACGAGTTAAAATTATAATTCTATATTATCACAAACCGTATTTCATAGGTATATACGTATCGTTGTAAATACACTATACAATTGTGTACAATGTAGATACTGTTAGATACGATTTCTCGTACAGTATCTAGAATTGATATTATATTAAATAGTAATATAGTATACTATAATATTTGAAATTATAGCGTATATCACTGTTACAATGTTAACAATGTGTTTTCACGAATAAAGCCCTGAACTCACAAGATTTGCACCTGTATCAGTGTCCTGCAATATTCGCCATATATAGTGATTTCTCGCAATCGTGGGTGCCCATTGGAAAGTGTTCTATGGAAGGGAAATAAAAATTCTCAAATGATAAATTAAATAAAGGTTTAATACTTCAATGTTATTTCGTAAATTTTATGTAACATAATAAAATTTATTATTCGGAATCGGTAAATAAGAACTGTACGTACAAAAAGAGCTTACTTTCAAAGAAATTAGTGATAAGGGTGAGCTTGTTTTAGTTGCGCCTGTATAAATTATACGTTCGACTGTCTACTTGATGTAACAGCAACCGCGCTTACTCAATCAATTGCGAATGAAACGGTTAGTATACGAGTACGCAAATGTTTGATTTATCTTTGATTTTGTAGTTATTTCCTCTATTTAAATGTAAAGGTTTGTTGGCCAGACTCATTACCCCCTAAAAATATTTGAGTACACCCACGGGGTACGCGCAGGGCGGGATCTTAACTTTTTAACACCCGGGGAAAATTAAAAATATACGCCATTTTCAGGAAATTCCTGGAATGCACCGCAGTCCACAGTAAACACTGACATACAGTCGCGGACGGGTATTTCCACTGCAATACGTACCTATTTGTCCATTTTAAAATAATATTGTTATTACTTGTTAAAATTAAAAATAAAAATAATATTATTTTATTCACATTCCCATTTTTACACATTTCTATTAAAATATTATTTTGTAGTTATGACTTTTGTTTGATTGTTTCAAAGTCCATTTTAAATTTAAAACCTTTACAATACGCCCACGAAAATTATACGCCCGGGGATAAATCCCCGACTTCCCCCCCCCCCTAGATCCGGCCCTGGGTACGCGTACCACAGTTTGAGAATCAATGCTTTAGGTAATGTTACGTGTACTGTGTGTACTACTGTACTACTTACATAATAATAGTACCTCATTCGTGTAGTCGTTTATAAAAGCCGGGGCGCCATTACTCGTGTACCTGCATTGGCTGTTGGATTTTTAATCTCGGGACGAATCTCGTGTGCAGTGGAATTATTTACAGCAATGATTGATTTCGATCGCAATGTATAGTATGCGCCATCTGCAGGTGCATAACATTATTCTTTGGTCGTCTATAACGATTTTAAATAATTATCATATCGTTGCGACGAATTTATTTCAAAACTTTACCCTCGTGTAGAGGAGCTATTATTGTCGTTAATTAATATCGCGACGAGATCGGTATACCTATACGTAATGATATAACTGCGACACCCTTCCGGTGGGATATCTTATACGTATCACATACGCACCAAGCAAAATGTACACTTCGTTTGCACCGACGACGTGGCAGGTTGGGCGTGACGGCGATGAGCTGAGAGTAGGAAGATATGAGAAATACGTCATCTGCGTGACGTCTGGTATAACAGGTATAATATATTATATTAATATTTTCTCGCGAAAGATGAATTCAAAGAACTATATCGTTTTGTTTATGGCTGTCGGTTGCGGTGATAAAGCGACGAACAAGCTGATGGTGGCAGCAGGAGGGAAAGAGAGCAACGAAAGAAAAACAGCGGAACTGTACAACTATTATGCTGTTAAAATGAAAACACAAAAAGCTTCCAGGGGAGAAAGCTTAAAATCATCATTGTAATTTTATTTGTTGTTTATAGCGTTAAATTATATTCAACAAATTCGTTAAAAAGTGTTTTTTTCTGGTTTTATACCCTAGCAATAATAGACATTATATTTTTGCTTAGCCCCCGATGAAAATCGATTACTTTGGTCCGGAACACATTATTGGTTTCTCCGTCAGCATAAGTCCCAAAATACCAAATAATTATGTAATCAGGTTGGCTAAGAGTTGAGACTTAAAGTTTTAATTAATGGCTCGTCTGAAAGTTGCACATTAAAGTCGTGTGATGGCCCCCACGTACAATGTTTTCAAACCAACTTGAAACTGCATGGTGTTATACTATAATGTAGAGTATTCAATATCATATTTACTAATACTGTATTTCTTAGACATTATTATATGACTAACGATGGGAATGTAATGCCCTATAGAACCATAAAAAAATGCTATATAATGCATTAAAATATGCAATTAATTTTTTTTAAATTTTAATAAGTGTATCATAAATTATAAATTTGATATGATAAAATTAAATTAATTGAAAAAAAAAACATTTTGCTTTCGATATTTTAAATGAAATAATTGAAAATAAATGCACACGTACCGATAACTTCCGAAAAAAAACTCGTACTGAACGATATTGTCAGATGTCAGTTTGCTCTAATACAGATAATTGAACAGATTAATAAATAGTGATTCTAAATACGTCTCACCTCACCGCCATTCGGTATCTAAGTTTTGATATTACAATCTTACAGTCCGACGAGAGCCTACTTTATAGTTTGTTATACAAATATATATAAAACTTACGTAATCGTTGTAACGGAGCATTATACCAACGTAAAATGACATTTTTGATAGCACCAAAGGTGAGTCAAAAATGTCATTCTTCGTCGACAATAATCATCGAAGGCCAACAAATCAGCGATGTCCGGGAGGCCGACGGATATGTTTATATACGAGCGTATCCGACCCGAGACATCCATTCACTCCACATTCCACTACCGACAGCCGTCCAGTGCACACGTCCTTCGACTGTTACCACTCCGACTGTTCCGTACCTTCCAACAGGGCATCAGCGCCCACTGACCTCCGTCTAGCCGTCCCCATCTTTTCAGAACACCGACGACTAGGCAGCTGTCAAGCATTCAACAGGGCAACAGCGCCCATTGACAATCGACTAGCCGTACACACCTCATCAGGCCAACGTCGACTAGCCAGCTGTCAAACCGTCGACAGGGCACCAGCGCCCACAGGTAAGCCTTCGCGAGAGCGAAGGTCCCAACCGCCAACAGCTGTCGTGGGGCCGCGCCCTCACATCGCCGCAGCAATACCGCCCAAACCAAACAAAACGGCACACCACAACCAAAAACGCTCTTCTCAGGGTGAAAGCAATAAATAAAGCTCCAACCTTACGCCATGGTCCGCAAGGCCAATAAGCGAAAAGGTTCTAGCTCCCCCCTCAACCAACCAACTCCCCCGTACCACCAAACGCCAAGAAAGGCCGCCAACGGCATACATCCCTCGCCGGTCCACAACGCGACTCTCCCCTTCTCCAATTCCATCGACTGACTCAGTCTCTAGCTTCTGCTCCTACTCTACCTCCGACATCTCCAACTCAACAACCATGCTGACAAACACTTCCGCCCACATCACTAACCCCCCAAACTCTACTTTTCTACATAAACCTCCTCCGATCATCATTGACTCAAACGAATGGCGTAAGGCAGCTCCGGCCCTATACAAAATTCCGGGATTTAAACCCACCCTCCTGACAGCCAGAATTTCCAAAAACGGACAGGTTCGAACCTCCAACACTGAGCAATTCAAACTCGTCCAAAGAAACTTATCCGATTTTCACACGTTCAATCTCCCAGAAGACCGCACTATCAAAGTGAAAAATGAAAATAGACATAATACTACTTAACGAAACCAAACTCTCTCCCTCTCGTAAACATTCCTAACTACTTCACCTATAAAAACGATCTGCCACCGGTCCGCGGCTCTCCCGCGCACGGAGGCACGGCCGTCCTTATCCACAGACGAATCGTTCACAAACATGTAACACTCAACACTACAATCCAATCTTCTACCGTACTCGTACAACTTAACGGCCATGAAGTACTGGTGTCTGCGATCTACAAACCGCCAGGCACCACTCTGACGACCAACGACCTAGACATACTTACCCACTCTGCTCAATGGCAAGTATCTGCTGGCGACTTCAACGCCAAACACCCTCTATGGTACAGTCACTCGACAAATATTGCCGGTAAGACCCTTTTCGATCACGTCCAACGCTCAGATAACAGCACCCACCTCCCCCACTCACTTCCCGACAAATCAACGACTCAGACCCGACATCTTAGACATAGCCCTCGTACGAGTTCCCTTCCCCACCCATATTGACAATCTCTTCTGACCATAACCCAATTCTTCTCGAAATCCAGTGCTCACCAGTATCCTCTTTCCCACCAACAACAAACCGCTTCATCAACTGGAGAAAATTCAACAAAATTCTCACTCGTTCAAACACAGACATACTGTCAATCGATCTACAAATGACTAAAAACTGACTAAAAACATCCAAGACGCTATCGAAGCTAGCGTCTTCAACCCACATCACAGCAAATCCTCCAACTCCTTACCAAACGAAATCCAACTGGAGATAACAAACAAAAACCGACTACGCCGCGAATGGCTTTTTGCCGATGACACTATGTTCTACACTGCTGACAAGAACCCAATCCGAGCCACCATACAACTCCAACACCAACTCGAATTGTCCGCCAGCTGGTTCCACCGCTGGCGGATAAAAATAAACGCAACCAAAACTGTAGCCGTCCTCTTTGGCCGAAAATGCTCAAGCAACTTACCCCAACTAAAAATTAATAACCAAACAATTAACTGGTCTAACCACGCCTCATACCTCGGAGTAACCATAGGAAGACAACTTAACTTCAACCAATACATAACTAACATAACCAAAAAAGCTACTCGCACCCGTGGGCTGCTCTATCCCATACTAAACAAAACGAGTCCCGTTCCCATAACAACTAAACTTACCATTCTTAAACTATACGTTTCCCCTATTCTGACTTACGCGGGCCCATCCTGGGGTCCGTTCATATCTCGCTCTCAATGGAAAAAACTTAAATCTGTCCTAACCATTGGCACCGTACCATAACGGGCATGCCCACCTACGTGAGGAACGTCGTTCTCCTGAAATCTGCAAATTTTAACTCCATTCAAAACTCCGTTCAAGCACATTCCAAAGCCCTATTCTACAAGAACTCGTTCTCTGAATATGATCACATCCGACTCCTAGGCAAATCGTTCTCACCACCTACAACCAAAAATCGCCATAAACCACTCCCCCTTCCCTGGGCGGAGCAAACTGACTAACCATACTCAAACCTGACACATTCACCTCCCGAAAGACACTTTCTTAGCACTTCCACTAATAGCAAAGGCGCAAGCCTGGAATATTTTACTAAATCCTTAAGTTAAAGCAAAGCAAAGCAAAGCCCGAGACATCACTCCATTCCATCCACTCATCTCAATCATACACTTTTTGAGAACTGTGGAAAATTGAGACACACCGATACGCCACTTGTTTGAGCGGGCAGTCGGAGACAAATCCCATTCCTTGTCTATCGACACGCCACTTGCTTGAGCGGGCAGTCGAAGACAAAGTCCACTCCTTCCTTTCCGACACGCCACTTGCTTGAGCGGGCAGTCAGAGAATCCATTCAGATCCCTTAAATCCTCACATAACTACTTCATTGTAAATATCTCGTTTTTATAAAATAAATCATTTTGATAACCAACCTAACGAGTTATTCATCACGAGGCGGTGCGGTCGGAAGACCGTACCATTTCAGCGTGTAAAATTTTCAAATAAAATTTGAAATTTAAATTTTTGATTCAAAAACCTTAAAAAATGACCCAAAAAATGTAAAAAATTACTTTAAAATAAAAATTATCAAAAAATTCAAAATAAAACGGTTTCTTCAGAAGAACATGTAACCAATTTTTAACCTTACGAGCATCGCATAGAAACCTTTGAAAAAAAATGCAAAGTTCAAAATCCCAGCCTTACTCATGACATTACGAGTATATACTAGGGTCACTATTACGTCCCTTTTAAAACGAGATCGTCCCTTTTTCGATCATCATAACCCGTTGTCCTAACAAACTTCGAACGGAACCCTTTTTATTCAGTTTTTAGAAGATGATCCGGTTTTTATCCCGTTATTTCCATATTATTAAATTATCAATAAATAAATATGATTTTACAACCAGCATGCAGTTTCCAGAATTATTGAAAAGTATTCAGCTTTAAAATATGGTTTAATTTCATACAAAGTCAATTAAAAATCGAATATGACACTATAAGAAGAATAGAAGAAGAAATCATACCTGCATGTCTAGTGTCAGAAGAATTATAAGTACTATGTGGAAAAATAAAAAAAATAGAATAACACTTTTTAGCTTTCAGTGTAAACTCACTATATTTAAAATTAAAGACAAAAAATAAATACACAAAAAACAATTTATGGAAAAAACTAATCAGTTTTATGACACATTTTTGTTGTATATTGAAAAGTTCTTTTGAAGAATTAAAATATTTCGTTAGACCTAACTAATAAACTGTCCAATATGGAATGATATAAAAAAAAATTTATTTTATGAAATAATAAAAAACAAACTGATTGGAATGTGGATGAAGATATTCTTTTCGATGAATATAACTATGTAGTTAATGTTATAAGTCATCCAAAAAAATTCACCCTAGTATACACTAAAAATGGTGCAAAACCCAGGCATGTTTTCGTTCAAATTACACTTTATATTGTGCCACCATAAATTATTTGCACCAAGCGATCATAAGACTGTCATTGGTATATCTGTACAGGACATTTTACATGAAAAAATATTTAAGACATTGTCCCGAATTGAAATTCTTTCTACAATATTCGCACCAATGCATAGGCAAATAATATATTTTAATGGTGTGGTGGTCTAATGGTGTTCTAAAGGAAAATTAAGAGATTTTTAACGTTATTGATGACGAGAAACATTGCGCAGTGATGATATTGTAGTTGTACACGGAAAAAAACGGAAAAATAGGCTTTTACGAGAAACCCTGTACATTTAAACTAGCGCTTCGCTAGTAAATATGTTTGGAAATAAACAGCTGATTCCCAGAGACCGTCATTTAACGGTCTCGAATCGTACGTTCCATCCGGACCACGTCGTCGTGGCGGATGAAAAAAATGAATGCTTAATTTATTGTACACACAGTTACTGACCAGTTTTGTTTTCTATAAAGATTACAGGCCCAGAGTGTTTAAATAAGTACGTCGAAGATGTGGCCGCCTACGCGCACTAGTTCACTTATAGAAACAAGACAACAAAGTGTGTGTGTGTGTGTCAGTTACTCGATTACACTGTAATAAATACAGATTTTTCTCATTGTTAATATAAAATTGTGTACGCGCACATATAAATTATTTTCGACCGCCGCACGGTTATTAATAATACTCCAAATGATACTACAATAGTCCCGTGTATTCCCGTGCGGCATAGCTGTATTGTAATTAATTAGGTAACGAACAGGTTTGTACCTGACCGTCGCCCGATCGTATACCCTCCTATATTAATTTATTATAATTATATGTGTGTGTGTGCACGTTACTCTCGATAATAATGCGTGTACACGAATATTAATATCATGTTTACAAGTATCAATATTTATGCGCACGCCTGTATATAGTCATCAGAGAAAAACAAATTATTATATTATTATTAAATCCGTATCATGTACATATTGTACAGGCGATAGGCCCGACTTAAAAGCGTTTAATAATTAACTATCTTATAATGAGAGGGAGGGCTATGCGGTTATTTGTGGAGTGCTTTACGACTGTACATTGTCTTCTCTTATCTCTTTCTACGGTGCTGCATAAACGTATAGTAATATGCACGACGCGTGCGTAGTATTACACCTATTAATGCAGCTAGGAACGTTTTCGTGTTCTGCGGCAACCTTACAGTAGTTATTAAGGAAAATCCGAAAGATATTTTCTATTTTATCCAAACGCCGATGGTGTGCGATCACTCGTCTCTATTTAAAGGCGCATTATATTAAAATTATCATTTTGAAAAACTGTATACACTCGTATGACAATAAAACTTTTCTACTAAATCTGTTTACAGGTACCTAGATATTTTTCATTTTTATTATATAAGTTTTTTTTTATATATTTTTATTATTTATTATTATTTATCATTATTATTTATTATATAATTATTATTATTTATAATTTAATTTATACTTATTATTTATATTATTTTTTATTTATATATAAGTTTTTTTAGTTTCTGATTGAAACGAGAAATGTATTGGTTCTGTCATGATGTGTTCTTCTTATTTTTATTTTTTTATATTTTATGTCGGCTTACACGATTAATACTAGGAAGAGTATACTCTCCGATCATTATGGCTATAAGTGGTTGTTGATAGGAAATGGTGTCAAGTCGGTACTTTGGAGTATTAATTGTCTTAATTTCCCAACTGTTTCCCAAATAATTGATAAAAAAAGATAAAAAATTGCTTCAGGAACACAACATTTTCTTTGTAGCCCGTAAGAAATTTTTTTACCGGAAAGTCGCAAACAAATTGTATAAGCGTTAGAAAATGAAATGTTAACCAAAATAGGTATTTCGTCGAATTTTGATTACATGATATTAGTAATTTGGTTGTTATTTCATAAATATTAATCGTACACTGGTACCGACTCGAAACATTTGCTGCGTCTTTGTATTACCGCATTTAATAGATATTTCATGATTTGAAATATAAACTGTCCCACCAATTAGAATCATTTTTCTGAGAGTAATATGGTACGAGTACACTGGTTTCAATTTTAAAAAAACCCATCCCCCGTAGGACTCCCGACCTAGGAGTTTTGTCCTTTTTTTTACCGTTGAGAAACGAGTTAAAATATTATGTATTTTTATTTCGCACATCTGAGCACACTAAATGTACGTTGAACACGCGCCATCATAATTTATTATTTGTATTATATTAATTTCACGCATAGTATTAGTGTTGTTTTTCTATAACTATATGATTCTCTCGGGTCTAACACCGGATACTCGTCACATGCTGACTTATTCCGTTCGTTGACGGGTCTCTTTGTAGGAATGCCGCTCCGATGATGCGCGGTGCACCTCGTCCTTCTGTCCGTCCGCCCGTATACACGCGGAATAATCGCAATCGATTACACACACCTCGTGTAATACTCGTCGGAAAGTATGATTATTTTTCGCTTTCTACATTTCTGCGACCCGTTTTGGCGGCAAACGCGTGTTGTTCAGGTACGTTGAGGAGGAGAAAGAGAGAGAGAGAGAGGCAATCGTCCCGGTCAAATGTATTCGCTTAATATAACAATATCGTACGTGACCGTGTCAAAGCCCCGTCGCTTTATTATAATATTGTTCATTTGAGCCAAGGAATTTATTGGTTTAATACTAGGGTTTACGCTGAGCGTTCAGTTGCGCGATCGGTCGCGCAGTTGAAAACACAGTGCTTTAGAGTTGTTTTTTTCCCTCGCTCTCGCCCCCTCTTCACACCGAAAACGTTTCGCACCACGTCGCGCTAATGGCATTGGTGACCCGAATGCCGCCCCAGTAGTGAAAGTGAAGTCTACAGGGGGTGTGTGGGGGGAATTGCCGGTCACTAGTCCACGTGCAATACTATAACTTCATGATGAAGTCGCCTATACTTTATGCTAAACAGTATTCGGTAAATGTAATATCTTCGGTTGAGATTAGCAATAATAGCAATACATCATTATATAATATATATTGATTACGAACGAGTAAATAAAATTACTCTTTTATTTGAAATCCGTCCGTGCCGCCACATCGATTTTCCGGTTCGATATACCCCTTTTTTGAGGCCTGCGAACAAATTTTAACCGTATTACCTATATTTTTTTTTTGTATCGATAAAATTATGGAATGGATACAAAAAGCCCGTAAAGGCTTTTAGCTATAGGAAAAGGTGGAGTGTTCTTAATGTATGTCCTTTAATTGAAATTTTGATTATAATACACATCATATCAACTATGCCAGTTAAAAGTGTATACAGTTCTGTGCCGTCCACCGTTGTGCATTTGTTATATGTTCGTCACCTTGTGTGCCCAATTAAGATAAACCACAAACATTTAATTTAAACTATGTCCACTACGTGATAGCCTGAAGCACGAGTCTACCTGTCATCAACCGTCTCTCAACAAACCGAAATGGATTCGTCCAAGCGGAGTTTGTAGTCTTCCTCTTTGACCAAAGTCGTTGCAGATTTAAAAAAAAAACAAGATCTTTGTGTCACCAAACCGTTTTTCTTCCCGTAGACTTTCTACCTGAGGTTTTCAGTCCTCTTCCCGTCACAGTCTCACCTACAGGACAATCCGAGTCTACGCAGTGCTTCCTTCAAACCACTTCAGTGAAGGAGAAGAAGAGGTGTTGAACAAAATATCGCAGCCTATATATTTATAAGTAATGTCACAAATAATAAAGCAATGTCAGCCAAAATGCGCCTTCACTTTTCACCGTTAATCTTGAACCAAACCAATTCAATCAGAGCATTTACCAACTACCCTCTCCCCTGAAAACTGAAATAATAGTTTTCGAAAAGCCTCATTATGCCCGTTTCCCATCGCAATGCAAACTGTGTACAGCGATCATCGTTCACACACGTTCCTACTGTACTCAACCGCCAAGATGTATCAAACGTAGCAACCAACGAACACCTCACCGTTTACTTAACCATTTTTTATTTGTGCGTTGAACCGTATTCTTATTGTTTCTTAGAACATACAAATCCGCACTCCAGCAGTATAATAATAAAAACCGATTTCCTGTTTAAAACACGTGTTTTTATTACGAATGCGCTGATTTTTCAAAAATAATAGAAAAACGGACAAAGGCCCACAGCTCAAGCTGGGACGTATATGTATATTTTGCGCGCACGAGTAAACCATCGTATAAGCTGTACAGTGCACAATGTACATGCATAACGGTGAAAAAGTTCTACCTAAGTTCTAGACGAAAGTCTACGGCGAAAGACCAATATGATGTACATAACGAAACAAAGGAGTGCGAAGCCCGTGCGCATTGCACCGTCGATTTGGTAGAATGTCTACACGGTTTTAAGTTTTAACCGTATAAATATGTTATACGAATCAAGTGCGGATTATTGCGTATTATATTATTACGTATACGTTTTGCAGCTTTTCCGAGCGCATACGGGACGCGGTTAAGCAGTCGACTGTGGCTGAATGTAAGGAGTTAAGATGGGGGTGAACTTTTCTGCTCGCGGCCGCGGCGTCGCCGCATGATGTACGAGAGACTTTATATCCGCGGTAGACTCGATGAAAACGGTTTTTTTTTTAAATTTTTGAGAATATTTAAATTTTAAATCAAACTCGGTTGACCGTGCCGTGAAAACGTATACTTTACCAAATACGTGCTTGTACCGAACAATTATAAATACATATATATTATAATTTTTATTAAATTGGTAATAATCTTGAGTTTTTCTCTAGCTTTAATGATCTTGGTGTTATCTTTGATTCTAAACGTAATTCCTCTTGCCATACGGAATCGATTGAGAATAAAGCAATGCGTATTCTAGGTTATAAATGCAACATATATATGGTTCTTATGGTATTATTTTAAATTCCTTAATATTACTTAAATTATCTTATTCCCCTTAAAGACAGGCGCTCAAAGCTGCTTTCCATTTTCTTCATAAATTAATTTCCGTATTGACCGATTGTCCAGATTTACTTTGTTCAAAACATACTTTGTTTACCTCATTTTCTAAATAAATTCCTTTAATTTTAAAAATCCAGAGACATTTTATCCTGCATATTCAGATAACATTTATATGTCAACTGTCTTGCTAATCTGCTAATTATTTCAGGTAATACTTTAATATAGTATTATACAGACATTTCAAAAATACCAAAAACCGAAATGGGTTTTTCTTAATTTTTAACGTACAAGTATTTAAATAATCCGGTATTTCTTGTCGGGCGAGTTGAAAAAAATAAAAATAATAAATAGAATTTTATGTTTGCAATTAGTCAGTCTTCGTGCTCGGTATATGGACACGTTGCCTCGGTTCAAACAAAATACGCAGGTAAAATCTTTCTCCCAGACTTCAGGCGATAGCGATATACATGCGTATTTGTACGATGTTGTATTAATGTTGGGAAAAAAAGTGTCTTGCTCGGTATACATTATTATTATTATCGTGATTATACTGCAATGTGGTATTTGGACAATGAATATACACGCACGAGAGGCAGACAATTTTTTTTCAACGGTCCAGAATGATTAATTTCGTTTTTATACATGGGTATATTATGTATTATGCACTATAAGTGCGTCGCCGAGTATATTTGAAGGTTAAAAAATATCAAATAAATAAAATAGTTCAAATTCTTATACGGCGTACGAAAACCGCACTAGAATATATAGTTATAACGTACAGCGGCGTCGGGTAGTATGTAATATATGATTATTGTGTGTGCTCAGGACATATTGACATTCGGAATGAACGTATACACACACACATACATTTCGGTGGAATGGCGAAACGAATTCCACGTAAAAGTGCCAAAAACTATTTATCGATCATAAACGGAAAATGTACGAGTATATGCGATTTAACGTCCGCGCGGGAGTTTTTAAACTATGTACGCGCGTGTGCAAGACTGAAAAAGGGCGAAACTCCTTGGTCGGGTGAGACTCCACGGTCAGGCGGGATACAGGAACGGGTTAGTTGCTGTAGTTGTCATTTTAATTTGAGACCAACGTACCGTTGTTCTTAAATAAAAAACGATTCTGAGTGAAAGAGGTAGGGTGCATCAGTTAAAATTTGTAAAACCAGTTCATATAGTAGTAGATGCAAATATATCAATAAGAAAGGTTTATAAGTTTAATAAGTGCCTATTTTCAACCAGGAATATTAATAAAATTATGTACATAATATACGGTATAGTATTTTGAATAATTTTGTATCGATATTTATCGATACGAGTATACGACTTTGTTTCGTCTTTGTTTTCGTCTCGGAGACATAATTGTTATAAGAAAGCTTTATGTAAGTGTGTACGATCCTATATGTATATTTTTTTTCCCCGGTTAATCTTTGATCAGCGGGGATGTCACGGGAACATCCATGTAACATTTCCAGAGGTTGAACGCATGTTATTCTGTAACTATGATGTAGTGTTACAATCGGTTGTCGAAGGGCAGTTTTAAAGTGATATTTATTGAACGTCAGCAACGCGGAATATTTTCAGTGACATAGAGTTTACGTCGACGTAAAATTCACAAAGATTGCAATATTTTCCTACTTCCTACTATACAGATGGATTACGGATACATAATGAAGATTACGTCATGTTGTTGATTTTTAAAATATTGTCTAATCGGATAAATTATCTGACCGACCCACAAGTCACAATATTATACCAAATGTTCACGCTTGAAAAGGTTAACTTTCAGCCCCCAAATACCACTTTGAAATCGAAACCTTTAGATCAAGAAATTCTTAAATGGTCCCACAGACGCTATATAGAAAGGAAATGGTGAGTATTTTTAATTATAATAGTTACAACGCAGTTCAATCTAGAAAAATATTTACTTCTATCATATTGTACTTTTAAGAAATTTTTAAACATTCTTAAAAGACAAAATTAATATTATAATTGAAAATTACTTGTAGGATATGAAAAAAAAGCCCTAGAGGGGATTTTTCCCTCACATCTACCGTAAATACGCCACCGTATATTATGAATAATGATTACAGTGCGCGATTGCCGTAATCGATCACTGTAGCTTTTAAAGACTTTTCTCGCTTTTCTTGGCGCTTACGGTTTTAATTCTTTAAGTCAACTCGCTTCATCAGAGGTATTTTTTCGCGACGGATATCGATCACATGACCGTATAATTATTCTATCATAGCTTCGGTCGATTTGTTACGGAATGATATACCTCGCGGTTGACGAATGACGATCACCAGAAAAACGTTTGGCCACCCCTGGTAGAGGTAAGTAGATTAGTATTAATATCTTACACGTTATTATACATATTTGTGTATACTTTTAATCATTGTTTGATTATCCACCACCACCCACAACCCGGGTCCCAATTAGCGCGAATGGTCGACGGACTACTGTATTTATATCCCTCCGTAATTTACGCAGAACGATATCTCCATAGTCTTAATACAGATAATCATATTCGGTTTTTTTATGAGCATCTCTGGGTAAAGGTAATTTTGATGACAATAGTTTGATAAATATAAGTGTATTATTAAGGTCTATATAATTTTTACAAATTTAGAAGATAGCTATTTTTTATAGGTCTTATATTCTGAAAATGATGACGGTTTAACTTTAAATTTACATTATTTTCTTGATTTTTACTCATTTTTTTAGTTTAAAAAGATATAATGTAAACTATTATCACTTCGTAATTTTTCCGATAAGGTTTGCTGAAATTGTTACAATCATTTAAAATTGTGTTAATAATTTACTATTTTCTTGTAAACTAGAAAAATTATTAAAATTCAATAATTTAATGAAAATTGAAAGTTGAACGAACAACATTTTCACACTCGAAATGTAAAAAAGTTATAAAATAAAAAGTTAATTTTTTAAAATCTTTAATAATTAAAACAATATTTACCAAACTATTGTCAACAAAATTGCCTTTGCCCAGGGATGTGCGTAAAACAAAATTTGATAATCTCTATTAGCACGGTAGATATCGTTCTGTGTAAATTCTGGTGGGACACCCTGTATATATAATATATTATACGGTGTGCGCGCGATACAAAATAACGGGCTGCACGGATTCCGCTACAAGTCGGTTGCGATCATGCCCCTTGGTCGCTTTTAATAAGTCAAACGTGTGCATAATACACGTATACGCATAAAGTATAAAATGCATTTAAACACGTAATATTACAGTAAACGAAACGATATCGATAAAATCGTAATGAAACGCAGTCGTAAATATAAAACAATGCACGCGCTCACAAGTAAAACTTTGCGCATCACGCCGTATATTTGTTTAGTATTATAACATACCAATGTGGCTATGTATTATGTATATAAACTTTTCCTCAAGGCGGTATACACGTCATACAGTTTTTGGACTCAGATATGATCGCGTGAACGTACAGCGTGTTTCACGAATCCTATACATACTTATATTCCGGCGGCGAATAATTGATATTTAGGGTGTTTTCTAAGGTACGTAAGATTACATTTCTGTTGAACGATACGGTTTTCGAGAGTGCCTTTATGTCACCGTCGAGATGATGAGCAAAAAATAGAAAAAGGATAGCCAAAGTAAAATGCATGATCACCTTTCTCCGAACCAAATAGGATTTCATTGAGGATTTCTGGATTTCAGATAGTTAAGTTATAGATGTATTTTTAATGCTTCAATAGTTCGATCATTACATAACCGTTCTATTTTCGCACATTGTTAGGGGGGAAATGTCTCGTTAGAACCGCGTTCGGCTTATGAACAGTAGTATTAATATGCTTTTTTTCACTATCAAGCGATGGTGTAGAAACCTTTTAGATTCACTGTGGTTGAGTTTTAACAGACGAGAATAAAAGATTACTGGACTTAATTGCAGGTCCGACATTTTACAATTCTGTAAATATCGGTTTAAAAAAAATTATAATACACTAACGAAAAAATGCAAAAAACATTGTGGAAAGTTGATCTCTAATGAATATAGAAAAATATTGTATGTCATTGTACGTAACTTAATATTATAATATATGCTTACTAATTATTTTAATCTAATTATAATTTATCATAAGCTGTCCAGATATGAACTTTGTATTTTAAAACTATACTTCAATACAAAATTACATTTTATTAAAAAAGTTAAATAATTTCCATGTGTTGGTATATAATTTACAAAAATATATTGTCATATCACATGCTACAAGCGTTTTAATTATATCATGATATGTAATTATCAAATTAATCAATTAATTAGTATCAACAATGAAGTCCTTAGTCCCTACCTCTGACATGAGTTACGCTTAAAGAATAGTTAGGTGGATAGAAAAAAAAAAAAACCAAAATGATTCAATAAATATGTACAAAGTATTAAGTAAAAAATTGTGTACGAAAAATAATATATTTGATGAGAACAAAAAAATATCCATAAACATTCATCTGCCGCGCGGAAATATATTACTATAACAGCGTTACAGAGCTTATGGAGCACACTGTATATTTGTTGTCTTTATATGTAATATCCATAGATAATAGACATGATCGCAACAGATCTGGGCAAACGGTCTGTGTGTACATATAATAATAATAGTAATAATAATAATGATAATAATATTATTATTATATGGTACGAGGCCCCCACCCCAGCTGATGCCGCTGGAGCAGCGTGGCCTAGAGCCATATATATTATTGAACACCGTTTCTTATATAATTTATACCGTACATAAAGGATCATTAAACAATTTAACCAAAACAACGGTCGATGCCACTCGGTTATTATGATTATTATTTTTTACTTTATACCGTATACCATACCAACACTGCTCGCGTGGTCGTCCTCGCCTACCCACACCCCGCCGCGCGCGACCCTTCTCGCTATTACGCCCGCGTTTCACCCGCGGTGAAGATCACGTTTTTTATCTTCATTTTATTCCTCCGGTGTTTATCCTCGGCTTGTTTTTATTTTTATTTTTATTTTTTTTTCAACAGTCGTGAGTTTCTTTCACGCATGTTGTGTACTATATATTATATTTCTCTTTGTACGGCGCGCGCGCAACCGAAATAAATTAAGTCCGAATCCATCGACTAATTATCGTTATCCCATTCATTAAAGTTACATCTTTTTTTTCTTTTGTACGCACACTCACGTCATACGGGCCCGCGCGTGCGCACACGTGCACAATAACCCCCGAGTACTTATACGTATATATATATATATATATTATATACATTGTGTACATATTTGTACAGTATCCTCCGGACAGATATATATATATATATGCATAATATATACGTATCAACATATTATACTAATTAGGGCGCAGTAAATATTCGTCTTCACGGCGCCATCAGCAATGACCGAGAAATGAGGATCGCAGCACGTACGGTGAAATAGTAATGGAACGCGAGTAAACGGCCGGGGTCGGACTGGCGTCAAAAGGCCCAAGTCTGCGATCTGATCGTAGGGGGCCCTTAGGTTTAACCGTTAATTTTATAATATATTTATGTTTTCTTAAGAACTGTTAAGCTTCGTTTTCTACATTTCGATGTTTGTATCGAGTTAAAACAACAATTAAATAGAATAAAAAAAAATACACACATCATATAATGATGAAAATTATAGATAAAAGTTCAATATTTCTATACGTGCTGTTGTGCAAATAATACCGATAAAAGTTACCTACGCAATCAAATATAAGTAACATTTTGTTTAAAATGAAACAACGCGTACATAAGATAGTAAATATTTAAACAAAAGAAATTAAATAAATACTTAGGTAGTTAGAAGTTTAAAATTATTTTTTTTTTTTTCATAATATCAAACATGAGAGCAACAGTTTAGAAAGTTCATTCAGGAACTCTTTCCAATAATATCGACTTTACTTTATTTATCAATTTAAAAATTGCTTTTTTTCACACATGTCAACGAGTTAATACATTCCGACCACATTCAACTTGCGGCCCGTGGCGATAGCACTCACTAGCCTCGGGCCGTTAGCACATAATATTTTTACATGTGATCAACACACGAGGCGTTTCAGTTATTGTTATTAAAAGTTCAATTATTTTGTTCTTCCGCCGTGAAAGGCTATTTTTCAACAGACGTTTAGCGCGGCTCCGAAACAATGAAAACACATCAAATTAGACATTGTATATTGTACGGATTTTCGACTTAAAACCGCCAAGAACCGCGGATGTGCGGTAAGACCATTTATCGCTATATGCGTTTTCGCCGTCTCTATCGGTACGGTTTTTTATTTTGTCTAATCGACTTTTTGGTAGCATATGTGCGTACCTATACGTCACGTACTGGTTACTCCGCGTTCAACATAATATTATATTTATATGAGTCTTGTCGACTCCGCCGTACGAGAGCGTGAGTACCGCCGGCTATTGACTCTGCTGCCGCCGACGACGCGTACACGCATACCATTAGAGTTCATCGGATATCGTATAATTAAGTCCACCCGAAATGTAATCGATTTCAAATGCGTTTTTCACCGGCGCGGCTGACTGTTCCACGATGCATGCATAGGTTTGTATAATATAGGTTTGTATAATACGTTGTAGGTACTACTTATTGTTGTTCCGAGTGTATATACCCTCGCGCTGTTTCGAATAAATAAAACCTCGTTTAAATATCGTGTACCGACACTGGATGCGACGTTATGTTTATTTTTAATCAGTATTATGAATACTAGCGAGTATAATATCATCAAACGATCAAATATTTACGTGCTCATATTTTTTTTTCTCGATACTCGGATTAGCCTGGTATACCGACTGCTGTTAATTAAAACGGAAATATTGATGAATTTTTTAAGGGTCCGTTTAAAAAAAAAAAATAAACTATTCCATACATTATTATAGTGTACCCGCAGTAAATGTAAACGAAATGCCATAATGTTCACGAGGTTTACTAATAGTCATATAAATGTTATTTCAGAGAACTATATATTTCTCACGTGCGTCTATATATATTATATTAAAGTTCAAACGTGGCCGAGTTAATGACAAAAAAATTACCTCGAGTCACCGTTGGTAGATACATATAGTGGAAGTTAACATCACATGCACGTGAAGTTACAATAAGAATAAAGTTATACATTTTAAGTTGATATTTAACAAACGACGAATTTCACCCTTCGCGTTCAAAGTAAATATTGAGAAAAATATTAACTTAAGGAATTGACAAAAAAAAAAAAAACTTAATATTATAATTAGCACCTTGACGTGAGAAATAGCGAACGCACTATTTTATAATAACCGTTGTTGTAGTAATAGTGAACTGTTTTCTGAAATTTTGAAATCGTCATCAGAATCTGAATCAATCAGAATTTCAAACTGAACTTATTATTTTCATGTAAAAAAAATAAAGCAAGAAAAAGTTGAATTACGAAAATGACTAGTATTTGCCTTTTGTACTGATGTGCAATTGATATCCAACATACAAACTAATTCGTTTTCGATCATCGATGCCGAGATGATGCTAAAATAATATTCGTTAAAAGTAAGCCATTTTAAAATTGGCAAAAATCTTAACACAATAACTATCAAGCTGAGCCAATAAAACGAACAGCGATACCGGTGTCATTACAGCACCGTTCTTCTTATTTCGGCCGCTTCTGATCTTTTTAAGTGTATTATTATTTAATATTTATGATTTGAACGGGACGATTAATATACGCATTCGAAAAACGGTTCTATTAGGCGTGGTCGATTTCCGGAGACATTACACTAGAAATCGGATATATAGGAATTTCACCAGTTTTAATAATTAAAACAAAAATTAACCTTGATCACGGATAATCAGACTTCGTGTGGCTATAAGATATTGGATACGGAACAAACACACACACACCCGCTCATACGAAGTCGACGGTCGTTGACTGCTACGGACACTGACCTGGAGTTTCTAATTTATAAAATGTTTTTCAATCTTGTACATAGCCGGCAGACTATATGGTAATTCTTTATTTTGTATTCATACTGCGTGCCGCATTAAAAAGGTTTAATAAAGGACGACGGCAAATGCGTTTAGCTAAAACCAAATATCAAAACGGACGGGAGGGCTGCGCCACTATTTGGATTCTTTTTTTTTACGTCTCGTCTACAGCGTTCCATAATACTCGCGCGTAATGGACAAGCTACAAGGGATCTGGGAAAAGAATTAGATAAAAAAGAACGCAAACTGTGTCAATGCCGCCGTGACGACGTGTACGATAAAATACTCGTGAACATTATATTATATCATACGTCAACATGATCTATTTTATAACGCTGCGATCGTTGTACGCTCGAGATAAGTTGTTTTCTAATCGAGCCAGTTATCAATTTAAATAATACGTGTTCGGTTTTGGACAACTCATAATTATTTACCGGACAACGTAAACTTACCAATCCAGAATTCCGGATGTTTTTCTACCTAAAAATGATCAGATATTCAGATGAATGACGTTTGATAAGCTGCAGATTCATCAAAATCGATCAAAATTACTATACATCGCTATACCTTTTTTTACACGGGATAAAATCCGTTATTATCGTTTTCATACCCTATATAACCATCCTTAACCATTAACCGCTATCAAGTATAATATACCTAATAAGTATTATAAATTATAATAGTACAGTAGCTGTAGATTGATGCGACGGTCAATTATATATGTTTACATTTTATTTCAATTTTAATCGTGCAGAGGGATATGATCGAAACACAACAATACGATGATCATTCGCCGTTCGGTCTATCATCATATAAATACGAGTACCTACAACGACAACTTTTTCCGTTTTATTTTTTCTTTGCATCCGAACGTTTGATAAATATTTTTCCAGCTTATGTCAACGCCTACCGGTCTCGAATCGCTCTTGGCGTGTGTGTCACGTGGACAAATTGGACGACTTAATTCCAGAGGGGAACACGGGACTCAACGTCACTCCCTTGCAGCCCCTCTCTCGTCATGGACGACCGACATTGACGTCGGTCCCAAGGGCGCTAAGCGCTTTCAATCTTGGAACGGATTCGTCCGATATTGATTGTAGTATTCGCGGACTTGCAGTGGTCGACTTTCGTGTACAATAATTTATTTATTACACTATTTGCGCTAGAGGCCTAGGGCTCAAACGTTCGAAAAAACAGATCTTCCAAATGGAGTTTGACGTCATGTCCGAATCGAACTCTATTAGTCCGTCCACAAGGATAAAAAGATTTGCTTTAATTTTAGTGTTAATAAGAAAAAAAAATGTAGTAGCGTTTTCTATAGTTTGAATACGTTTTAGTCATACAAACTATTAACAAACCATTTAAATAAAGACACCATCATTATTCATTATACAGTGTACTCTACCAGGTATAATATTATGACTCTTAACTATTTGTTTCAGTGTAAATAGTCATAATATTAGTTAATTTAGATAACGTAGGTAAAATTATAGTTGCAAGGTTAAGTGATCGCCAAATAAAACTACTTTAATTGATAGGTACAATTCATGTAAGTAATCGTTTAAAATTCAAGATGATGCATCTGTCGATGTTAAATGTGGTGTTCTTTTTTATCAATTTCTAATCCTTGTATCAGTTTTAAAATGGTAAATTAAATTATAAGATAGTTTGTCGATTATAATTAATCCGGCCACATATCTTACCCGCGATCAATATTCATCGCGATCCAACTGCAACGTATACCGCTATTATAATTATACATTTTTAGCTAAATGATGTTCGCAACTTTGGCCAACTTATGAGTTATGCCAAAGGCCACTATTTTCGATGACTGAAATTAATATAAATCTTGATAACTGAACTAAATATTTCTTTTCACGGGCAGCTGTGCCAGGTGACTTTGTACATACACATGCGTGCGTGTGTGTGTACGCGCGCCTACATATACGAGTATGTTGGTTTATTAGCTTGCACATATCGCACGAAGCGGATATAATATTTTGTGACCTGTACGTCGCTATAAAATACATTTGTTGCACTTATTATATTGTATAATATCGTATATTCGTACATACCATGTATAGTTAATGGTCGAAGAGACGGGACGGACGGTCGTCGTTATTACGCCCACGACTCTGCAGTTAGACATGGAGACAGACTGCTGTTGCTGCTGCGAAAGGATAACCGTAAATATATATATTTTACACAGCAGGGGTGGCCAAACGATCGATCGCGGTCCACCAGCCGACCGCGTACTGAAAGTCGATCTTTGGCGTTTTGTTGGAATTCGATTTTTTTGTATTATATTGATGATCACCGATAACTTGGACTCGCCTACCAACGTTATTTGCTTAAGCCGGTCATCTTCTTTCCGTTCGCTCAATCGACCTCTTCTCGAAAAAGCGTGGCCATCCCTGATGCATATATATTGTATGAGCATCATACGATTGGTACAACTTATACAGTTGGTCGTTCTCGTCGGGATCGTTTTGACCTGACCTCACAGCTCAACACGTTCAAACCGTTATTTTATTATGTGCATATGAATATATGATAAATGTAGTGATCAATGGACTAAGCCATACACAATTCTGCACCTACTATATTGTATATCAAGTATACATTTATGAATTGTTTAGTATATTCGAGTGAACCACGTTCGAATACGTTACATAATATCCATAGTATTTAGAGAATATATTATTCAAATTGAGTGTGAAATACATACTAACAGGCAGAACCGTATTCGGGAGTATTAAGTTGAGATCGCTTTTCAATACCGCAAAGCCTGGCCAGGAGACTAAGCCCTCCCCTTAAGTTAAGGTGTAAATAATGTATTTGATTAGTTCGAAGTACATTTAATTTGGATTTCGATGTCAAACGAAAATTAATAAATGATTACAGTGAAACCTCTGAATAGTGAACACCCTCAATCACCAAAATGTGGTCCGCATTTCAGAAATGCTCGATATTCAGAGGAAGTAAGGGCTTGCATTTGACAAAGGGAAAGGGCAAATGTGTAAATATATATGATGAGAACATATTGCACTAGGTTAAATTTGCAATAATAATTTTATTCTTAAATGTAAATATTTATTTCTAATTTAATGAGGACGAGTAAGTATATATTACACATCACGTCATCATCAATGAGTTTTATAGAAACAATTTGCTAAATTTGGTTTGTTTTACCGTCTGTGCACAATAGTTTCAAATCTCGTGAGTAAGTTTGTATGCCAAGGCCATATAGTGTATAGAATAGAAAATATATAAACTGCTTTCAAACTCTATTGATGAAATTAAACGACTTAATTTTGTCATTATTTTTAATTTCAGAATAATATTATAATTTATAGGTGTTCGGAGAGTCTATAGCTTTTCGGTGAATTCCCCGTATAAAAGTAGGTAATGAAAATATTTCTGATCTCAAAAATGTTCACTGCTGAGAAGTGCACGCTAGTCGGAGGTTTTACCGTATAACTAATATTGAAACCGTCGCCGGATTGTACTGCGTGTAGAGAAATTATTAAAAATGTTTCCTTTTTCTTATGAAAAAATATTAGTTCTGCAGTCACCGATCGACTATATAGTATATTTAATACAGTCGAACTTGCTTAACTTGAACTTCTTTATCTCGAAATCGTCGATACCTCGAACTTTTTCCCCAGGTTCCAAGAATTTCCTGTTTAAACAATGCAAAAAAATCTTGTACAACTTGAATATTTTCGTTAATAAATACTCAATTATCGGATGAAGAAGAGGAACAAGAATGTATTGAAGCCTACATTCTTATGATTACACAAGCACAGCTGCGTTATAATGAATTGAGGCGATTTTTCGAAAACAAACCAGAGGTCAGCGATGAACTTTTTGAAGCTTTAAACAAAATAGAACGATTCATTGCAAATGCTACGATCAAAACTAAAATAAATAAGTTTTTCAAATAATTTACTAACCTAATTGTTGTTTATACATACCTTTTTAAAAATATACATAATATATAAATAGTAAATATTTTTTATTACGTATTATAACAAATGCACAGGAATTAATATAATATATTGTACTGTTTTAAAAAAATTCGTATTTTTAGATTTTATCCGGATAACTAGAATTTTTTTCCCGATCCCTTCAACTTCGGGTAACCCCATGTTCGACTGTACTACGCACCGTGTACACGAGACATTTTCTCGCCAAACGTTGATTTGATACTCGCACTGGCGCCGCGTGCATCGAGTGTGGTGCGTAGGTGCGTAGAGTATTTTTTTTAAGTTTTTTACCCGTACGCCATTGTACGCGGGACATTAATGCGTTTTTCGAAATGCGGATGAGCATACAACTATTATGCTAGATTACTATGCGTCGGTATGCCCATGTGCGCACACGGATCGCACGACACGAACGCGTTACCGGTCGTCACACACGCACGCACACACGTTTCTCACGGTGAAAGATGACAGCTTTGTTTAATGCACCGCGAGACGGAAGGACGCGGGTCGAGGGGCGACAGCCTGGGAGGGTAGTGATCCTTTATTTAATTATATATTTTTCTCATTTTTTTTTAATTCAATCTTACACGACGATATTGTCGAGTGAGCGAGAGCCGCGCATCCTCTTATTTCGCCTTCCGTGGGTGGCCCAGTAGGTGAGACCGTAAATGAAAACCCTACTTCTGCTGCTGCTGCTGCTGTTACGGCTCGCGGCTTCGGGAAGAAGGAATGGCCATTAGCTCGGGTGAGGATAAACATTGCGGTCGTCGTGAACCGACTGATGGTGCGCGCGCGCGCGTGGGTGGGGGCAAGGATATACGTGTGCGGTGAGCGTACAGACGTGTATGTGTATAATACATATAAGATGGGTTTTCATATATATGTGAACAGGTAATTCCTCTATAATTTGTACCGCGCGTGGTACATTTAATCTCTACACAGGCGATGGAGTGATTCGGAATCATGCGGTATGTGAATGTGTGTCAGGGGCGTGTACAAGGGGTGACGTGGCGGTCAAAAATTCTCTTCATTGCCTTTTTTTTTCGTGTAATTTTTTTAAAAGAGCTCTATATAATGTTAATATGTCTGCACGTCAAGAGGAAGCCACCGTATTATGCGCGTTGTCTCCGTCTAACAAACGTTACAGTAGGCATATAAAATATTCAAATCTTCGTTCAGTAGAACGAAATATGTCGTGTTGTTAGCTTATTAGTATTACAGTAAACTAACCTATAGATGGCGACAAGCTTAAAGGGAAGAACATATATTATTATCTGTGTCTTGCCGTAAACTTTTTACAATAAATCAATTTTTAATAGAGTTATGCATTTTTAAAATTGTAATAATTCACCAAACCTACTAGCTTAAAATTTCAAACTATCAAAAATAAAAACTACGAGATAGCGCATATATAGTATCACGTTCTTCCCTTTACGTTTGACAACAGTTCAGCTATTACTCTTATACAATACGAGTAATATTAAATTTTTATATTATTTGATATAAATTAAACAAATTGTTTTCATATTTAAAGAAACACGAAAAATCTAAATTACGAACCAAATAATATTTGTGTGTATATATTTATCAATGCATTTATCAATCTGTACATAGATTATATAGAGATTTCTTCAACTTCAAAATTAATTTGTCTAAAATATTTTCAATATCTGCAAGATTATTAGAATTGATACGTTACGATCGTGTATTTCAGACTTCAGTATTGTTCACTCAAGTCACTGCTGCTCGTCAATTAAACCAAGTGTTATATTGTAACGCGTAATATACCTATACTCTAACAAATGTAACGTGTTATTCCGTATTTGGCGTTCTTCTGATCGATATTGCAAATTGTTGTTAATGCATTATAACTCTATGATAGTCAATATTCAATATGATGATAGTTTACTGCAATGTTCAGATGATCAGACGGCTTTTGCCCAGGGGTTAGTTTAATTTATTTTGTTTGTAACTAATTATGTACCGACTAAATAGAATAGTTATTATTTTCATTTTTGTCTTGACTTATTAGTTATTACTTATTATTGATCAAAGTTATTACTCTAAGGGTTTAAAATTGCCGAGAAAGATATTTGATCAACTGCGTTGAGAATATTAACACACAAGCAACAAAATAACAACAGCGCTAAGAATGACGACAATTTTATAATATTAGTATTCATAACTTACTGGATAATTCAAACGATCAGGAATAAAGTTACAACGTGAATTAAACTGGTGTGGAATATACCAAGTTAAATTCGTATAAAAATATGTTGTTTTTGTTAAAAATGGTTCATATATTATAATTTCTTTTTTTTTTGTTTTTGCGGAGCGAGGAAGGTAGACGAACGGTAAACCATGCTATACGGCTTTGCATAATCTTGTAATTAATATTATATTGCAATCGCCGTTTGCAGTGATTTAATTTTGTTTTGCACGGTATTATTCATGGTAAACGATCGATTTTCTATTGTAAGCTTTTAGACGCGATGTGCACGAACCATAGACGTATATTACAACGACGTTAATTCGACCGGTATATTATTATGTCAGTAAGTTGTATTATATTCCGAAATCATATTTATATAGAAACACGCAACGGCCCACGTACCGTATATTTTAATGATCGCAACAATATAGATTAGTTTTTAACGAAATGTTTGCGTAAACAAGACTAAATAAAACGATGATCGTCATCAACAAAATATTGTGTTGCTGTTTTCAGCGAATATCTTTACAGGGCGGAAATGAAAAAGAATCAATGTTCAATAGTAAAAATGTGTTCTTACGAACGTTTTCCGATGAAACTTCCTTATCCTACGATTTAAACTTTGTTTTTCTACTACTTTCCCTTTCGCATACTCTACAACCCGTGTCTATAAATTTAGGATATGCATCACCAGGATAATAATAAGGATGAATAATTGTTTTAGGTTGAAATATGACATTGGAAACCGTCGAATATTCGTCGTGCGTGTAGTCATTGTAAGACGTCATGTGGTGAGATTTTATTACGATAACATTGCGTATATTATGATCGTAATTGTTTAAAACAGCTCAACGTTTTCAACACTTATATTATGAATACACTTTTGCGTGCGCATAAATTAATTTTACGCTAGGTAATTAATTATCGGATCCCACAAATATGTCGTGCTTAAAATAAGGTTTTTAATTTATTTAGCGGAGTTGAACGTTTCGATTTCAAAGTCGTTAATATAGAATAACTGAAACGAAAAAAAGGCAAATTCCAACACCATTTATTTGAAATAATTTAATTATAATTTTGAGAACTTCTTCACTACACGACGCGTTTATAAAGTATATCAAAATATTATAATATAGTAATATATTTCAACGTGAAAATAATTTTTACTACGATATTTCTGTGATAGAAAATATGGATGATGGGATCAAAAATAAAAATTATACTTTTTAAAATACAAAATAATATGTTATATTAACAATACTAACTATTTTCGTTTATTTATTCGTTTGGTTTAATTGGCGAAAAAAACAAACCAATATCGATCAGACTTTAGGTAATATTACGACATTCCAACCCAACAAACTATATACGAGTATAATGCTGTTATAAATATCAAAAATTGTAGTATAAACTCTATAGTCTTATAATTTAATTTTTAGAATGTGTTATAAACGTATAAAGCATATTAATAGTATTCAGGACGTATTAATGTGACCCAGTTGACCTACACCGTATTCCATAGTTGTTCAAGACATTTGCCTGCTAATAGTTTAACGGTCTTGTGATTATTCACTTTGCCCGGGTTAATAATTTCTATTGATTCGCGCACCTGTGGATGGTTTGCGGTGTTTACTGTTATTTTTTGTTCAGCGTTCACGCTTCAGTTCCAATATTTTACGAACATGTTACCAAATTACAAGCGATAAATAGATAAGTACACGAATACATATTCAACATTCAACGTGGTCAAAACGTACCGGCATTAATTCTATAATGCGCGATGTCTATATTAGTTTGAACTCGAAACGTATGTCACGCGACCAAAAAAAAAAACGTTATTTTCACGAAAAAACGTAAAATGAATCGAAATAGTATACCGACTCCGTTAATACGAGTAGATAAACAATCTTTTATTATACATGCATGTTATGTATGTGTTTATACGGACGAAAAAAAGATTTGGCGTAACCGAAAACGATATAAGGTTCACGAGTTGG
The DNA here is from genome assembly GCA_949715065.1 of Periphyllus acericola. NCBI lineage: Eukaryota > Metazoa > Arthropoda > Insecta > Hemiptera > Aphididae > Periphyllus > Periphyllus acericola. The sequence goes on along the minus strand of OX454266.1, from coordinate 17,209,958 downwards.
AAATTATATTGACCTCAAGATATGTATTTGTACCGTGCAATAAGTTACGAACCTAAATATTTAGTTTGATTTTTTAAGCATGTTTACCCCTTATCATGCCTGTATTATGTTATATGCACAGTGAATAAACGTAATAAGAATGATGTTCCCGCTAAAAGAACAAAAGTTAATATTGCCACAGGATACTCCTTAATAGGTACAACGAGGTTATGCATTCAGTATTTGTAAGTTTTATTGATATAATTATAGTCTCGTAGAACACATACGTTTTCCACGAATCAGATTCAAAGAAATGAATAATTGAAGCATAAAAAAGGGTCGACCGTGGTTAAAAATCATCCTGCATACGCCGCATAATGTCGTTTATAAAATGTCCAAAGGTCCGAATAGTTGCGGTCGTACAGAACGCAGTGTATGCAAAATCGTACCTATCGAAATTGGCTGGTATTTAGCCCATAATTTCTAATTTGTCGGCTTTTGATTCGACTGTTTGTACATACTTAACTGAATAATTATCGACAAGAATGAATAGCGATAAAAAAAAACTGGTGAGATTCTTCGGTCCGGTGAAATGATGAGATTTACGGTTATAGGACGGATAATGAATGATATTCCTGTATTGGTCGTTTAAACTTGAAGGTAATGTAGGCAACATTTTTCTTGAAAAAATTATTCTGAGTGAATACGGTGGGGTGGAGCTGCAGTTTATATTTCTAAAGATAGTTGAAAATACAGTAGTGTACCAAAAATTCCTAATCAGGTAGGTACCGTTTTCTATCAAAAACTTCCGATGTCTGCGATGATCGGAACAAACCTACTGGTGGAAATCGCGTACATATGGCGTGGAAAAAAAACCACTAACATGATCATGGTAAACCTAACACGTCTCTCGTTTTTTCACACAAGAGTCGTTCGACGTGCGCGTACGGCGTTAACATATTTTTATTCCATTATTTTCCATCCCGATCCGATGATAAACCGACACAATATTATAATAATATAATATCGATCTATCAACTATCTCTAGTGGCCCTCCGTGTACGTTTTTTTTTTTTAATATACTGCTGCACTCGTCGAGACACGCGTCCTCCCTCGGACGAATCGCAATCTATCATTAATTACACTACCCAGTTACATCATCAATACGACGACGACGTGCATTAAAGGCAATACGCGGCGACGACTAGTCTCGAATATTCTTGGAAATCTCATTCATTTTGAAAACTCTACACTCCTCGACCTGTTTTACCTACCGTGCGTGTCCACTTCGTTATTAATCATCCGTTTATTATTTAGCTGTACGTTTGACTTCAGCAATTTCGCCGGAAACGTATACGTGTGGACAAAGTTTATCGTATTCCAAACACATTATTATTATTATTATTATTATTAGGGCTGGAATTTTTAGACGTTCAATTACCTAAAAGTTATAGTGCCCCACATCATGCATGGAATACTTTAAATAACTTGAAATTATCAAAATACGACTTTGTATAATAAAGTCTTTTCACAGCGGTTAATTAGTAATCAATAATCATAGTACGCGGAATACGTGCAGCGTCCGTATTATATTATAATATTTATTGTAGTTAGTAGTTAATGGACGTTTATATTCGTTTTAAATTAAATTACAAACTGTTGATCGAGAACAAATAACCATAATACTTGACATTATTGTTTTGCTGTCCGTAAACCGAATACAATATTATGCATAGCAGGAGTCGGGTGAGATACCGAGATGAGTGAGTTAATTGTTCTTATACATGTTTTGAATCGATATGCTAACGATTAGAAATTCTAAGCGCGAAGGTCGGATATATCTGACTGTTTTGCGACTTTCCGGTAAACTCTTTTGTTTGTTGTCCAAAAATAAAAATTGTGAAGAATCTTGAATTGGAAGTATTTCTGAACATGTCTTAACTGTAAAAATGTTATAGATTTTCGTCGTTTTGTCGAGTTTTATCAACATTTAAAATTCAAACGCATACCAGAAAATCATCATGGAGAATTCAGAATAATATCCTAGCAGACAAAAAAATTTCTAACGGCACGTAGTGTTCCCAAGCGGTCACCCATCCAAGTACTAACTACGCCCGACGTTGCTTAATTTCAGTGATCGGACGAGAACTGGTGTATTCAACGTGGTATGGTCGTTGGCGATGATGAAACGTTCTACAATTTCTAAATATGTATTCAAAATTTAAAAACTTTAAGCAATAGTTTTTATTTTACTGATTAACAATGTAATTTTTGAAAATTATTATAATTCAAGTAGGATAAGAGATTAAAAATGCGGAAAAAAACAGGATTTGTTCCATGTTCTTTTCTCAACTATGTAGATACAAGATATTCATCAATGCCAGTATTATTTCAAGGTTTCAACTTAATAAATAGGCAGTAATAATAGGTAATCAAAACAAAATACACAAAATGCAAAGGTCCAAAAAAATGTGAAAAGGAAGTTTCGATATTTTTGTAGAAGAAAGAATAATGTGTGAGAAAATTTGTACCGAATTTTCAATTTTTTGTTAAATTAATTCATAAACATTTTACGAAAAAAAAACTGATGAAACGTGACGTTTCAAATAACTCTAATAACAATAAAAGTCAAAATGTTTTGTTAAATATACCATTGTTAGAGAACGGTGATATGAGGTCGTACCAGCGTCCAATGTATATTTCAAGTCTCTTTGATTAATTTGATTATTATTTGTTTTGTTAACGAAAAACAAATCGATTTTGTCTATAACCCCGGCTATCCCGTAGAAGAGGGAGGTAACCTCTTTTTTGTAACTTTTCACAAGTTTTTTTAAATTATCTGGAAAACCGTTGAGAAATTCTAAAAATGATTAGGTATGCAGAATAAGCCTTTTCGCCGAAATCGCATAGACAGGCAAAATAAAACAACACACATCACAGTGCAACACTCCGCTCAGAATCTTAACAATATATAGGAAATTGAATTTTATGCAAGTGGAGAGGCGTAGAGCATATAGTAGGTAAACATTAAATTTAAAAAATTATCTCAAAGCAGGAGATTAAAAAAAAAATCGTTTTCATAAACATTTTCCATCAAAATGCAAACTTACTATGCGTAGCTGTACTTATAAGTAGTGTTTATACTATGATAAAGGAATATACATATCTACCTATATATTGTCACCCATGATAACGTTGATCGTATTATATAATGTATACGCGCCCATACATAATATTATGTGAAAATGAAACTAAATTCAATTTAATCCCACGAATTGTATTTTACGCCTCGGAGTTGATGAAATACCGAAAAGTTATTTTTGCATGAAAGAAAAACGAAACTATGAAAAAATTAATAATTCCGCTAGCGTATATTGGTATATTGGTATATATTGGTATACACTACATATAGCCATATAGGTAGGTGTACGGTGTTCCTATTTTTTTTATAATCAGATGTGTATGCTACTATTTTCGTATTTATTAGTATACAAATCGTCATGAAAATTATATGTTTTATTTCGTAACAATGAGCGATCGTAATATTACGTACTTTGTTGTTAACAATCGGATTAACTGCGAAGCATTTATTTGATTCGTATCCCGATGGCGACGGGTGTGTTATATCCACAGATATAAATAATAAACTAGATTGGTAACTGTGATATGCTTACCATTGAAATGAATGAATCTATTATTTCCGCCATCTTTGAGGGAATTATAATCTTATCAGTTACACATAGTGTTATCGTCTACTCAAAAAATAATTTAATTTTCTATAAAATAAATAAAATAATTTAATTTTTTATTATATATAAATATATCTCAACTATTTTATTTAATATGTTCATGAGTGCAAAAGTCGCGGAAAAGCCTGATAATAATAAATGCTACTTTTACAAAGCTAGTAAACCAAAATATGATTGTTTGCCACTAAAGCTGGTAGATCTTTTGCCATCAAAGTTGCATAAAGCATCAACCCATTTAGCCTGTAGATCTTTGTTAGATGGAAAACTACAGAATATGAATAAGTATAATCAGTTATTTTAACAAAAATTGACTGAATAAAATCTAAGAATTTTCAGTAAATAACAACATAAGAATAAAGCTACCAAAAAAACTTCACTTTGGCTTTACCAGCTACACTTCTACATCCAACCACACAACAAGACTGAGGCATTTTAAAATTTAAAATTTTAATCCTAGGTACATAGGACCTCAAATAAAAACAAAGTAAGGAATACAATATACATCACAGATATAAATAATAAACAAATTAATTTATATCTGTGATATTCAGTATTCAAAATATTCATTGTTGATAACTGATAAGACTGTGATAATACACATAATTCCCACAAAAATGGCGGATAGTAAACTTCACTTATAATAACGAGTTAGCAATCTAGTTTATTATTTATATCTGTGGTTATATCTGTGACGGGGCCCGCAAGAGAACAAAAACGTTAAAATGCCGAATAATTGTACGAAAGAAAAACACTACGTAAGACGCTATACAGGTAAGACGTTGCATATTTCGTATAATTAATCATTTTTCGTGCGTAAAGATATGCATTTCATTCGTATACGCGATATTGGTAAAAGATGGCTAAAACGAATTGAAAATCGTAAACGATATTAAACTTTAGAACCGTTAGAGAAATTCGACGAAAAGTAGTGGTTAGGTTATAAACACCGTATGGTATGCATGTATAGGATACATTTTTTTGTAAAACGTATAAGGCCAGTGGTGGCGAACCTTTTTTCGGTCAAGTGAAAAATATTTCCAATCAAGGCATTGAAAATTGTTCACGCGTCCAAAAAAAATTATATATTCTTACTGTTATAGTACATATTATTATTCATATTTGTTGAAAATTTTCTCGATCACTTTCACCAAGTTTTAAAGACTTTATTCATTTTGAGTTCTACGACAAATATACATTTTTTTACAAAAAAGATGAAAGGAGGAGATGTCATGTATTGATTTAGGATGATTCTGTAAAACTGATCGCCTCAATTATCTTTTAACTATATCTGCATCGTTTTTTTTTTTTTGGTCATTAGAATCCTAGAACTTAGTTTTCAAAGTATACACTCTAAGATGTAGGAACCTCAAAATTATTCGACCACGTGACACGCATTTTGGTTGTTCGCCGATATAACACTCAGTATATATAGTTCTGCACCGGCTTTGTCTTCGGAGTACCTGCAGGATATATAATCTGCCCGGATTCTGCAGCAGTGCACCGATTTCGTCAGTAAACGTGTATTTATTAAAATTAATTTTCGTTTTTCGGGCCAAAACGGGTAATTAGTCGGCCGCTATGTATAAATATGTAGGTATCTATCTACCTACCTACCTACCCAGCTACCTATCTATATATGTATAGGTACGTGTACAGTACTATATACATGTGCATATTAAACTAGACTATAATATTATACAGGCACAACGTTACTAATTATACGTTCGGAAAAACAATTATACGACGTGGATATTATGCGAGTAACGCATAACAGATACGCATATTTTGTGCGTATAGGTATATATTATATTGTTTTTCGACAGAACACGACTAGATGGAGATTTTAACAGAAAATTATTATATCGCGTGCGAAATAGCTTGTACGCAGTGAGAATAGAGAGGAGAAAAAATAAAAATAGCATTTTTCCCCCTAACACGCGTGCTGCCGCATTGACGTCAATAACGCATATATATAATTATCTAACAAGATTTTAATATATACAATCGCTACTACGCTGCACCTACCGTTAAGGTTCGGCTGAAAGGAAAAAAAAGCAAACAATTAAAAAAGAAATAATACTGTGTTACGATTGACTATGATTACCTCCTTTTTCGGCCGTGAAAATGATTAAATTTGAATTTTTTTTTTGTCTTAATATTAAAGTTACCATAATATATGTTCATGGCACCATATTGACTTGAAGGATGTGCTGAGGGTGATAGAAACCAAATAGTAATAACTTACAATAATAATTTCAAATTGGTGAAAATTCAGTTAACAACAATAATTGTAATTTATAATCATTAATTCCGTTTTTATACTTAAGCTCATTTATTATTCGTCTGATATTACGACGTAGCAATTAAACTGCAGACAACCATTATTTAGCTTTATAGAAGATGTGCCATAAATCATAATACATGTATAACACATTTCGTTTTTATAAGTTCTTAAGTTATTCTTACTATAGTTTATCATTATATCAGAATAGACAAAAGTCAAACAGAGACCAAGAAAAATTATTATGTCACCTAAACCTATGTTTGCTAATTTTAACCTAATAAAATTATTTTTAGTTTCTTATGATTATAATTTATAATATATACCTCCTGAAGGTCAAAATAATTTATGCATTTTTGTATTACGCTTATTCATTTAAATTGTAGAGAACAGAATTTGAAACAAAATAAAAAAACACATCATGATAAAACCAATACATACCTCGTTTCACTCGGAATCTAAAAAAAACAAAAGGAAATGTACAATTTAAATTTGCCATTTTTATTACGCGCTTTAAAAAACATATTTCCTATCGATATCGTAGTTGTACATAAAGTTTTAAAGTAAATTGAGTAAACCATAGAGTAACGAAAAATTCAATATTTACTCTCGATGTTATGAAATATTATTTATAACTTCAAACGCGCTTTGTGTAAATATTAAAAGTTTATACAAATAAAGTATAGCTATGTGTACCAACATTTTGTGGGAAATCCGCTTTAGGGTACACTTATTAATAAAAAAAAAAAAAAACTAAAACTAAGTTGTTTTGCAAAAATGACGTAAGCATACAGCTGTATAATATTTCATTCGAGTTATGAGTACATATAAATATTTGTGATTTTTTTCTCCACCATAAACTAGTAAATTGAACAACAAGAATTATCGTCCCCTAGTTATTTATCACCCTCGTGGTATACGTTACATATTTTATATTTACTACATTTTAATATATTATTAACTACAAATATTCGAGTGAACAAAACTAGTTCTATAAAACAAAATGTGTCATACAATATTTAGATTTTTTTTATTCTTTTAAGAATATAAAATGTGCTACTGATGAACATGTTTTAACTTGTAAGTTCGCACGCGGGGATGACCCACGAGTTTGAAAATTACAATGAGTATATGAAATAAAATAATTAGCGATGTATTAATCAAATATGTATATTTACATTCAACATTAAAGAAAATGAATAAATTGTAAACAAAACAAAACAAAATTTAATTGAAATGAAAAACAAATACTTTTAAGAAATATAATTAATCTAACGTTTTATATAAAACAGATTTAACACTCTGTTACATTTTTTAATGTTGTGAAATGAATAATAACAATAGTAACTTGTAATAAACACTGTTAATGTAATCAAAAGCTTATATTCTTATCCTTCAATACAGCTAATTCAAATGTTTTAATTAAAACATTAAAAGAAGCCCTGTCTAAAATGTTTGGAAGTATTATATTTTTGGACCCATATATATTATATATTATAAGAAAGAGCTAGGATGATTGTATTAATTTTCTAGAGCAGCATTTATTTATGTTTTTATCCGTGGAACATTTTTTTAATGTCCACTTTTATCGTGGAACCTCTACTGTATACTTGGACTATATTTGCAACAAAAAAACAATTTCATATAATAAAAGTATTTATTTTTAATTAAAAAAAAAAGTTCAGAATTAACAAAAAGTTCTTAAAATTACCGATAAACAGGACTATTAAACTTCAACTTTAATGAGATTAGTGAAACATCGGTTTTTATTGTTACAGATATTACACATATAATATATATATGATGTAAACATAGGTACTTCATACGTTAGGTTCGGCATCATGTCTGTTGCAGTATTTCGTTTTTTTCGATATGTACCTATAAGCTGACAGAATCCTGTTTCACACATATGAGACTAGAATCTATAGACATGCGAATAGCGCGTCTATATTGAATAAATACGTCCACATATTGTACAGTATTATATTATTATCCATGTTTTACGCGCGTGAAGTGGGATATTAATTTTTTCATAACGCGCGCAGTGCCTATACCGCAAACCTTTAGAATAGAATAATAATAATAATAATAATTGCGTTTAACCGGTAGTACTTTTAAATCGTCATAAAGATATTATTATTATTATTATAACTATTATTATATTCTGCGTAAGGTACAAATGGTACAATGGGTTCTTTTTCGAAGACGATTTAGTATAATAGAACGGTAATGCGTATAATCGCAAACGTACAGCCGCATGCACACGGACGCACAAAACTGCATACGCGATGCCGGCGCACGGGATCAAAGAGAAGAATACGTAGAGGACGTGTAGAGTCGTGGTGGTGAAGCTGAAGACGAGCTGCGTGTGAGCGCGCGCGCTCGCGCGGGTTATAATTATTAAATATTGTACAGGCATTAACCGCGTCGATTTAGCCGCGATTTACTTGCGCGCGACCGAGACCGATATAATTGAGACCTTTCGCCGGCGCGCACTCGACTGTAATATGTAATATACCTCACACATTGCGCGCCCGCGTGTGTATATATATACAATTATTACATCGAGGGACGGCGACCACCATCGCAGTTAGATAGATCTTAAAAACATGTATACCTATGTACGTATATACGCGTTTTATACTTACGCCCTGCACGCGCATTGCCGTGTACACCGTGCGGTATGAACGTCTATATATATATATATATATATATACACACACATTATTATATGTTTGTATTATGTCATAATTCATGTATTATATGTGTTTTCAGGCGCACAAAAGACCTCGGAAAGGGGCGTCGCACAAGGTGCAAAATCTATATTGTACGTCGTGCGTACTACGTTTCATATATTATACACCTACCTACGTATATTATTATATGTATAATATAGTTACCGCGGTACGACTGCGTGGTCTTCTCATGGTGTGTATACCTATATACACAATATAATAGGCGACCGATGAAAACGTAATGAAATCCTAATAGAACATATAGATGTTTACGGGCGGCGCGACGTCCGTATGAAATACCAGCTATTTATACGTACGGAATAATACGTTAAGACAGCGGTTCCCAAAACGTTTACGGCAACGGCACCCTCGAGGAACAAGGTGCGCTTTCGAGGAACCCCTGCAATGTCCTGGGGCCTAAATGTATCTGATCTCGGGGTACCTTCCTACAAACGGTTTTTTATACAACAATGTTATTACACCTATCGATTTATTTCCATGGCCCAATATAACACATTGAATTTTGCCGTCCATAATTTCCTCACATTGCATAGCGATGGCGTATACATATATAGTAACTGCGCCGTAGCGAATATGCTCGTGTTTTAAACATAAGTGCGAACGTCTTGTTTTCCAAATGAAACAATATTGAAGATACTTCTTCTTAATGTTTTCACGTCTTGCGAAGTTGCGGAACCTTTGCAGGAATCGCAACGAACCGTATACATCGCGCGCGTATTATAATAATGGTATAACCATAATATGGTAACCGGTCATAAGAAAGTTCGTCGAATCCCGCGCAGCTGCAGTAAAAACGATTTCGTATAAAAATCCGAGTGTAATGATGTACCTCGGTATGGTACACATACCCGCACAACATTATGGTGCTTCACAGAAGTCTTTAGTCTTTATAGTTTTTTTGAAATGATTTATTTACTAGAATAGAAACCAACGCGCACATATACAACATTATATGTGTCTTACAATATTTCTACTGCAACACGCCATATTATATGCACAAAATATATAATGTTTTTTTACTGAAACCACTCCGTTAAAAAATATATACTGTGAACGCATACGGCTCTTTGCGGCTATATAGTAACCGAGTGACCGTATGAATGGTTACCGTAAATAATAAATATTTATTACCTCGTATACCTACATGTTACATAGGTCCCCGTTACCCATAGGCACCGCATACACTATTAACTATAATAGGTATATTATTATTACTATACATTATTTCTATTAATTATTGCCAATTTTCCTCCGCTATAAAATTACGTTAAATCATTTTTTTTTTTAACTATTGTTTGGACCTTTTTTACTTATTATTTATTAGAACCATGCAAAATTTCAATCGCAATTATGTTTTCTCTGGGAATTTTGGTACGATTTGATCTCATTTGCGTAAATTTCGATTTCAAAAGAACCAAAGCCACATCAAAGAAGGTCGAATCTTACTATTTCCAACTTTACAAGGTGGTGTACATATGATTATTTAAAGAAACGATATATATTGTTATGATGCGCATAATCATAGGCGCAAATAGGGTAGGGGTGCTTTGGGGCTAAGCTCACCCCTATAACATTTCAATAGCCCTTCCAAACTTTTACGAATTATGGAACAATATCGAAAAAACATTACAGAAGATATTGAAATAATAAACACATTTACTATAACTAAGAGAAAAATAGGTTCCGCTTTAAAAATGTGCAATAATTTTTTCGATATTCAATGTTTGGTGACTGTTTATAAGTTGTAAAAGTAATAAAAATTTGTTTTTTAATAATATTATGCGTGTCCATAAATCCATTGTTACTTTTTACTCTAAAAACTTTAAAACTTTTTTGAGACTTTCAGTTACTAAACATATTTTAGTAATAGCTATAAAGAAAATTGTATGAAAAATATTGTATCAAATTATCAAGTATTTTGTATAAAATTTAAAGTTTTATACAGTATTAACTACAAAAGTTTAGTGGATTTTCGTGATTTTTGTCGTTTCGTCAAAATTTTAGACCCTCATAAAATGTCTTTTTGAAATCATACTCAATTTTATTCATTAATTAGAACCTAATATCGATAATAGATATGCACGAAGAACTTTTTATTAAATTTACAAGACCTTTAGTCAAACAAAATTATATTTTACTAAATTTTACTAAAAAAAACTAACAAAACATGGCATTTTCAAATGTCTGTAAATAGCTCAAAAAAGTCGAAATATTTTAAAGGCGTTCCTACGAATATGCATTATTGGAAACCGAGACCTGTGAAGAAAATTTATTAGGCGTTTATTGCTTCCACGATGTTGCCTCGTTGAATAACTAGGGCTTCAGTCCCCCAAATCTCAAACGCTATTCGTGCCTATAAGCGCGCGGTAATATATAATAAATATATGTTATAAACATTCTGAATGTAATGCTTCAAGATCGGTTTAAATTTTTAACTTTATGCGAGCTTTACTTGCCAAATTGCGTGATAACATGTTAATTTCTGTCACCATCGTTAGAATTTGAATGAACTCCCATTACACGACTGTAACCTATATTGTGATCTAGGTATACATTATCAACTCATCAGTTCTGGTTAAATTTGTACTTTTGTCCAAAAATAATAACAGTCGAAAAAATCACGTTAAAATTTCTGAAATGAATGAAAAAAAAAAAACTCGTTTAATATCACGCGCGCCCGATGATACCGTATGAATTATGGGTTTTTTTTTTGTTTTCCCAGACACGTAGGGTGATGATGCGCGTAACGTGTAACCGTACCACGGCATGTGCGCCGTCGACAGAGCTACACGTCGCATCGGCTCCTATCGCGGCCGTCGGAGCACTGCGCGCGCGACGATGACCCGCGGGGGTCTTCGGGGCCCCGTGACATAATAGGCTGCGGTTATTAGGCGTGCACGTCAGCCCGAGGATCGCGTACACGCGGCGCATAACCAATTACGAGGTTCGGGAGGCGTGTCGCGGCGGCGGCGGTCGTTCCGTCTCCCACCGTCCGCGTCGCTCGTTCTCTCTCGCTCTTCCTAACACCGACCGTATCTATTTCCACACTATATCCCCGTCGCCCCCTCCATCGGCTGCTCACTCTCTCACACACACACACACACACACACCCCGTCTCGCTCCCACCCCTCCTCTAGCCGACACCGCCGATCCGTATAAACGCATTTCCCTCTATCCACGGCCCCCGGCGACGACGACGACGACGACGACGACGACTGCTACGACGTCGACTGCATCCGCGGCGGGGCATTAAAGTCTCCGACGTCGAACCGTCCTCGCGCGCGCTCGCTCCCGTCTCCGCGGTGCATTCTCCGGTTTCTTCGATCGCGCGCCGTCGTATTTCCGAGTGCGTCGTTTGATCGGTGTTCGTCGGCGTTCTCCGCGTTTCGCGACAGCGGCAATAATAATCTTGTCCCGACACCTCCTGTAGTGTAGCTGTACGCCCGCACCCGGTGCGCGCGTCTAGTGCAGTTCGTTTCGCCCGTTCTCGCGTACGACTCGACGTCATCATGTTCGGCGACACCGACGCGACTGTGCTTCAGACCGCCACCACCGCCGCCGACGTCCGTCGCCCGTAACGCGGTGGCAAGCGAACGACCCGAGCCCTCGGGTGGTCGTCGCAACTCGGCATAACCGCGCAGCGCACGGGTCGGCCACGGGGGCATGCCTCCGGTCTCGTAGGGCTCCACCGGCCCATTATGCGCACAGTCCGGACGGGTGTCATCATCAAGGCGTTGTTTTGGAACGTTTTGCTGGCCGTCAGCTTCAGGTGAGTTTTCATTTCATAGCACATCATTTGAACGCATGTTGCGCTATAGTCGTGCATCATTGCTCCGTATACAAGACTGTGTAATAATAGCACGTCCCTCTGCAGCTTTGTAGAGTACCTATAAACCGCGTACAGTCCTAACGTTGAGTACACCAAAACCTGCCCAAAAAAGATTATTTCGATACAGCAATTGTAGGTTTATATTTTGTTACACCGTTGACGACCCTTTAAAAAAATATTTCGGACGATTATAAACCGTGACTTTATGCAATTAAATATTCATATAATTTCATCGAAAACTACTTAAAAAATCAAATTTAAAATAATTTTCTACGCTTAGGTACATACGAATATTATACACGTTAAATATTTTTTAAACGTGTTGTTTATGTATTGCATTCTGTACATATAATTATATCGGGAAAGCCGCAATCAACGAGCGCAAAAATTTACATAATTTTTTTATCCTCGTGCGTAAACTTAATATATAATAAACACTATACTTTTTTAAATGATATAGTACAATAATTTATTATAAGCACTGCTACTACATGATGCTTGTTTTATCCGTTTCACATAACCGTATTTACACGCGGTGAATGCGTTTCTTAGACAATATATGTATTTTAATACGTATCTACACAGGAATAAAATAACCTTATACTGAAATAAAAATGTCACATGTACACGCGCAACGAAATATACAAACGGAGTTTAGGTAATCACATTTTCCAGATTTTTGTTCTTCTTGTATCCAATTTATAAACCCAACCGATACTTCCCCCTTTCACCGTGTGATTAATGCGATAACCGTTCCACAGACCCCAGACCACGACGAATTGCCCCGGAGGGCTTTCCGTTATTCGGTGCGTGTGTATATATATATTATATATATAATAATAATATATGAGAGGAAATTCAAGGAACAAAAATCTATAATGGACACAGTCGTGGGATGTTTTTTTTTTATTTTTTATATTTTTCCATCATCCCCGGCGTATGTATTTACGTCACGATAAATTATACAAAACACACGAACCGAACTCAATCCATCGATGAATTCAATAAAAATCTGTAGTTTCTCGTGCAGACGGCGCGCGGCGTACGCATTTCATATATAAATATATACGTATAATGTATATATCTAAGAGTATATAGTATATGTACTAATTATACGTATACTGTACAGAGTGTTCGCAGTAAGTATATTTATATAGACTAAAAACCCATATGTTTAGGGTGTAAAAAGTACACTTATTGGACACCCTGTGTTATATAAACGCGTAGACAAAGAATTATGTCAATAGACTTTTGTCGACTCACCGGATCACATCTTTACATTATTTCTGTGCGTTTTAAGTGTTTAAATGATAAAAATGGCTAAAAACATGTACATAATAATGTTATAGATATAGTATGCATACTTTCTGATTTTAAGTTTGACTGCTGCGATATATACATGTGTTTCGATGAATCTAGATTAATATTGTGTACATACGCCCAAATAGTATGTAATGTGATTAAAAGCCTTCGCAAAACCACATAATTTTATTTTAATTATAATAGCGTAATACCTCTTTATTCTCTTCTATCTCGTCATGGCCGGTCACTGTCATTCAGTCGCGTAACAGTGGTAGAGACTTGGACGTATTATAAAATACGTGTTATCTATTCGCTGCACTATTAATGCACTTTTTGTTACAACTGCAGCACTTTTAATCTGCTATCGTGTGTATACCTACGTGTGTTTTTTATCATAATATTTTCCACGGTTTCGGTATAACAATTTCAAACGTATTGTTGTGGCTAAAAGGGGCATCATCAGTTGTCCATAGCGGATATAAAGAGATACACAGAATACACACACGCAGCTCACGCGTTCGTGCGCACCACCGCAGACGGGCCCTTGAGGCATATACGCGCGCGCACACATATACACACACACACACACACACACATGCACACACGCACACGATATAGGTGTATTATATTGTATCGGTGTATACGTGCGCGCACGCGGTGCACAACAACCAGTTGGAAATACCTTCGAAATACTCGGTTGGTCGTAAATTATGCCGTTTAAAGAAATTGAGAGCGAAAAGAAAAAGTCAAACGCGCGCGAGCTCGCATCTATATCTATGTTGTACGTACATCGTATATACGTTTGTATCATGTATACACGTATAATAATAATAATATATAATGTTTATCGGCGTTTTATTGTCGAAAATCGATTGTAAATCAAATTCGCTAAACCGTTTTGCAAATCATATTGTATATGTATATACTCGTTCGCATGTGTATTCCGCACGCGCATATATTATGTATAGACGCACCACGCGTACGAGCCACTATATATACAAACGTCCCGCGGCTATGGTCCGCGCAAAACTCTCGCAGTTATCTCTCCAAACGTACACACACACGCACTCAAATACGCTCTTACACATGCACACATTTACAAACAATACGTACTAAACATTCACCGGCCTGCAGCAGTGCGTACCCATAGACTGCGTACGTCTGCAACGCAAATACTACACTCTCGTCCCGTCGTCGAATCGGCGCAGTTTTTAAGACCATCCAGCTGACGATCGAATAAAACGTTTTCAAATATCCGCACGATCGCAATAAATCTAACGTGCGCTACAGCGGTAATACTGATATTATACGCGGTGCATCGTCGGGGGGCAACTTCTGCACTCGGCTTGTATAATATCTGTGTTGAGTATACGAAGACGACGATACGACGCGCGGATTACTTGCTATACCAACTGCTGTAGCAGGAGCAGGACACTGCAGCGTTTGCGACGACTTATATTTATACGAATACGTAGTCGTATGTGCGCGACTGGCGGCGAATGATGGGTGGAAGGGCGGAGGGGACCGTGTTTTGCTCGGATACAACTGTCTGCGAACGTCATGTATGTATACTCGTATATATATATAAAATGTGTGTGTTATACATTATGCGATGATAATAAAACGAGTACTAAAACGATACGTGAACATAGCCTCGCGTAGCTATGTATATATGTACAATATTATATACGGTCGTCTGTTGTGGTGTAACAATTATTTGTCGTCCGACGACTATACGGCACGTCACTTTATTATTATAATTATACATATATATATATATATATATATATATATATATATATGTGTATTTGTGTATTATCTTTGAAGCTCGTCGCAGTACGTCCAATCAATATAGCATTAGGTTTTCGTATTTATGTTACATATATAATGTTATAATGATATTATGAGATACTAGCTGAGAAACCTCGCCCGAGAGATTTTTACCATTTCAGATCGGAGTAAATACTATTTCGATGTGAAAAAATCTGGTACTGGAGGAATCACTATTTAAAATTTCAAGTTCATATGCCTTCTGCCGTTTTTGATATGTAGTGATCAATGAGCGAACGAGTGGTATTTGAATTATATTATAACATCATATATATGAATTATAACGTACAACCGGTGTATCTCATATACGGTATATAATGTATATACTCGTCGTCTTGGAAATTCCATTAGCCTGTACGCGCGTGCATAATATATAGGTAGTTTAATACTAAAAGTCCGCGCGCATAATACATGTACTGCTATATTCCGTTACGACCTATCGCAACACGGACCTGATTGTAATGCAACCCGCGATGCTCTGAGCCGTACGATAGAGTATACGTTATGTAAAATGTATTTTTGCGTATGTCAAAATCTCTAGCGAATACTATATATTAATGTACGATACATTTTACATAATATACTGTACCATCTACACCTATTAATTGCAGTTCATCGGTCCCTACTCAAATTTAGAATAATCCTATTGGTCATTGTATAATACAATATTATATTGTATATAGATCGCGTCTGCAGCCTATGATTAGGCAGTTATAACTATCAATTTTATATTTTAATTTTTTTGCGAGTGTGTGACCGAAGTTTCCGACCAGACAGTTTCTCCGAACATATTATACTATCCTAAGCGTTACACATAAGAAGTAAGAACCATAATGGCCAATTTAGGTTTTCCCAACTATTCATGAGAAATAAAAAACTGTTTCGTTACTAGGAATGTTAGTATACACATTTTAGTTACTTTTCACACCGAATCAATAGGTCTAACTTTACAACTAACTGTTTAATGCGTCTTGCAATCACGAATCTAATTGATATTAAACGTATGTTCGAATTATTCTATGGTTCTAAGGTGACGATACATGTTTAATGTACATCGCTATTCGATAGGTATGCGGGGTTAATGAATTCCTTTTTTTGTGTAATCTGCAGAGATTAATTAACAATTTATCGATACATATAATATATGTAATATGTATATACGTACTCTCGTATGAAATATGGGAGTTAATGGATAAATTATTTCACAGGTTAAACCACATTGCAATAACGTCCAGTTTATTGTATAATTTAATGGTACGTTCTACTATTATTATACACTTAGGGACTAAGACTCGGAGAAAAATATTGGCTGAACATGGAGTATATGTAGTTAATTTGATTTTAGTTAACACCTGCAATATAACACATAGTTTAAGTTTATTTAGTTAATTAACTAAAAGTATATCACGTTCCACGTACGAGAAATTTTAGTGTGTATGAATGAGTGTATGAATAAGTGTAATAAAATCCCCAATGGGATGCACGTTCAAAATATATCGTGTTACTTTTACAGTATTTGGTGAGAAATTAGATCATAATATTATATAATATTATATATTCTTGTATTTCAATTCGATGTAGTCAAACATATATAACTCGAAAAAGGTCAAGTTTTTCATAAGTTAGAGTGAAAACTTTATATTATATGATGTTATTCGAATTTGGTGTAATAAACGAAACGACGACTAAATAGTTTAAAAGCATATTGGAAAAAACAAAGTATATTGTTTTTAATTATATATTTTAATTTAATTTTTTTTTTATAATTTAGAGTTTGTTATACAATTAGTTTCGGCAGTTAGATATTAGTGAGAAACGCAAAGGGAATAATATAATACGAGTATTATAATATATAAGTTATTTACGAAATGAAAGAGCTGAGAAATATAAATGAAATGAAAAAGCCTATGTGGTTAAAAAAAGATAATACCTATATGTTTAGTATGATATTTTTTTGTTGGATCGAGAGGATATTTTTGGTGTCATTAGCTATAAATTAAACACTGTTAACGCGCACACCTTCGGCACAGTATTATTGTAATAATTATACGCACGATGTTCGTGGGATCGGCCATGGCGCGTGGAATCGGCGCGCTGGCGTTGTCATTGGTGGCGACCGACGGCGCGGCGGCGTCATCGTCGGTTCGAAGAAATCGATTAGATCATTATATGCGACGTCTTGGTGAAAAGATAAAATTTTTTAATGATTTGCGCGCGGTTAGTCTACGAGAGACCCATATACGATGATATGAATACGGGAGGTGTGAATGCCGAGATGACGACTCCTACGGCATAAATATACGTTGCGTACATAATGGTTGCTACACCACGCGCGCGTCCGGTTCCGTACGTTATAATTAGGGCGTCGTCAGATACCGCACAAATGTCCGAAAAACGCAGAGGACCATAACGCACATAGATTTCAAAAAATACTTGCTAGCCCATTACGCAAAGTTCACGGGACCCCCATCAAAGGTTTTTCTAGATTTATTTTTTACTTAGCATTCATTATATTTGTACGCGATTCGTACGCAGTTTGTTTATCAGGTTTTGGAATTTGTACACGACATTATGTTATTCATGCAATAACAAAACACTCAAAGGGGGCCGCAGGATACAAATCAAATATTTTTTTATCGAAATCTATGATACTCCATTTGTATGTATTGCATGACTATTTCTAGGATTCGTAAGTCACTCCCTCATCCGCAAAATGTAAAATACGATTTTGCCGTGTCCTCATAGCCCTCCCCCCCTCAAAAAAATGTATTATTATTTATTGTAATTCACCGTTACTACTTGATTTATTTTTCATTGAATACCATTTAATCAAATAAGTTTTTATCAATCTGAACGGTATCGCACTATTTTTGTGTGCGGCATTTGGTCGTCTTGGTGCGGTAATGGAAATAGCGTCGTTATACAGTAGTATGATAATACAAGCGGGTGGACCTTAGGGCCTAACCAGACCGTCCCGCAGCGGTGATAATATTACAACAATAATTCGATGCAAAACGAGGCGATGAAAAAATGTCAACACCGTATGGGTTTTAATTTGTCGGCGCGGCGCGGCGTCGTGATTCGGAAACATGTTATACTCGTACAATATATTTAACATGTAAGTAAACGAAAATCGCCGCGCACGGTAAATAACGGTAATAATGCAATATCGTATAAAACATTTTTAATTGACGACCATAAATCACGTGTATGCTATTATAATATATTTTCAGAGTGCGCGTGATGATTATTATTATTATTATTATTATTATTACTATTATTGTTTGACTTTGCTGCAGGTCTGTTCTAAAGGCATACAGATAGGTACGTAATATATATATTTCGCTGTACATAACGCGGTACGTTTTATTGTAATATATACATTGAAATTGCAGCGCGTCGTCGTAAACATCGCGATTATATTACGGAAACCCGTGGGTTGGAAGACCATAATTCTAAGAGAAAACAAAATCCGTGTACGCGCGCGCGTTTCACTCGGTAAATTAGGTTCGTAATAACTACAAATACAACAATAATATTATATTCATTAAATATATTATAATATGCGTGTTCGCGCGTGCTTTTTATTTCCTTTTTTTTTTATCTCCAACGCAGTTATGAATTTGCGTTGTATTAATTTAAATAGCGACGAGGTACCCGTAATGATGCACGTACGCGTATATAATATATTATAATATTATAATATGCCTACAGCTCTTCCGCACGGCCGTATGTGTTCGAACCTTGACCGATAAATCAAATTTTTACTAACGTATAGGTGGTACCCGTGAAGTATTTAACGCTATTACCTATATCGAACCGTAGCATACGCGGGGTTTGCTATAAAAATCACCGCAGCCCTAACAAGGGTTCCTGTTCGCAGTCCTTACCGTACGTACAGTCGTATCACATATAATAGAGCTTCGTATCATCAAATCATTATGCTCGTACCTTATAATAACTGTTGAATCCGATAGTAAATGGTGTACACTGCGTACATGTTAGAAAAAATAATTCTCATCTTATCCAAGTCGTATTGTTTGAGCGTTTTCGTGTGCACGTGCCGTGATATTTTTTTTGTTTTTTTGTTTTTTATTTCAAAAATTATACAATCTGTATGCGTGCAATAAGCGTAAGTTACATTTCATATAATCGTTTCGTGATATACAACGTAAAAAGTTTATTCACTAGATTGATTGAAAATTCTTTGTTCTATCGTTCATTGCAAGCTGTAGAAGCAATAATATCGACCACGGCAATCTCAAGGAGGGCAATCAATGTGTTATACAGTATAGGTACCTGAAGTATTCAAACAATTATCAAAACATAAAATAATCTCTTTTAGACAACCAAACGGATAGGTAACCTATATGTACTAAGACCCGTTTCTCTCTACAAATTTCACTTACGGCGACGGGATGAAAAAAAAAGTCTAAACAAAAATTGTACATTGGAGCTGGTCTACGTACGAGTATACTGAATTATGTATATCCGACAAGAATACAACATGTATTGCGCCAACATTTTTTAGTAAACGGAGACAAGTCCTATCACTGTACGTATTATGTAAATAATTACTGCAGGTACCTATAACTGCTGGTGAAAAATGCATGTTGGTAGATACAAATAAGTTATAACAGAGCTTAAATCATGTGTAAATTAAATGATGAACACCATGTGATACAAAAAGCAAACAGATAGTATAGTGAGATAGCAGCATTTATAGAATGATAAGAACATACATATATATATATGTATATGAATAAATAAATGTTAAACTTAAAGTTAAAACAATGGTGCTGCCGTTAAAAGTTTGGCAGGCGAATTGAATAAGTAATTCTTTTTTTTTCTAAGCAGAAGAAATTGCGGAACAAAAGGACCAGGCGATTTACTGAAGTTTATTGTATAACGAATTAAAGATAAGATTTGCAGGAAAGCTGGGCAAGAGTAATTTTTGTAAATCTTTCGAAAATAAACAACGATCGTATTATAAAGATAGTGGTAGGCATATATATATATATATATATATGTACGCGATTAAGAATAATATGCGAAACATTCTCATGCTCAACAGAACCACGGTGTACAAGTACACAGTATGCTATATAGACGTGGGCGGAGAGCCAGAGAAGCGTTAAAAGAATCACTCTGTATATACACGTGTGGCAAAAATAATATATAGGCGCATAGCGTGCCTATATTATTACATTATACATATGGTTGGTGAACTCTGTACGTTTTATTCGCTATACCTATACACGATGTTGACGCGTCGAAAAGTCGGCGGTCGTTCGGTTCTTTTTTTATTCTATTTTATTTCATTATTTTCTCTCTGTCCCTCCCTATCTTTCTCTCTATCTCTCTTTCTCTCTCTGTTTCTCTCTCTATCTTCATTCACGTCGGCCGGTTGTAAAACAGTATTATACTATTACAAGATCTAAACACCACCCGAGTACGACCGACGGCCATAAAGATTTCAGGTATTCGCCGCCGCATGACGTGATATTTCACTCAACGCGACCCCGACGGTAATAATACTGAAATAATAATAATAATAATAATAATAATAATTGAACGTGTAATGGTTCGCGCGCGGTGGACAACTGACGACGGTGAGCGGACCCCCGAGGGGCCGTGAGAAGAAGACTCAGCAGCATCGCAGATATAACCTCTCTCGCCGTGCGCGGCGCGCGCGAGCATTAGTCGTGTGATATAATACCGCTAGTCATCGTTGTCAAACTGTGGAGGGGGGGGGGAACAGCCCGTGAAAGTCAATCGCGTCGTAAACTCTGCGTTTTGTTCTCATAGTTCCACGTAGTTTTGTACTCTTTTTTCGTCTACTCGCCGCTTGTATAAGTGTACAATGTACATTACATTATCATGCATAGTTTATACTACGGTATTTGGATGCGCGGGACGACTGCAGGACGTTGATGAACGGAAAAGTGACGCGGGAAAACTTTCGGGGGGTGATGGGGGGGGATAATCTAGTATGCGTGTTCTAAGATTGGAAAAGAAAATTCACCGAAAACGATCCGCAGTCGAACAGCGGTATAAACGTAATTCGCGTCGAGCACAATAATATATTATGTGATTTATAACATTATATAACTAAATCGTACCTTTAGTTACACGATCGTCGTAAATGTGCATGGTTCCGACGTTGTGTTCGGGTACGATACAGTTAACAAACGGTATGATATTATTGATGGACTGTCTTGTAGAATTATTATCATAAAAAGGTTTTAGAATCCTATTGTTTTTAGTTCTAGAAATATATCCAGTTTTTGTGTTCCCCGTGATTCTAGAAATGACGTAAAGAACTGCAGTCTAACATGCGCTATCGCCAAAAAAGTCATATGTAATGAACTATCTAATTAATGTTGACATTGATTACGATCCTGTAACTCAATTGAAATCCCGTTGTACCCGGTTATGTCTATTACGTAGAAAAATTATGTAAAATAATTATGTTATAAGCAATTGTGCGCCCTTTGCGACTGTTCATAAATAAGTAAATATTGAATGAAAATCAAAAAAATAACTAGCGGACCATAAATGAACAACGAATCGAAAAAAAAAATGTGAAAATCCATAAAAAACTTAAAATTTCAATGGCTTAAAATACTTTTTAAAAACGAATGAAGAAAACGAAAAAAAAAAATTATGAATTACGCGGAAAATATTGTCAACAATTTTTCAGCCAAGGGTGAAATTAATTTTTATATCTTGCGTAATATGTTAATATGTTGCAAAGCAGTTGAAGAAAACCAAATTTAAAACGACTTATATCTCTACGGAGTAATAATTAAAATGATTTAATATACTGTTTTTTGGTGTCAATACTATATAAAGACATTTAAATTACGCGTAAAGACCTATATCCAAGCTGACTTGCGCCCAGTCACTCAATATGATGAAACGCGCATGAAACTGTACATTGGCGTATTGAGCTTTTGTCAACTCCTCCAAATTAAAAATTAAAAAGCGAAAAACCGTATTCAGATTTTACAAAAACAACTTCTAAAATTTAGTTGGCCCTCGGGTGGTATACAGGAGTAGTCCACCCCTCCACCCCCCATCGGTTGAGTGCACTCGTCCACACATCTGATGTGAACTGAGGGCCATTATCGCTTAGTAGCACGCGTGGGTAACCAAATCGCGCGAAAAGCTCTCTTTCCAAAGTCCGCTTTCAGCTGTCTCCGTGACTGTGTCTATCTTTTTTCGAACCGTCTACGTTTGCATTGTTGTTATAATTGTTTTATTTTATTCCGTTATATTTAACTGGTTTATAATATATATTTTATAATAATTATTATATTTAATTGTTTTTTTTTAATTAACATTAAAAACCTCATCTACTTTAATAAAAGTGTGTGTGTGTGTGTGTGTGTGTGTGTGTGTGTGTGTGTGTGTGTGTGTGTGTGTGTGTGTGTGTGTGTGTGTGTGTGTGTGTGTGTGTGTGTGTAAATGCTTGACAAGCATTTTTCCCGTGACAAATTTGCGGTTAGGTTTCTAAATAGTTGGTTTCCTTTATTGAAATGTTGAATGAAACATTTATATTTATCTGAAAAATGATTCTAGTTAATGAGTATAATTTTTATATAATTCATAGGCATGTACATTATAAGAAAAAACCAAAATCCAATTATTTTTATTAAACTTACAACCCACAGGAGATACGGTTATTATATTTTTAATATTATATACTAACTAATTTCATTTGAATACGAGAACATTATGTACATAGAAATTACACAATTACACGCCACCGTTAGTTAATATTTTCGGGTAAAACAAATTGATTTTTTTTTTTCCACGTCATCATTATTACTATTTTAGTACACGTGCGAACATCTGGTCCGGGGCGGATAAAAACCTACTAAAAAAAAACAATGTCCTTTTTTTCTCGTTTTTTTTCTTTCTCTCTCTCTCTCTCTCTCTCCACTCTCATATCCAGTGTGCAGCATATTAAAAAACTACAAAATATTTAATATGTTGTGTACAAATGTATCGAATGATGCGTGTTTAGTTATGGTGCACACTCTGCGCACGCCCAGGTGTTCTAGGGAACAGTTTTTAAGACGTAATCTCGCGTTATTTGTTGGTTTTTTGTTTGCACGTGAAAAGAGTGATCGGCGAAACACAACGTTTCAAAAGACTCCGGGGTGGCGTATTGTGCACAGCATTTGTTCTACGCACGTATATAATAACAATAATATAATAGGATTAGGCCACTCGCGTGTTGCAGTATAGGTACATATGTATATAATATAGTGCGCGGATTCGATTTCGGTTTTTGTTGTTTCGGTGAAAGATAATATTTGAAACGCGGCGGTGCCGCCGCCGGTATAGTTACATATTTTATTTGCGGAATAGTTTTTTTTTATATTATTTTTCTCAATGAATTGTTTTCATTATCATAAAAAATACGTTACAAAAACGGGTTTTTGGTTGAAAAAAAAATTAAAAAAAAAAAAACACAATCGATTATAGAAGTAGCTACGGAAGGACGAAAAAAAAAATAGCGAACATTCAATAATACGTCAACAATGATAGGAATAAGGAACATCCGTGGAATCGAATATTACTGGTGTAAATTATATGGTGTAAAATTGTTCGATAAGCACCCGCGTCTAACGTGCTGTACCGTATTTTATTCACACACATCTGTACGTTCCACGAGGACCAGACGGCAGACATAAAAACTGATCAGCAAGGGAGAACGTAACCTATTGAGTTAAACAATAATTTGTTTTTCGGTTAGATTAATTAATTAAATGAAAATCTACAACGAAAAAAAAGCACTACGTACAAATGCTCCTTGTTTGCAGTCATGATGATGAACGAAGATTATACATAAATGTAACAAATTCGATAAGTTTTCAACTATTTAGCTTAAGGTATTTTAGACGTTCGATGGAGCTTTTTCGTAAGTAAAGGTTAGTAAATTGTTGTTAAAACTGACCGAACAGTAACGTTAACTAAAAATGTTTTCGTTTCACAGAAAAAGATCGAATCGTGGACATGTTTTTGCCGGTTACTATACATGCGGTTTCCTACTCAAAGTAACTATAATCATGTTTTATCTACTGTAACGCGAAATCGGTCAGAATACATTATCGGTTGTATCCGTGGCAATAACATATTATTCATGTTAATATTATAATTATTACAAGACGTTTCGATAGCACTGAAATATCTACGAGTTATATGTTATCATTATTACTGGAAAGTAAATTAGAAACGTTTAACTTTAAAGATATTTTATCGCCGTACCTCGCGGGGTTTTCTCAGCTCCCGACATCTTGTACAAGTTCTACTTTTACTATGTCCACCGACGTCCTGCAGCACGTTCTCTGAATCGTTATGAGTGTATATAATATATAATCTACATATCTATTGTTGATCCCTATATACTGTCCCCTCCGATCGCGTGAATCTGATTAAATAACTGCAGTTTTCAACCGTCGTTGTGCGCATCATGTTATTTTATGTTATCGCGTAACGCGCGCTGTGATCCTCACGAGTAGAGCTTAGTGTTTTCGAACTTTCTATACCATATAGATAGGCACAGTCGCTTCTCATGCATAATATATTCGTCGTTTTTTTTTTGCAAACATTTCACAATTACACATTATTATCAGAGTATACTATTATGTATGGTACATTATATGTGCCCACGCGCAGTGTCGTCCGCGTATTGTCTCGATCCAATACCGGTCAGTTTTCAATGCGTGGCGTACAAATGACCAGCAGCCGTCCTTATTGACGGGGGGTCCCCGCGGTGAAAAGAAGAGATTACCAAACGCACTTAAGGATTACACGTCCGCGGAGTACAAAAAAAAAGGACCGAAAAAAAAATAATAATAATAACAACAACAACCGCAGACAGGCCTTTGTGCGGTCGATTTCTCGTCTCCTAAATCTCCTTGTGTCTGGCTCCCACATTCTCTCCTTTCGGCCATTACTCCGATGTATCCATCCCTTTCCTTCCCTTGCGTCCCTCTGCGGTGGGGAGGGCGAAATGAATATCATTATATTGCAATGCACATCATACGTAGTATGTATTATATCAGCATGTATAGGTTCCTCTATACCTTTTATTTATTATATTATTATTGTTGTAGGTCTTACACGCGGTCGGGCGTGGGGTGGGGGACCCGCTGCGGCTGTCGGGAGCCGCGAGGGGTAACGCGGCGGCGGCGGCAATAAACTGTAACGACAATATAATTAGAGTGAAGCCCGTGAATGGGGATATTAGGAGGTCCACGTGTGTCCGCGTCTCGGTTGGGTGCCCGAAGTATTCGTGTAGTACTCGCGTGTGTACAGACGTATAGCGTATACACGTACATTTTATATACGTATATCGGTGTATAGTGCCAGCGGGATACCATTACGGTAGCCGGATAACGTTACCGGTCTCCGCTGCGTGTGTATAATACGTACGCATACGTGTATATATTTATTTATTATGTAGGTATACAGGTATATACCTGGGTGACCAGGTGCACTTCTCCGCCGGCAGCGCGATGATGTCGTTTGTATAAATGGTACCGATAATATTATGTATAACACGTGTGTACACGATCCGACCGCGACGGGACACGAAAACAGCCGGTGTGCCTACTACATATACAATGTAACATCGTATACGCTCGACCGGGAAAACGTTTTTCCACAAACACGGCAGGCAATCTATATTGTGTGCGGTAAATGATCAAGTTATATTTGCTACGTACAAGGTTTTCCGGGAAGTAGTGATGGGAAAAATCCGGATTTTCGTAACAGAATCCGAAATCTGGATTTTATTGTAAAACCAGATTCTTGATTCTTAAATTCATATTTTCTTTACACCAGGATTTCGCCTTTTGAAACTTTTAATTATGATTCTTTTATACATTAGTGCATTTCATATTAATTATTATCAAGTCATAATAACTGTACCTGTTTTTGAATTAAATGACCGAGCGTATTTAATATTCTGATCAGAACTGTAAAATCTGAAATCCGGAGAATCATTTTACACGGCTCTTTACTAATCCACCAAAATCTAAAATGAGTAGGATCTGAAGCCATCGCATCACTGATTAAGGATACAGTTCAGTAAAAACATAACTACAGACGTAATCCCAGCTACTTTTATTGAAAACTCGTTTACGCCGGACGAGTGACATATCCATTTCAGGAATGTATACGAATATACAAATAGACAACATCTTACGGACATGTACCTTTAGATAGTCATAACCTTTGTAGGTTTACCCTAACTTATCAATGCGTATAATTAATATGCACAGTGGTTATAAATGGGATACCTGCAGATGAAATAAAAAATTTTACATGAATTACGTGATAAAGTCGCCCATTGGGTATAAAACACATGAATATATTTATACAACTATAGGTACAACATATTATATTATTGTAATACATATTTTTATCCAAATTAGAGTAAGTCGTGATTCCAATTTATTTTCAATGCGCGATGAGTTTCATCAGCATGGGTAAGAGTGTATCCACAATAGATTGTATATAGTTTGAATAGATGTTGCGAAAGGTTGCGGGTGTTTGAGATAATACAGCGTACACAGCTTATAAGCTACACTTTAGGACCAGTACTTATACTGCATATTAAACTAACGTTGAAAATGTAAAATGTGATAAAAATTGTTTTATTTATATTATAAAGCATGCATTGAAACCATATTACTACGGTGTGTAACATAAATAACTTTTTTAAAACTAATTCGTTTCAAATTTTTATCAAAAATGTCTAAATTTACTACATTTATTTGCAATATTGAAAGTGTCCTTGAGCATTGTATTTGAGCAATGTATTTGGATACGCCTGGACTGTTGAGCCTTATAAGTGGCGTCCACTGTGGGAAACTCAAAATACAAGACAGGGGGTGAAACTAATATATTGTACTACGACCAATCATGACCTGTAAGCACCTTCATTAACCTATCCTCCCTCAAATCACACTACCTACGTCATGGGAAATCATAATGGTTATCAGGAATGAGATAAATGACTACATCCGAAGGCTTTGGCCAAGCCGAGACTCAAAACCCACAGCGCCGCTTGTGCAGACTATGTACAGGGTGTAACGGATATCACTGACGAATTTCGTAACGAACGCAATAATAAAGGTACGGAACTTTCCGATACAACCGGTGTACATACGAGAGTAACGTAAAACGATAAGACTTATCGGCGATGGCTTTTAACTTCCGCCGCTGCTGAATATTTTCCTTTGTTCACACGAAAAAATAAAAACCTTTCAATAGCGCGGCATTCGGTGAATTAATCGGAAACGCGCGTTTTAGCACTATACGTAATATATTATAGATGCCGAGATGAGGAGCCAGCAGCCACGAGTTATTGGTTTCGCGACGGATGTGGGTTTTCTCTACCGCACCGCCGTAAGAAAACACTTTGAGGGTAATACAATTTCTACAAATCCATTTCATGTGTACGTGTGCATCTGTACATTGCACATTATGTGAATACGTATATGAACATATCGATCGGAAACTCCACGTCACGACGACGACGGGGCCGTTGAAGTCGTCGTTGTTTTACGGGGTGTGTGTGTGTGGTAGTAGGGAGGTTAAAGGTAGGGGACCGGTGTAAAGTAGTTACCTCAGGGAATCGTTTTTAGAGCCTATTCGATGACAACATAACTATATACAGTATTTTTAACGGTTCGCTCGTAGCTTTCTCTATAATATTATGTACCGGAACGAGTTACTGACAAATAACAATGTCGTACGTATACGCGCGTTCGATGTTATTTTTACGCCGTAGTCGGCTCCTGTTACTGTAATGGTATCGAAACGAACTTTGAAACTGTAGACGCGGAAACGTCCCCCACCTGACACAACATAGTTATTATATTTATTTTATTTATTACAAGAAATATGCAATCAATACTAAACAAGCACAAAAGGAAATGTGAGGTACTGAGGTAGGGAATAAATACATACTGGAGTCGTGTGTTTAAGGAGTCCCCCATTGGTTGCACTTACCTCAGGATTACGGTAGAAGATCATCTCTGAACTATTTACTTTTGATCCTGGATTTCCCGGAAGTGGAGGGATATGTGACTATTTTATCGATGGATTTTCGTGGTTTTCTAATCTAGTAACGAAGCGTTTGTTAAAAAAATGCAGCTTGTTCCTTAATTGTTTTGATGACAAGATATTTATGCGGGATCAGGTTGGAAAGAGAGGGCGAAGCATTTGTATCCTTGCGAAGTGTGATATTTTGAAATTCATGTGTTTCGTTTAAATTAGATGTCTTTGCCGATCCCCATAGTTGGATCCAATATGACTCTATTGGCTTTAGAAGCATTTTATGCATTATTAATTTAGTTTTTAGGGCAGTGTATTTATATTTTTAGAATGTTATTTTTAGACCAATAAATAGTTACAGCTTTTGTTATGTATTATATAGTTTTATTTCGAATCAAGTAAAAACCCCGTGAAGACATTGTCGTAGGATTTCTGTTGTACGCACTTAACAATATTATATCGTTGGCGAAAAAACGACGGCAGAGTTGAATATTATTGTGTACCGTCGGGTTTGGGCCATAGTCGGCGTGATTATAACATTCTGTCCACACTCTTCGGGAACGGAATGGGGATTATCTCAGGTGTGTTTATATACGATAGATATAATAATATATCTTGAGTAGGAATTACGGCCGAGAAATATTAGTCAATATTTTTGAACTACAATACGGACGGAGCGAAAATTGCGAAATATAAAATTTCTGAAAGAATTCGAGTAACGTGTATTAATAAAAAAGCTATGTGAGTACATATTAAAAAAATTTGAAATGATGACTGATGAAAAAGGTACTGATGAATTGTGGCGTACTGGGAATAAGAACAACTTTTTCGAGATTATATTAACTTTAATTTATTAATTGGCGACCACACTGCCGTATGTTTTTTTTTTTACTATGATAACTAAAATTTTTCCGTTTCACAGAAAAACATCGGATGATGGATATGTTTTTGCAAGTTACTATGGTTATACTTGGTAACTTTTTTAATCATGTTTTATTTAATGTATCAGCTGATCTGTGGTAACACGAAAGCTGTCTAAAAAAATCATCGGTTGTACCCGTAGCAAAAACATATAATGGAAAACTAATATTCTTTAAAGAATAATTGGTAATAACTGCGTATTGTAGGTTTTCCCTAGAAATCAAAAGTGCGGTATTGTTCCATTTGTTCATCATTGGATACAAACGCATTAATAGAGTTAAGACATTACATGTTTTTTTTTCTCATCAGATACAGAATGAAATATTTTTATCTAGACGAGATGAAAATGGAAAAAATATATTTTTCGTGATTATATATTACACACAACACCGGTTCGATACCACCAACTCTGTCCGAGCTAAAACCATTGTCAGATGTAATGCGCGTTCTGAACGAACTTGCATATTATTAACACGCGACTTTACCGGTTTTGTTGGAGATATATTATGTAGATTTATGTTCGACGGCTTGTAATCTATGGGAACCAAGGTTTAAGGAAACAATGTATAAGGCTGATGGTGAGATTTATGACAAATGGCACACGGGCGGGGGGAGGTAAAAGAGCGACTAGGGCGAAACTGCTGTGGCGGTGAACTTTCGAAACCAGCTCCCGTCTATAATATCACGTCTGATATTATTAAACCATGTTGAAAGACCACCAGGACTGCTGGCGTTATACCGTTCGTATTACGATTGGAAAGCACGCAGTAATAATAATAATAATATCGCCGATGATGCGTGTTAAGATTTTTTCTTGCCGTCTCGATTGTGTATCGACACGTATACACTATTATAAATAAATACTTTCCGATCGAAACCAGAACAAACGCAAACAACGACTGTACGCCCGCGTGTACGGATGCCCAGTGCCCACAATATTATTTTTATTATTATTGTGACTAATCGACGAAAAAGATCTCATCTGACCGCGTGTGCTGTGCGTGTATTATATCATAATATAGCAGTGTGTATGATACTCGTTGTATAGATGTACTGTACGGAACGCGTTTGAGTAAATTATACCGATCGACCGTTCGATATAACGTTTTAATAGAACACGCGGCGCATTTCCCCGGTTGATTGATGTGCTCGGCCCGCGCGCCCTCCCGTAACCCCGCCCTAACGGCATTGCCCCGGGCGAATGTAAGTTCCCACACGGGAAAAGATGGGTGAAAATCACCCGTCGGTATGCGCGCGTAAGTTCCAACACGAAAAAAAGTGTACCGGCACGTATGTTCCGACACGAAGAAAGTACATTAGATGTATGTAAATTCCTGTACTAATAAAAAATTATTACGAACACAAATTTCCTTGCCACTTTATTCAGACTTAAGACTAACAACCATAATGTAGTTGGTATGGTTTAAATTGGTTTGTCCTAGTCATAATTTATTAAACATTTAAAAATATAGGATACATAGAACATGAATTGTTAGACCGTAGATACGCTTGTTATGCTGTGATACACTAACATAAAATAGTTACCGTGTTTTTAATTCTGAATGCAAGCTTACACGACTTATTTGGACTGTATGAGACACGAGGAACCAGCACAGAACATCATCGAATATTCGAATGGATTATATATTTTTACGATAAATGGGTACACTGATAGTCTACAGTTTGTCATTACTCATACAATATTTATTTTTATCCACCAACCCACCCACTCACCTTTTTTAAAGGTAGGTAATTTTTCCTACCAGGTATTAGGGTTCGGCGCCATTATTTGATACGTATATGACGCATACAGTAGGTATAGCGCGGATGTGTTTCAAGTACTATTATTATATATTATATATTATACTCGTCCCAAAGTGAAAAAAATCTTCGAAAGGTATCATTATAAGTTTTATTTTTTTTCATACAATGTTACCTGCACATCATGCGTCATATAACCGTGCGTACGAACGTGTGATTATTGAATTAATGTAAAGCAAAGTAGGTACTAATAGAATAGAAGGATTAATCATATCAGAACACTCATCAATTGCTTCCAAAAAATGTTTTCGTAGATTATCAGTGTTATCACACATGATAAAAATAATATAATATAAAGTATAAATTTAAAAATGGATAGTTTATTAAAATCAATCTCCATTTACTCGTAGTTCATAACGGTTCCGTTTAGTAAACCGTGGTTTTAGTTCTGATTCAAACAGCACATCTGTATAGTGCTATTAAAAACTGAATATTTATTTTTGATTTAATATCTCTCTTTCCTTTCGTTTATCGAGAATTGTACAACATGTGTGTGGGCACCGATTCAGCTGAAGCTCTAGGTGCCTGGTTTTCACGATTCCCGAATCTTCCACGCGTGTCATCAGTTACATTAAACAATAATAAGTTACGAAAACCATGGAAATAGGTAATGTATAATAATGTACTACCTGTAGGTTATATCATCTCTAAAAAATTCAAGGGGGGAGGGGCTGACTGTTATTAATAAGCGAGATCATAGTGTTAATATAGATTTGGACGTCACGATTCGGTGAGTATTTTTATACCTTCGTCGCCGGAGCATGCTCGCGAGGCGATGACCGACGTAGGATGGGATTTTCTTTGTACCATACGATATACTCGCGAAGACGGGGATTTATAAGACATGCACGATAAATCAAAGTCGGACGATAATTTTTTCCCTGTCGGTTTATTACTCTATAGTCTATATTATTATAGCGATGATAAAATAACGAGAGGATCATCTTTGTGTGCGCTGCTGTAGCATCTATGTATAGGTACGATTTGCGGTTTTTTCGTATTATTATTATTTTCCGTTATTAATCATTATGATTAGGAGAAAAAAAAACAATAGAATGGTATATAAATTATAGGCACTAGAGCCGGATTGCGAGTGGAAGGCCTGAGGGGGTCGTTGCGATCATTGCGATTTTCATTATTTTAGTAAATTTTTAACAACAATATTACAGCGCTGTTTCTTTTGAAATCTTTATTAATTATGATTTATAATTTTAGTATTATAAATATACAACCTTTGAGAGACAATTTAATACGTAAATACAAAGGTACAACTTGAAATTTCAATTAGCCTCCGCTCATAGCGATTGATCCTCGAGTTTCGAAAAGATTAAGTTTTATATTCAGAACCGTTGCGATAACGTCTTCAGATCTTAGAACGATTATTAAAAATTTCGGTGGACTGCACTTTCTTAAATCTAGACTGACTCAAGAAGAGATATTTCTTCATCGCAGAGCACGTAAGTTGTTCTTAAACAAAACGTGTATTTTAACAGACAGCAGTGTAATACATTAATGTAATATTGTATTTATATCGTTCAATTGCAAGTTCTGTCCAAGTCAAAATTGAATAATAAATAACAATATTACGAGTTCTTGGTTCAGTGCTATTAGGTTATTTAATTAAGTACTTTTATCATGTTAATTGTCGACTTTTGCGGCTTTATAGAGTGTAGAACAAAACAAGACACCGGCTTTATCCTGTCACAGAACACTCCTCCGCTAAAATGTGATACCACCAAAAGCCAAATCCTACCAATAAGTTGACCACGCGAATTTGGGATCACCATCAGACGACAATCGCTGTTTCGTCTCTGAGGTTTTTAGACCTACTCAAGCCGGTTTATCTTCAAGAAAATAATATTACGCTGTGATTTGGCTAAATTTACGAATCACTTGACATACTATAGAGTATAGAGTATAGAGTCTTTTTGCTCTGTTTTTCTCAATTTATCGGAAAACTGTGGAGAAATTTAAAAAAAAAATTACCTCTTAAATGTACCACTAGTTAAATTTTCTATTCAGAAAATCACCAAGTTTGTTTACATTCTGCAAATATTAAAATCTGGTACTTGGACACTAAAGAAAACACACACACACAACACAATAAAACCAATACATCCCTTGTTTCACTCATTATCTAAAATGAAATAAGAATTACAAATAAGGAAAAGGGCGAAAGTCTTAGGTGTAAGTAAGACTTCACGTTGAGATACAGGGGTGGGTTGATTGCCGTACTCGTCTTTAAACTTGAAACCATTTTTTGCTTGTAAGCTTGTACCATTGCTCTTGAAAAACGATTCCGACTGAAAGAGGTCGGGTGCACATCACAGTATACATTTTGAAAGATAGACGATAATATTATAGTAGTAGAACCAAACTTCTTGGAAAACACGCACATCACGATGAAAGCAATAAGTTCCACGTTTCGCTCAGAATCCAAAACAATACGAACGGGTTTTTTTTCATTTCATCTTAAACGTACGAAAACGGTGTTAACAAATCGGTTATCATTCTGTAGACCGTTCTGATTTCGGGTGGAGGGAAGCAATGGTTTTCTAACCGGCTTCCAAATGACGATTCCGTCTATACGTGCCCGCAGAGTACACGTGCGACGCGTGTTATTCAACGTGTGCGTTACACGCGTAACATATTATGTTACATTCGTCCGGGTACTATCCGTTAGTTTTTTATACGGGTAATACGTTGTGTACGGACCACATTAACGTCGTCGTCTGTCACGGCCATGCGGCTTTCGCGTTACTGGTCCATAATAAATCGGTCTTACCGGTCGGTCGGCATTTGTACTCGCGTACCGTGCGTCGTCGTCGTCGTCGCGATTGATCGATCTCGCGCATAAATCTGACGTTCCACTTTATGTCCGGATGTCTTCCCGCGATCGACAGCGATAACGATCGGCGGCGTGTTTCCGAGAACCGGCGAGAACCATCGCAGATCGTTGTACCTAAACAATTTAGAGTTTCTATATTATGTTTACACGATTTCGAGTCGCAAATAATAATTTTGAACGGATCGCCAAAAAATTAAATCTTGGAATAATAATTTCATTTTAGACTACCATATACCATATTTTAGAATACCATATACCTGTATTAAACATTTCAAAAGAAAAAAACCAACGAAATATCGTTTTATACGTTATTTTTCCCGACAGTATAAATTCGGTATTTTAGTCTTCCGAAGCTATAATTATACACTGTTCTCACCCGCTTGTTGGAACGCGCTTGAAATATACGCCAGTCTTCTAAGACACCGCGAGCAACCGTATTTCCTATTACTTCGGGGCCTCAGCCGTTATATATCGAAACAACACAGCTGAAACTGATAATAAAGAAATCGTTCGAAATATTTATGTACGGTATGTCGCTGTTGAAAAAGAAATTGGAAACTCACCGTCGATTCTATAAATGATCATGGGACCGGACAATTCGTGACGGAGAAAAAGTTAAAGAAAATACAGGTAAAAGTGTTTTCAGCTGTTATTTTATATTTACTATGGGTTCGTTACAGAGTATTTGGATGATTTTACATTTTGATCCGTGTACATATATAGTCATGCACGCCGAAATAATTGTAGTTACATTATATTATTACGAATGAAAGATGTTTTTGTAAGATGTATTTCACAAGTGAAACTTAACTAAAAAATAGACAAAAAAAAAATGGCTGTAGAATAATCATATTAGTACTCTAAAGCCCAGATTCGTAGAAACACTTACAGCGCCAACTTTTCACATGGCTCCACGGTCGATACTTTAATAATTATTTCTATGCGTTTCACTATAACAATATATACGACCGCGTTTAAAACCAACCGACGCACGTCTAATAACGTCCAATAAAATATTATCGTACTCGTATAAATAAATTATTTTGTCTCAAAGTCCCGTCACGTAATTGCACCACGTGCAGTCTGTCTATACGTCACGGTCGGTGGTACCCAAAACTATGGACCAAATGTAGCTTTTCAGTGACGTTTTCACAATTCTCTTCCTCGTTCTCTGTATTATTCTATCGATCCATCTATCCGCGATGGGTACAGTCACCTATGTACGTAACGTGTACGTATTACGATCGTATGAGGGTACAAACCTCCACTCGATCGCTGACGAAACTTATCGAGCACGATGCATAGCGAGACGTGCTGCAAGAGCAGCAGCATGAGCAGCAGCAGCAGGTTGTTGTTGTTGTTATTTTTTAATTTAATTTTTCGATTTATAACGTTTTTCCCCTCTACGCGTATTTATATAAATACTATAATATACTTATACGAGTAATGCGCTCGATCGAAGCCGCAAGAGACTGTCGTCGATCCTTGTCGTGCTCTTGTTTTACTACTACTATACCTTCACACCACGCGCTAATGTATATTACTTACTTAACTTTTATATAAATATAAGTACAAGCCGCGGCCCTATAGTTTAATTAACATTTTAACATTTTTAAATAAACATAAATAAAATTAACATATGAAAATATAAATGATTGTTATACTCAATTCCAATAGTTTATCATTTATTTCAAAAACAAAACGCATCGTAGTACATGTTTCGGAATAATGCATGAGTTTAGTTGAGTCTCACTAAAGGCATTTTTTTCATTATTATTTTGTATATATTTTGTTCAATTTATAAATTAAACGTTAAAAAAATTGATTTTGGAACTTGAAAGTTGAAAGCTTCGGTTAAATGTATGTATATTGGTTGTGTGATCTGTAATTTTAACAACATCAGAATTTTTCTTTTTCTTTTAGATTATATTAATTTTATATTTGACTTGTAAAACATGTCTGTCCGTCTTGGAGCACCGCGATTTCTCGACAAGGCAGTTCAGGGTGTGCACGTGTTCGAACGCGCCGTCCGCCGGAAGGAACCCTTTTTGGCACGGGCTTATGACCTTGTGCTCCAAGGCCCATTTCGTGAGCCCGTCCGCCAGGCAGCCCATGTAGAGCTTGTAGATGGTGGCACTCATCGCGATCGGCCTCCAATTGCCGATCTCTTCCCTGCGGCCTTTTTTCGGGAGTAGGATCGTGACGGAGGACTTCCACGATGAGGGTATCCGGCGGTATCGGAGGCATGTGTTGAGGATAACGGTAACGACCAGGCATGACGGGCCTAATCGTTTCCAGTGACGGTAGGTGAGCCCGTCTTCGCCCGGTGCCATATTTTCGAACCTGCCTAGCCGTTTTGATACCTTCTCGTTCGTGAAAGCACCTCCCTTCACGGCCTCCCGGTCCACTTCCGACGTGTATAGGCCCTCCTCGCACGTCGATTCGGCCCACACCACTCGGAAGTGACTCTCCACTTCGGCCAGGGGTATTGCGCACCCTGTGCCCTCACCCTGCGTGATGGTGCGTATCTCCCGGCACCTATTTTGGCTGTAGACCGTTTGTATGGCTTGCGCATTCGCGGACTCAGTAGCAGACAACGCCATCACCAATTACCAGCTGGGGTGATAATATCGAGTCCTACTCACGAATGTGTGTGTAAGTACACATAGGGGCTATGTGAAACTTTGTGCGCAATGTTTTCCCTTTTATCAGGACGATAAACGCGATTGTTGCAAGACTCGCACAAATGCTTAGCAAAATAAAATACTTTTCTTTAAAATGAAAAACATTTTTTCTTTTTTTTTTAACAGCACCAAGTATAAAATTATGCTTAAATAGTCTATAAAAATAAAAAGTTCAAAGAATGCATTATTTTTCAATTATTCCATTTATTTAGCTAAATACAATATGTATAACATATAAGGCATAAGTATCGTTTTTCCCACTTGAAAAATTTACTTGAGCGATTTGAAAAAGTATTTGAAGTACATATCTATCATTATTTCGTCGCGTCGCAATGAGGGATATCAAAAAAATATTGTATATCGTTTTTCCCACTTGAAAAATTTACTTGAGCGATTTGAAAAAGTATTTGAAGTACATATCTATCATTATTTCGTCGCGTCGCAATGAGGGATATCAAAAAAATATTGTATATCTGTAGTCCTAGTTCCTGTGAAATTTAAAAATATGATTATCTGTATTATTTTGGGAGATACCGCAATGGGTAAATTTACGGTGGGACATCTTGTATGTAAGGATTTTTCGAAAATAGCATTTTAGGTGTCGTAACCGTTTTGGTTTCTGAAGGGGATTGGATATACATACTTTTCACTAGGTATTTGTTTTCATAGGAATGATTTTTTTCTGTTTATTTTGTTGATTTTAATAATAATTAACGATTCCGGTAAAAAACGTTGATTAATGAAGTATAAATTATATTGGCGCGTTCTTTTAAGCTTAAGAATTTTTTTTTCAAAACATTTATTACTCTAATCTAAATTGGTAAAAAATCTCCTGGTCGAGGTCGAGTACTTCAGCTGGAATATATATTAATATTATAATATCATCGTCACCGCATTATTGTTATTTATGCGTTTGAATACAGCGCGTATCATTATAACGCGTAGACGAACATTTCAAACTATATACGAGTACATTCTAACTTATTCTTATGATAGCGTACACTATTCTGCGAATCGTTAAGTGCGCGTGTACGACCATACTTTAAAGTTTAAACACTTTATAATATATACTACGCTGTGTGATCGAAATGCGTGCTCGAAGGATTTATGGCATCGGACTTATGTCTTGTGCAGTGGCGAACGCACGTTACATAATATATTATTATAGATTGTTACGCTAATGTGTTCCAATGAATAATCTATATAAGCGCGTTAACTATTTATTGGGCTAGTAATTTAAGCTGGCAACAGTATGTGAATTCGAACGTCTCGTCGATTTAGGAATAAAATACGTAAACTATTTCATAATATACGTGTACAAAAACGCAATACTCGAATAGTGTTGAGTATTATTATAATTTACAAAATAATGGTAAAATGTATAGTATACCATAAGGTGTCGTACGATTACATATACGAGTATATAATAATATGCACATAGAAATTTGTGAATATTTTAAAGAAACGATTTGAATATAGATTCAACTATCGATCGTGGACGTTTATACGCGCATTATGTGATGTGGGGAAAAAAATAGTATTTTCATACAGAACAACCGTCCACGGTTACCGGACGTTATTATTTTCCGAAGAGTTTTTATTTTATTCTAGTTCTTCTAGTCTACTTCTAGTCTACTTCTTCTAGTTCTTATTTTATGAAAATAAGTGGGTCGATTTTTCATAGACCTACTCGGATTGAAGATATTATTATAAGTGAAAATTGAAACGGTTATCGCGGTTGAAGACCACGGAACAAAAACAAAAGCTATAAATAGTTCATAGTTTTCATTCACCCTTCATTGTTCCGTAATTATTTTAATATCGAGTGTACGTGATTCTTTTGAATTATATTACGTTTTAAGTGTATATTTTATAGCATATCAGAGAGTAAACCTATTTTTAGAAGTATGTTTTAAGACGGTTTTTTGTGCATGTTAATCCGTTTGCATATACGTCTATAGTTGTGATATTATACATGCGCTTAGGTCGTAATTCGTCGTATATGTGCGCGGTCCGATAAATCCATCCGGACGAGAGGCGAACGAGCCATTACCCCGGTACGCTTACCGTAATGGACCATAAGCTCACGCAGTGTTACGACGCGTATCCTGTACCGACGGAGGAGACAGTTATGCCTGCTTGCTCTAATATGGTTCGCGTGGTCCGCAAGCAATTAACTTAATGCACTTGAACGCTGATTGAGTGATCGACAACGGACTACGTGCAAGCAATGTTATACGTACATACGTGGGTACAAAATCGCATGCACTGCGGTGCGAGCAGGCCCGTGAAATATCCCAGTAAGGTCGTCCGAAGTCCACAGATATTTAATTTTGACTTTTAACCCGGTCAAGTTGGGATCATCATTTTTTTTTGACCAAGTTCCAACGCAAAGTGCAGGTCGATGAGAAATTCTCCAATCATTGTTCTATACAGTCAGTGCACTATTTACCGTTTACTATCAAACTCATCGTATCATATATAGGGTGTTCCACCGAAGTTTACACAGAGCGATATCGCCCGGGTTAATAGAAATAATCAAACTCTGTTTTGTTTTTATAAGCATCCCTGGGAAAAAACAATTCTTCCGACAGTTGTTTGGTAAATTTAAATGTATTATAAAACAAGACGAAAAAAATTAACTTTTTATATTATAATTGTTATAATTATCAAAGATGTGGTAATTCGAATGAAGAAGTGATGATTTCTTTGGAAATTATAAAATCATGAATCCAACGAAAACTGAAAGTTGAGCCGTCGACATTTTTTGAAAATTAAGTCCTATAAAATGGTTAATAAATCATCAAATTTCATAAAAATTTTTAAATAAAAGTAAATTTTTTAATTTCTATAATAATACACTTATATTTACCAAACTTTTGTCAACAAAATCGCTTTTACACAAGGATGCTCTTAAAAAATCAGAATTTAATTATCTCTATTAACACCAGGTATATTGCTCTGTATCCCGGTGGGACACTCTGTATATGATTAGAATTCGTTTCAAACACCTAAATGTTTTTTTTTCACGTTTACGTAAGTCCAGTTTCAGTAAGATAATCGACAAATCGAATCTGTACAGCCAATATAGATAAAAATCAGCCTGACTTTGTTTTATTATAACTTTTATATATATCATTAATGTTCAGCCTTAAATATTTTTCGATATTTCCAGCAGCTCGGTTTTATCAATGGCATCGAGTTAATTGTGTACGTAACACGCGTATGACCTGGTAAAATATTGTTAAAATAATTTCTAAATCGGTTTCGCCGTTTCGGTCGCATTTGTTTCAATGAACATGGAAACCGCTGCATTCTAGAGAATACTACACTTTTACTGCATTTCCGGGCCGTATAAAAAAATATGATATCAAAAATCTAATCTTTTGTTTGCGCGTGTTCTTTGTATTTTTCCAAACATTGAGATATCGTGCATACAAATCTTTAAAAAAGTGAAAATAAAAACATTTTTTTCGACATAGAATTCATGTTTCAAAAATGTACGTTAATATTGCACGGAGTTGTTGGAACAAAAAAGTATGCATACTTTTTTATCACAAGACTTTTAATGTGCACAACAAATTATAAAATGTTAAAAATATGTGTGATCAAATTTCTGTTTTTTAGTAAGAGTTATTTCATCACACACATTTTCAATCATATTTCGAATGGCTAATTTTAACAAATTAATGCGTTCATACAATCTGTTCTTTGATACTTATAACACTGTGATGCACGGCCTGCTGCGCAGAGTGTATGGTACAGTATCGGTTTCTCCGGATTTCTAACATTGCACGAGCTTATGTTAGGCTGTTCATTCATTTCTGTTACA
Source organism: Periphyllus acericola (assembly GCA_949715065.1). Lineage (NCBI taxonomy): Eukaryota > Metazoa > Arthropoda > Insecta > Hemiptera > Aphididae > Periphyllus > Periphyllus acericola. Next base: position 17,169,046 of record OX454266.1, on the reverse strand, counting down.
TTCTCAAGGCCGTTCGGTCCGAATCGTAAATAATTTCATTCATGTTTTGGACGTACCCACTATTACAGTTCCCGTCCACGCATTCGTGTTACTGTAGTTGTCATTACATTATTTTTTCTATTTTTTTTTTTATCAAAATTCAATTGCGAATCATATTTTTCGATCGATTGTACATCATTAAAAATCGAATCTCCCCTCGAGGATATCAGAGCGCGTAGCTTAATAATAATCACCGAGACACAACACTTGGACCGAACGCAAACACAATCAACCAAGCTTTAAATCTCTTGAAAATATCCAAATTATTCAATTCAATATTATAAATCTAATATAGGGAAATAACATGAACTTGTAAATAATTTTAGTTGTAACTAAAGGTCATTGTTGTCGATGCTATTCAGATCAATAAAAAAAATAAAATAAATTTTCTTCGAGATTCGATTACTCGAATATCAGTACAAAGAATATCGGAATTCCGAATCAATCGTAACATATTCCACGGCGGATGCGCTCTTCGAACGTAATCGTGCAATCACTCATTTACACTATTCCGTTAATATTGTTTATTGTACACTATATGCAGGGTGATCAGAATTTCACGTTACAGTGATTTTCTAATTAATCATAAGATTGAATTTTTTTCGATACAAAAATTAACCTAAAACTAGTATATTATTTTTCGCGTTGCGTTCACATTCGTACCGCGAAATGTTCTGATCGCCCTGTGCGCATTTAACACGTGCGGATCGTCGAACGGAACACAATATATATTTTTTACAAACGACGTTTTGAACTGTCGTTTCGTGTGCTCAAAACCGTTGCCCGCCTATATCCCGGCCGCTGCCGAATTAAAATCGCTCACAAAAACTTGAAAAAACCGTATACGTTGTAAAAAAAAAACACACATTGTTCGGTAATGAAATACCAAACCGATGTATAATAATTCAAACTTAATTGCTAAAAAATTCTACGCGCCAAACAGCAGTCTCCACGGTGGTATTCGATGCGCTATTGTCTCTCGTGCCGTGCATACTATACACGTACATTTATATATATAATATATATTATATATGTATAGCTATTGCCGGAATTCCGGTGTACGAGTTCCATAAATGTTTCGTTAATGAAGATCATCAATCTCGCGAGGGAAGGTCGATGAGTTGTTTTTTTATGACTATTACTATTACTATATTATTCGCCGTTCGACGAATACCTTTTCTGTTCTACCCGAAACCGATTTGCGCGCATCACGCGAGTGGATAGTAATAATAATCGTAATAATATTTTTTTATATATTTATGTTGTGCCGCAACAGCTGCCGACCACACCACGTGGGAAGCAAATAAAAGGGAAGCAAATAAAATCATTATTATTACATAAAATATATTTTGAAAAACGAAAAATCCACGGTCGTAAATAAGAAATAATAAGACCGCGCTGCATCGCGTCTTAGGACGAGGGCGCGTCCAGGAACTTACTTTTATCGCGTGGGGAGAGCGGGGCTAAAGAATTATTAGTATTATTTTTATCATCTTCAAGTAGTACACACGAACGGCGGATAACATATATTATTGTCTGTTTATCATATTAATCGAGCTCGTTTTTATAGCAAGGCGTTAATGAGTTAATAAGCTTAGTTGATTTTAAACCGCGTGTACACCCAACCCACGGATTCCAGGTATTCGTTAACTATTTTTAATTTAACTACAGCGCATCGCCTCTGCGTAAACTCAAATACCTAACTTAATGTAATCCAATGTTTTCTTAATAGCTGTTGTACAAACTATTAAGGAGTTAATGAATTTTTCGTCTTCGGTGAAAATGTTGGTTTTAATTTACTGAAACATTAATTAAGATTCGTCCTTAGCGCTAATAAATATTGTATCATCCGGGATGGAAATAAAACGAAATTTCCGAAAATAAGCGTGAGTTGTTTTCAGACAGAAACGAATAATATATAAAGGTAAAAATTACTTTTCGTTTTTTTTTTATATTACGTTCGTCGTGCAATATGCAGTCGAGCATTTTGTTGGGCTTATATTTTTCGGAAACGTTGACTGTTCTGTCCCACGAAAAAAAAATGGAAATCCGTCCTTTCATATTATTGTATTGAAACTGTTGTTGTTTCAAATGAAAAAACGATTCTCAGGTTCCGTGTTAGCTGCACACGCACCGACATTTCCCGATCATTTCTGGTATTTGTTTCGACGCGCCGGTTACGCGCTATACCGCGGTTACCCGCATGCGAAACCATTACTTCGGCGACGATCCGTGGACTGTAGATGTACACAATGAAGTATATTCGTGGTCTCAAAGAGCTTGTTGGTTTACTCGTACGTCATACATAGTACATACAAAGCATGCGTAAATGTATATATATATATATATATATATTATATATATACTTGCAGCTTTGTCCACGCGTATCCGCATTTTCAAAAATTATATACATCGCGTCCGTTAAATATGAAATAGTTAATTCCATGAAAATATGGAAACAGTTTTTTTGCATTTCGTAAAGTAGGTACAAAATTATTTCATCGGCTGCATAACTTTTTATGAAATGGACACTAGATTTTCACATCATGTCATTTTTGTCATCAACTGGCCAACCCAACTTTATGCAATAAAAGTATAACTATTATTTTTTATCTGAAATCTATTATACGCATACGACTTTTAGAGTAGTATTTATAAACATGTAGACTAGTATTTTATCTTAGATTTATAACAAGCACAACGGTTGTTAATATACACTTTGCTTTACATGAGTAACTAAAATACCCATGACTGCCCCGATATTGAAGCAACCGTTTCAGGAAGAGTTATAACTTGTGTTTTCATATTTATTTTGATCCACTTGATCAAACGTGATAAGATTTGATGATTTTTATTTCATAGAGTGATTCGAAAATTCAAAAATCAATGTGAAATTGTAGTGTCTGTTTCATGTTAAGTTATGCAAGTTATGCGGTTAATGAAATCATTTTCTGTTTCACAAAGTATAAAAAAAATGATTTCCATATTTTATGAAATTGACAAATTCACTAAATGGATGTGATATAAATATATATTATTTATTAGAGTCCTTGCTACTTACCAATGCGATAGTATATAATATACTGCATGTTATGTACCGGCGACGAAGGCTCGGATTAATAGTTGTAAGCGCGCGCGCCGTGCCAATTAAAGTTTCTCGTCGACGCGTGCACTCGATTTATCGCTCGTCTTTTGTCCGCGATCTTGTTTACCGCGATTGCGACGACGTGGTTTTCATCCCTTAGCCCGTGATTCACTTCGTTCGCGGGAACCATCCTACTATCCGTCGGTCGTCACCCGTATAAGGATAGTGTATTATTGTTTATTACATATGTACTCGACTATAGGCTGACACGAGTCATCTTTTATCAATTCGTAGAAATCTTCGCCATTCACGAAATTACAAGGTGTCCCATGAGCATATTAACTATTGCTATATAGTTGCGATACTATATTATATGTTCCGTGTTCACCTGAAACATTATCTGTTTAAAACTTTAAACGTCCGCGGATTTAATTTTGTTATTTGTTTTACTATGTACTATATTATATTAAAAAAAAAACACTACGCTAAACGCATATTTAAATAAATGCTCTGTACTTGACCTTCAGAATATTGTTTACGTTTTCCGCGGTTTATTTGGTAAAAAACACAAGATGTTTTTCAAATTAAAATAATTTTTAATTTCTCTGATCTTCAATATATAGTAGCGCATTCGAATTGTTTATCATTTAATAATAGTACAACTGTTTGACTGGTATATTATAATATATTATACCGGTAGTATACGACCACCAAATACACAATACATTTTTATTTTATTTTGTGTACGATACCACCACTTATAGACGTCTGTTGAGTATAATACTGCGTTAAGGGTTTTTTTTTCTTATTGGTTTCGTTCAATACTTATTGATCTTTAAGCCTTACCTCTCGAGAATTTTTTTAAGTACGCCGCGGGAACGTGTAAATTACGCGTGCGTCGTCTTGATGCATAATAGTCAAGGCGTCGTATATACGAGCAAACCGCGCAGATTTGTATACATATAATATTGTAAATATATATAGGTACGTATGATTATACACAAGAGTAAATATCATAAGCATGAAAGGGGAGAAATGACCTTTCCAATTCCAAAAAATAAAAAGTCATCATTAGACAATTTATTATATAGGTAACTATTATAAAACATATTTAATATAACTTGCAATGGTATATTTATATTATTTTTATCTTGTAAAGTAATAATGGGTCGAATCGGATACAATAATACTGGGTAAACGCAGATAAGAATATACGTCTTAGATATTTTTTTCGTTTTACAACCATCAATAGGCAGCAAATTTTCTTTACGAACCATAACTAATATCCGCAGTTTTGGTCTCCGTTACTGGGCTGTACTGCTGTAGAAGTGTTATCCTGAATGTTGATTTAAAATTACGAAGCTCATTGAACTAGGTTCTGCTATTAAACTTGGGTTATCTTGCGGTTTTATAGTGGAATAATTGGACGACTCGTTCTCGATAAATACCGGCCGGGAAAAAGAAAACACCGATAACATATACAATTCTCGATAACATTTGCGCAGTGGTCTGTAAAAATGCAGCGTTTTGTGGAGTTAAGGTACAGTTAGGTTCGTCTAAATCCCTACTCCCACCGGCTCTGTTAAGGACCCACAAATTATCATTAACCCGGTACAATATATCGATCCGTACCTGGTGCAGTAGTGGTACGTATAGTGTGCAGAAAATATATATTGTTCCCCAGCGTCATAATCCATGACTGTCCAACTATATAATACAGTGTGGATACTTCTTATGTCGAACGTCAGGGTCTTGACTTTTTCGTTATGTCGAACTACTCCGAAATCTCCTTGAGAATATAATATTACACTCAATAGCGTTTTACGCAGTATATCGTTCAGCTTTACGGTGATTGCGCGCATTGATTAAAAATACTTGTAATAAGCGGAAATCAAAAATGCACTTTTACGATTGCAGAAAAAGTTGGTTGAATATCTGTGGGACGCACAAATTACTTAGCGCTCCTAGTGATTGGCTTGCGAATTGAAAATAAATACATGATATAGTTTTTCGAACTGACAGTAAAACGCGTTTCGTGGTTGAATAAATAGTTTTCAAGCTGAGTCATTCAAATCTTCCTGAAACGTCAGCGGACATTTTCAATAATACTCAACACCTCGAACTTTTCGACATCTTTGACTATTTTCTGTTCTCCTTGAGATTCTTAAGAGTTCACTGTAATAATTGATATAGGTACACACGAGATATGAAACGGACTTGGTTGGCGAATGTTTTCATCCGCCGATCACGACAATAATAATAATAATAATTTGTAGACGCCATGTGTCTTGGGTATACGCGACGACGGATATTTTAATAGCGGATCCACGTAATTTATGGCTACAGCTTCATCCGGGAGCCGCGAGAGATTAAGTGGTCGCAGTTGTGTGTGACCACCCCTTCTGATGATAAGAGCCAACGTCCGATGATTTATCGACGGCTAAACGACATTGCGGGTTCGTATGCGCACGAGTATTATTATTATTACTATTGCCGTTGTCCGTTAAACGATGTACACTCGGTTGAATTTCTGTAAGAGAGCACTTCACGTACTGCGTACTTATTTATAATCTAATCACGTTGACGATAAAATATTATTTTCTAAAATAAATTATGATTTAGCAAAACGCATAGGTGCGCGGCTGGACATGATATGTCGATTTAGGATTGTAATTCGACGGGAAACGGTGTTATTGATCTGTTCTGAGATTTGGAATTACTGTTGGTTTTTTTTCTTTTAATATTCAAATGTTTAGAAACAAAATTAGCATAAAATATTATACGATTACCAACACCGAAGTATTAACAAACGCGATGGATTTCTTCTTATGAATAGAGGGTACGGATTTAATGCACTTATAAAACATTTTTTTGAGAAAATGCTTTTAAAAATATCAAACATAATATTATTTTAAATATTAGAAAAAAAACTTTTTACGACTTAAGTTATTAATAAGTATTCAATCTTCTTCTTCTCTTATCTTTTATTACTCCTAAAACTATATACAAAAAATTAATATATAAGTTAGATTAGAACATGCGTTATACTTTTACTTAGCGTTGCATTATGATACAGGATCTGATGGCGTTTAATTTTTTTAAATATAAAGTTCTTAATAAAAATAGAAACATGTATTCTCATTATTATGGGAGGTTAAAAAAAAAAAATGTTTTCGATTAACTAACTTCAGACAGTTAAGTGTGGCCGGAAATGGATGCGCACGTTGCAACGACAGTGATGTTCATAAAAAAATTTCCGCTTCACGGAAAAACATCGAATCATGCGGAAATGTTTTTGCTAGTTTTTATGGTTACTTATAAACTTTGATCACGTTTTACTTACAACATCAGCAACTAAAGTGGTAAAGTATCATCAAGGGGCCCTCCCTGCAATTTTTTTCCACTCGAAGCCCACTTTAAGGATTTATGCGCGCAAATAGGACATTGCATTGACGGAGGCTCTAGCCGTCGTATCTTTTAACAAAAACAAATCCTCATACCCCCTCTAACATCAAAACAAAATACTACCAACATTGACGAATAGTATATATTTATTACAATATTAATACGTATTATATTGTTTAATGTATATATACTGTATATATGTACTCGTATACATATTTATTGTTAAACAATTGGTAATTACTAATTACAATGTCAAATCGATTCACCCCATTGTAGTAATTAGATTAAACACTGATAACGTGTTAATAATAACATCATTTCAATATCAATTAAACCTGTAAGCTACTAATAATCGTTCTTGCAGAATTGTTGATCTCATCCAATATGTAGATATTCAATCTTTGCATTGCGGATTATTATCTTTCACGAGTACCAGAATGGATTGGCAAAGTTAATAAACAGTACATTATGAAATTATAATTTGGAAATATTCGTGTTAGTGGGGGGGGAGGAGCTTGGATTCAGTCAGTGAGAGGTGAGCCTCCCCTCCCAAGCCTCACCGTATTTTCGCCCGTGTATGCTAAGGTCCAATTAGCTTGAAATTCGCATTACGTCGCGCCGTATACGTTATATCCTCATCGTCTCCGTCGCACGTACGTATACGCACCTACTTAAACATAGATACTTACGTGTAACGACAACGGCCACAGAACGAAACGCATATTAATAATGTGATGCATGGTTATAATAATATTGTGTACGGTGTACCGCACGTGAAAAACGTCGTTTCTGCTCTCTTCGAATTAGCGATCGTTGTCGTAGTCACGGGAAAAACCGTCGTGTACGCACGCCCACCGGTGGTCACGAACGATTCCCACAAGACGATGACGAAAACGCGCTCAAGGTTTTTTTTTGTTTTTTTTTTGTTTTTCTCGTTCGTTTAGTTTTATTATTATCATTATTATTATTATTTTAACCGCACGACGCGACGACGTAACTATACAGTGTTGCGGTACTGTCGCGGACGAGACAGAATTTGATCGTCGTTCCACACGTATATATATACCAAGTCGTATAAAATAATAATAAATTGTTGCTCTCGTCTTGCAGCGTGTACATATAATACACGTGAGAGGTATAATATTATATAATATAGGTGTATGCCTTACCGAACGCAACACGCTGTCACGCGGGTCGGCGTCAGAGATAATTTTTTTTTTCGGGAAATAATAATAAAAAATAAAAACAGCCGAGCACAGTTAGTAGTATATATTGTGTAGTAGTCGTATAGTACACTTCTAAGACCTGCAGACCGACAGCGTCCGCCTCCCCCGTATCTCTCGTTCTCTCTCTCTCTGAATCTGAATCTTAATCTTTCTCGATCTCTCTCGATCTTTCGTTTTTCCAGATCGGTCGGCGATAAAAAAGCGTACATCATTATTATTATGTGCGTACACGACGATCGCGTATACATACTATCCATATATACAGTATAATATTATAATAATATATATGTTACGGTAATGACTATATAACAGATGTGGGCGAGCCGTGTTCGATGACAACAAATTGACCCGAGTCGAGTAAACACCAGGATGCATAATATTATAATTAACATGGGCCAGTATAGGGTTTAAAAGTTAACGAATAGTGAATTCTATTTGTATAGGTTTGTTAAAGTTGGTAATATTATAAGCCGAATAGAAATGGTCCATTTGTTTCTTTTAACTTTTCATTATACACAAAGCACTTTATACCATCCGGGTCCGAAGCTAAAAGCGATTTTTGGTTTCATAAACGAATAACAGTACTATGGGTCATTGATGCAGAAACATTCATGTGCAAACAATGCGTACGTTATTCATGTTTTATCGTACACTTGTTGTGTGTCAAACGTTATTCTCGCGATCGAGAAGAGTACAATCCGTTTACATTTAATACCGGATGATAATATTTTCACGATAACCATACGTAACGACGGCTGATCCCAATATTGTGACCACCTTGATGAATACGTCGACAGCAATAGATTGACCAACATGTCAAGTTCAAAAGTTAGGAAAAAGCGCGGTTACACTTATAACAGCGATCGGCTGAATACTGCAGCGATACGGTACAACGGTTAGTGACAACGATTTTTTTAACCAAATTCAAGTTAGTGCTTAGGCTAGGTTTCAGCTGGAACACCACGGTCGAAACGTCTTGCGATTAAGTGCGTAATATTCTAACGAACACCGTAGCAGAGCCACACACGTCCGTTATAATCTTAATAATTACTCATATATAATGTATCGTAACGGTACTCGAATACCGGTGTAATAAGTGCACATAATAAATATACGCGGATCGATTTCCACCGTGTAAGTCAAAACGTCAGCACTCGGTTTCTCAGGAGTACTACGACAATGTGTGCGTGCGTGCGCAAGGGCGAGTAGCGAGAATTTCAACAAGTCTGGGCTGTCAAGGGTTAGTGGTGGGTGGTGATTCAATACTCTGTGTTCTCGTTTGTTGAATTTAACCGTTTAAATATAATATTTATGTGTATCTTATTTTAATACACCTACCTATATAAATATATATATATATAGGTATGTCTTGTATTATACGCGTTTAACGTTCGTGTTCGTTCGTCCGTCTCTGCAGCTCGTATCGTATTGTTTTAAATCAATTAAATATGAAATTAAGCCTTGAGCGCGAAAAGAGGGGCGGGTAGGGGAGTTGCCCTTGTGCTCGTGCGTGTACGTGCGCATGTAAACGAACGCGAGTACAGCGTTATTTCCACGTAACGCGTGTAACACAATATAACATCATATTATAATAACGATACGTACGTGGTACGTTATCAAGTGGAAGAAAAAAAACACGACGAGAAAATATCCGTGCCGGTTCGTATATTACATTTAAATCGATAACTTTTCACGACGACGCACGCCGATCGCTTCGGGTCGTATAAGGGTATGGGGAGGGAGGAGCGTAGAGTCATAACCGTATTTGGCCATTTAGGCCGGGCTTTTTGGGGTCTTTTTGAGACGCAAAAAAAAACCTTATCATCTATTTTTGTTTAATGATATTATTCACTAATTAAATTGAGTCATACACTTTATTAGGAATAACTACAAATAGTCGACGTAAACTAAACTAAAATATGACTTACATTGATGTTGTATGTTTTTTTTCGATATTTTTTACTTGCGAAATCTTCGATTATATCTTCAAAGTTCACGGTAAAGTTCAATATTTTTTATAGTTTTCTCATCCCGTTAATTATTTGCACAAATTATATACCATACGAAACCGACGTGTTGATAATATATAATAATAAAATATATGCTCACCGAATGACAAATTGTTGCAAACGTCTCGCTCGTGATTACGTAATGTGCAATATAATCACTGCAGGGAGTCCGCAGGGCCCTTAGGCCAGCGATTTACAAAACTTTTACGACAACCGCACGCTTTGGGTACTGTTGCCCTAGGCCGAAGGTCGGCAACCTTTTCATAGAAAAGAGGCGTTTTTTTTAAAAAAAAGTTACAAAACAGTGATGTTCAAAGAGCCACACTGGCTTAACAATTGAACAACCTTTTTTCTTTTAGCCGTACAGTAATATGTACATTAAATTAAGTTTTACGTTGAAAATATTTAATTTAATTTGTTTTCGTTATTAATTATTAACGAAAAAACGTATAATAGATAAATCTACATTTTGATAGAAATATAAACTGCAAGGTTAGATATTACCTTATATTAACCAGAAATTAACGTCACTAGGTGTACATACTCGTATTAATACGTTTGTAATTTAATATGTATCTCATGTTATGGACACCGTATTCCGAATAAAAATGTGCATTTATATGTTTATTTTTTTTTAAATTTTTTATTTAAAGAAAAAAAATCATGATGCTGAGGTGAATCCTATGGAGCCGCAGGTTGGCGACTCTTGCCATAGGCGGTCAACGAAGTAGGGACCATCTTTGTCATCTTACCAAAAATTAAAAATTAATAAACACTTTGGTTTATCTATTAACGTGTTTACCTAAAAATAACAGTAATAATATTAAATACTTGTTACATTTTAGTAAGCAGCTTTCTTCTGTATGAATATGTATAATCTACATCTCGGCTTCCTCAACACTCTTATATTATGTGAATCACACGTTGTTTACGACCGCATCCAGTGACATTAAACTCGTTAAATTCGTGCCTTACTCTTCTCGCGCGCCTATTGGGAAAATGGGGTCTTACCAGCTTGAAGGTCCTCTCGACATTGGCGGCCTGGGTGAAAATCCAGCCCTGAACCACTATGTCGATCGCGAAAAAAAATCGTAATAATTTATGCACACATAATGCGTGAACGATATTGTTTGCCGGGCTGATATTATTTAAATTTTTTTCGTATCCGACGACGCGAGCGCCGCGTAATAATGTTATTCAATATTATACGATCGCCCGCGCGCTAGCTGAACTTTTTTGCAGCGCAAGACAATAATGATAATAATCCGTGAACGCCGAGCACAAGAGAAGAAGGAAAAAAAAATAACCACTTGCGATTCGGAAAACTATTTTATAATAATATACATTTATTTATCAAAACAATACACGATGTGCATAATGCGATAAATTTCAACCGATTTTTTTTTTTCTTTTTCGTTTTTTCTTTTTTTTTACTCTTTGCCCTAACGTTTCGCATTGTCGTAACGCGCGCACAAACCGGTCGGTGAGAATAATTTCGTATTCGTTTTTATTTTTTTTTAATTCTTTTAATAACACATAAATCTTTAAATTTTTCCGCTCGGAAACAATAGGGCGACGGCATATTATGTGGAACACACGCGAGCGCATTTACCCACGAGATAAGTTTGAGTATTATTGTTTTTCAAACGTCGCGTTCGCCTTCAATCATAAAGCGGTTTGATTTGCCCAAACGCGACTCCCACGTGTACTCCGAGAACGTATCATTTCATTCGTTCGCGATTTATTGTTTCAAATCAAAACCGTATTCCGTATTCATCAACTGCGCGCAGTGCTTGGTCGAGTGTTTTGTGTGTTCCAGTCGGTTTTTAGCTCGGTCCCGTTTGGTAAACACGATGATAGTAATATTTGTACCGATTTGGAAATTGATTTCGTACACGGTTGATGTGCAACGGCGTTTTTTTTTTTTATTTAAAAATAATTTCATTAATAAAAAGGCTCGGATTTTTGTGCAAGGGCGTACTTTTACCCCGCGACTCTATACGCATAACAAAATATATCATGTCACTTTACATCTGAGAATAGTCTATAGTTTTCCGTTTACTCGATAAACTCTATTCATTTACGTACTGTATGTATTTCCGTAAATGTATCTGAACACAATCGATATGTGCTTTATATACAGTACATAATTTTGAATTTTTAAGAACGTTTGTTACATGATTGATTGTGCGGACATTTTTTAAATAAAAATATTGTATTTATACTGGTAAACACGGCATTTGCACTGTAAATTGTTCAGTTTGCAAATCGTGGACACGATAATACGGTAACAATATAACGGTGAGAATTTATTGATTTGATGATAGCGATTCGCACAGTTCGATCACGATTAAGATCAATGATTTTGACCGCCGCAAGTGATCAGTATGAATTCGGTGAAACTTGGCGCTACAAACAAATTTTAAAAATAACAGAGTTTAAACTAAAACCAATTTAAAACTGTTATAAATATACATTAGACGTATTCGCAGCACAAACAATCGTTGGAAGAGTTCATAAGTTACTATTGGTCTGGTAAATCAATAACCACGAATATTAATTAAACAATAAGTTTTATCGATGATAATTATAGATTATTATGTTAAATAATAAATTTTACATTTTTATGTTTCTATAAAAAACGTACACATTATGATGTTCTTACTATACTTAAAACAGTACAAACTTTTCGGGGTCTTCATTTCTTCCTTTTTTTTTTTTGGTACAATAAGTGAGCTACAACCATGAATAAGCTAATATTAGTTAATATAGTTAAAAATTCTCGATTGGACAAGTATTTTTTTTATTTACATCATCACCTGGAATGATTTAATCGTATGCGAAATAATATAACGCAATTAATATTTTCACGAGGGAAGGTGCACAGCTGGTAGTCTCATTATTTGTATGTTTGTAACATTACGGTATGCGCGTGCAGGTTATTATTTGCTCCACCGGAAAATCATAAAGGCAGCACAACGACGATGGAGAGATCGGCTGCCCTGCTAGTTATAAGGAACCGCATATGTATGTAGATTGTAGGACGAACATTGATTTTTTTTAGTCATATTTCTGCCCTTCTGCTAAAATCTGATCTGACGTCACCGTATAGGCCAGTTTATGGGTATATATGTGCTCCGTTCCTGTGTAGGTTTTTCCGCAGATTATTTCAAAAGCGATAGTCCGTTTATTACTCTTCGTTCAGGATATGAAAACGCATGCGGTATGTAGATATTGTTTATGTTATTATGCTGATATGCTGCTGAACAGTTTTGCCGATATTTTTAACCGAAAACGGGAGACGGATTCGCAGAATTCTGGTCGCAGAAAATTACCGGACTCTATGGTGGTTGTATTCATTTTTTCGTGATTAAGTGAAGAACTTTTCAAACAACTGTGCAAATGAAACACACTACACAGGGTGTCCTACCGGGATTTACACAGAGCGATTTCTCCCATATTATTGGAGATAATCAAATTCTGTTTTTTCTGAGATACCTGGCCATGAAAATTTTGTTGACTATAGTTTGGTAAATATAATTGTATTATTAAAGAAGTTAAAAGTTAACTTTTTATTTTTAATATTTGTGAAAATCAAAGATAGCCATTTTATGAGGCTTTTTTTGCTGACATTTTCGACGGTTCAACTTTCACTAGTTTTCGTTGGATTCATGCATTTTTAAATGATTTATAGTTTACTAAGAAATAATGTAAATCACCTCATCATTTTTTCGAAAAGGAAATGCTAATAATGTTATATTATAATAAATATTATTATTTAAAATTGTGTAAATTGTAAGCTATTTTCTTGTAAACTGGAAAAATGACTAAAAATTAAAAAGTTAATGAAATTGAAAGTTAAGTCGTCTACATTTTCCGAAAAATAAGCACAAGATGGATATTTTTGAAATTTATTAAAGTTAATTTTTGAAATGTTTTAATAAAACATTTAAATTTAGAACAACGAGTTCGACCAAATCTCCGTGAGTCTTATAAAAAAAATTTGGATTATCTTTATAAACAAGAGAAATATTGTTCAGAGTAAATCCTGGTAACGAACTTTCGTTCACAGAGTTGTTCGTTTATATTTATTTGATTGCTATAATCATTCACAATAACCTATTTTTTTTCGATTTTATTTTGCACTTATTTTACATCGAAAAGACTTCGCTGAATCAATTAAGGAACTACTGTCCTCTCTCTCTCTCTCTCTCTCTCTCTCTCTCTCTCTCTAATTTAACATTACAAAAGAAAAGAGTATTAAAACACAGCTATTAAATTTGTTGCCTAAGACGTATTTCAATTGAAGTACGTGCGTCAAAATAAATCGGAATTTTATGCAAAAAACCTTTTTTCCCGCTTTTATTCATTGCGTGAAATCCCAAAGCTATAAAGCAGAATAAAAATTATTTATTTATTCCACTGGTAAACAATAATTACATCAAAGAATTCCATTGTCGTCGATTTTCTCTTTGGGTATTTTTATAATTTGTTTAATCGAGTTTTGCAACATCGGATAGCAGACGATATAATAATGTATATACGTCGAAAACAATTTATAAAATAATAATTTATGCGTGGATTTATTGATTTAACCGACTAGACTTTCTATAAACACTTATATTTATATTTGTATTTTATTATAAAACTATTGAAACCGATTGATTTATCAATCAAGGTGACGTTGGTCCAAAGCTTTTTAAACGAGATGATTGCGTTATCTGTTACATTGGAGTCGTCGTCAACAATATGTTCACCAACGCGGTTTAAATTTCTGCAGTACACACGTGTACTAAGTCCTACTCCAGTGCAATTATTAATTTGTGTATCGGTATACCTAACCGGGAATTCAATTTATTAAAACCCATCGGAAATTCCATGTGCAATGAGTATGAAAATATAATGCCTTTGCATAATACCATATCTTAACGAGAATTACTATGTCACAATGATTTTTTGAAAAAAAAGGTGTAATGATTGAATGGCTTCATCAGAAATCACTGATCATCACTTTTTGTCAATATTTTGACATTCATTTATTATTTTCATAAATACACCATGGAAAACAAATTAAACAATAATATTTGTGATTATCCTCGATATGATAATAAACCGTAAACAGTACGTCATATTGGATCATACGTATGATGTTACTATACCGTCTGATTGAGTGAAGTAGAATTTGTTTGGCCACAAACTTTGGTTCAACAGCATAAAGTTGATCAGAATTTGGGAACTGTTCATATTTATGTGAATAAAGTATAAACTGTTTTAATGGCGCATAACGGTTATTTCTATATTATTGGGCTTTAGTAGGTAAAAGGAAAATTAAATTTACTATGGTTTCTTGCACTATGAGATGATTAAATATCTTTTATTATGTAAATGAGTTAAGACAAGCTTTAAAAAAAATATATAGTCAGCTAATTACACAGCTTATTTTTGTTGTTTCTAATCAAAATAATTACATTTCATTGTTATGTGTTCAATCTTCAATTAATAATTTAGTTTTTCTGACAAACAAGTGCAATGTATACAATAATACATACTCCTAATGTATTATTAAGCCATATAATTTAACTAAATCGTCTTGATTGGTATTGTACACTTGATTCTATTATTGAATTAAATCCCAAAATTAAAATAACGACCATCGTCAAGTATTATTGCCGTAATTGATTTCAGTTATTGATTGGTATTTTGTTGATTTAGAATAACTAATTTACTAATGGGAAAATTAAGAACTATTTTTTTTTTCTTGGTTCATGGTTTTGAATCGTCATTGAAGTCTACAGCGTACAATCCAAACTTCCTCATGTAACGTGCAATATTATTATTATATTCAATATTTTGCACGAAACGAATATTTGATTTTTTATCAATTGATCTTGTACATAATTCACATAATATTATATGTAAGGAATAAACGTATTTAATATTTTAACATTACCAGTAGCCAAATGTGAATTGCAAACAGTCTATGAACGATCAAACATTGAACCCGATCACATTAATATTAATTTTGTTTAAAATTCCCATAACACATATAAAAATATTTGAGAATTATTTTATTAGTGAATTCAGAAAATATTTTGTGATCTACTGTTCATACAAATAAATATAATTTCCTAATTATGGATAAACTGTAAAGTCATAATATTAGCCATATTTTATATTGCCGTAATGATATTATGCTTATTTGTGTAACTAAACTGTCATTAAATTGTTAAATATTTGTTAAGGAACCCGATTCTGCCACATTTATTTAATTATACAATCTAAAATATACTTCCCTTAAAACTTTACCCACTTTATTCGATGCACCCCGCCCCCTTTCATTTTCATCATACATGTTGACCCCACACTCATCCATTATATGGTGTTAAAATGTAAATTTGTTTTTAGTTTAATACTTTTTATGGTTATATGAAATAGAATATGCACTAGTACCTATACATTATGTTTATATAGTAGATACACATTGTATGTTTATTTTGTTATTTTGTTAAATTCAAAACAAATCGTTTTTCGCCGGATTTTCAAATTTTTAAACTATTAACTGATAACTGATAAGATAAACTCGTGTTTGGGGAAAAAAAATCATAGAAGATTGTTGGATGTAATAGTACTTATAGAAATTAACAAAAACCAAAAGATCTTTATTAATCTTATCACTGATAAGTAACGTCGTTTCACGGACAAAATAAATAAAAAGCAAAAGGAATAAAACTAAATAGCATAATATTTTATTACATAAGAGTATATCTATAAATCTTAGCTTTAACCAAGAAATTATAGTACTTTTTAAGTACTATGTAGTGTTTATGCATATTATATAAAGGCTGCTAAAACTTAAATTTTGTTAACGTGTAAAGCAGGGGTGTCCAACCCATGGCCCTGGGGCCACATGCGGCCCGCGGTAGATTTTAATGCGGCCCTTACTTCGATTACAAAACCATCGATTAATTATACATATTTTGAGAAAAAAAATATTTTAAGAATATAAAACTACAACATGTTTGTAGTCTACAAATAGATTATTAATATTGAAAATAAATACTTGTGACTCACTGTAAATGTTTAAAAAAAAATCAAAGTAAAATATAGCTGTTTTCTAATCGTTTATTTGCTTACCTACTCGTATATATATAGACAAAATATTAACACTTAATAATCATTATTTAATTAAGACTGTTAATATTATATAAATTTAAAGTGTAGACATTATTTTATTACATACTATTGTACTATATTTAATATACTCACCATGTAGACGTCGTTAAGTTAAGCAATTTTTCTGTTGATTCAATTCAAATGTTCACGGATCTAATTAATGATTTGGCAACTTCCGGATAGATGGAGGGGGGGGGTTGTGATCCCCAGGTCGAGAATCACTGTTGTAGCGTTTGATGTGTTTATTTAACGAGTTAAAAATATCAACATTTCGGTTGACCTTGCGTAGCCATCGAGCGTTCGAAGCGATGATGATAGATTTTGTTCAAACATATTACATCGACGACGACGAGTATTATTGTAGGTATGAATAATAATTAAGGTTCGTAAAATACTATGATAATACTACGTATATATAATTCCGATACGCGCGAACGAGCGAAATCGAATTCACGAAGGGAGGACAATATGAACAATTACGCTGGTATTACTCATTACTTATTAGGTACGGTACCAGTGACAATAATAATAAATGCACACGACATGAGATAATATATTTTTGATTGTAAAAAAATAACAATAAATACACGTATTGTACACATGCGCTATGAACGGTCGTTCGAAATAATATTACAGCCGCTGCTGCTGCGTATCATACCATCGTATGTTTGAACAGATCTTCATCAATACGCGTATCACGTAATATAATGTAATAGTAATAATAATATATACCATTATTACTATTATTAAGTATTGATACTCCGGACACCTTTTACCTGGACGTTTTTCGATGAGCCGATAATAACCGGTTTGGTTAAAAAATAAATAAATATCCGAACATAATATACATATTACATATACACGTACGTGTATCAGAAATAATAAAAACCGTTTTGTACCTATAGTTGTTTTCTTTTTTATACTCGTATTATATATTTTTGTTATTTTCCCGATCGTTTAGTATCCGTTGCGGGCACGTATTATTATTATTATTAGGTATATTAGAAACGCGCTCGCAGCTATAATGTACGTACCGTCTATTGCAACTGGCGCCCCGGCACCGCGTAACATTATTACGGACCTAAGTAAACATGCGGTTTTTTATTTTTTCAAATCAAACGTCGTGAATTTTATGTTATCGTCATTTTTATAAACTTTTTCCCCGAAAGACCGAGCGCGGGTTTAACGATTTTTAACGCACAAGCCCCGTCTCCGCTTCAACTGCTACAGAGTGGTCCGACGGTTTTTTTCGCTTCGAGCGTCGGTCACCCGACCGAAAACAATTTCGGATCCAATCATTTAGTTCGGTTTAAACGCGTTGTCCACGTTTTCGACGGGAAATGACGACTACCGTAGGTACTTACGTATACGGTCGTCTCTCGACACGCGAACGGCTCACCGCGGAGTCCGAACATCAGCCTGTACGATGTACGCATAGCCCGTCCGCATTCATAAAATATTCTAAGATTTAATTACACACACACACACACACACACACACACACACACACACACACACACACACACACACACACACACACACACACACACACACACACACACACACGTCCCAACAAGAATTAATTGAAATCGAAGACTATTCGACCGCGAGTTTCGCCCAAAGCAATTGGTTCGGCTAATACGCCCGTAATTGATTTCACTCCCATCAGCTGTTGTGTAGGTATACGTACGGTTTTAAGACGTACGTTGAAAATTATTTACAAACAAACATATAAGAAATTATTCAAAACACTACGAGCGCCTACGACACACGCACACGTCGACTCACGTTTACACATTATATATACATTATACACGGGTACTATATAAATTGGTTTTAATAGCAACTAATGATTACCTAAACATCTGTACATAATATTTAACGAATTCGTATTTTATTTTTTTTAAGTCAATCATTTTCCATAAATAGTCGATCACCTTACAGTACGTAATATTATAATAATTTATATTTTATTTTTTTCAAACAAGTATTAATGTACAGTTATTCTTAGGAAGTCGTATAATTAATAATAGTGTTTTAATTACAGTGATTTAATATAAATCCCATAAAAATAATGTGCCAGTTACAACTTTTTATAATATACCTTATCCTTTAGTCGAATAATAATAATATTTTATTTATTCCATCACACAATAAACATTACAAGTAAATACTTAACAAATATTTCAAATAACATGATTGATCTCTTCGAAATTCATGCGGCTATACTTTGAAGAACCCAACAGCTATTTGAAAGGATATCTGTTGCTGTTTTTGACGCAGGACTATTCTGAGCGAACTGTTCTTAAATCGATACATTTAGCTGTATCTATTCCCGCGTAGCGTTCTAACAATACCCCATTGTGTTCTCCTCTTGAAAACTTAACATCTTTTATAACTTTTATAACTCAAAGTACGCGAATACGGTAGGTATACACAACGAATCGCTCTTTGTATACTATTTCCGTCCTAAATAGAAAATAAGTTTACCAATGATCGAATCATTTACCGTTTTATGTCCGTAATAGTATGCTGTAGGTCAGTCGTACACAATTCCCAATTTATATCATATTATTGTGTAATATTATATATAATCGAAAACGATTTTATAAAATATTATGTCATCATGCGAACCATTATTGGATTTGATTTTGTGCATTTCAAGTGGATTTGGCGAAAATGTTAACTCTCGAAGAGATCGAACTTTATTCTTAGGACCGTGGTGAGTTTGAATAGAAATTATTTCATTGGAAATATTCTTAAATTTATCGTTGTTCAAGATAAGGGATATTTCTTACAAATCCTTTTTTTCTTAGATTTACAGAAATCAACGTTGTCCACAGATATTTAAATTAGGAAACTAGCGGAATTTACAAAATGTTTGATGAATTGAATAATAGGAGTAAACAATTCTTAGGCTCGAACACATTGTTATCCGAAATGCGTACTTTGTCTTTAATAAATATAAATTAACATTACTGCTGTAAATATTTTATATGGGTCGAAATGAAACGATTTAAATAATAATAATAATCACAACATGTTCTCAGTGTTCAATTCAAGATTTATTATTTTTCCAAAAGCTGTAACAATAAAATTATAATAGTTTCTCGCTCGATCAGAACTTTGTCCTATTATTTGTTCGAACGACTTAATCTAGCGTACGGACCAGTACAGCAACTGTACTGTGTTGCCATCGAATAGTTTGGTGTTTTTTTTTATTTTTTTATTTTTCGATACAACTAATGGCTCACTAATATCAAGTCGTATAAAATAGTTTAATGCGACGTTGTTTACCGTCATTTGTATCGATTAAATATTAATAGCCCATATTATTATTATGTATACTTGTAATTAATTATTGTAATCTTACCGGCGCGGTAGCTTTTTTACGGTTTCGTGGTCTCATATCAGAATCGAGAAACCGGCTTTTGCGTGGTCCGCGTCACCGAGTATACGCCTCCGTTCAAACGTGTAACCACTAATCGCAGTGCTACATCACAAATTCCCGCGGTCGCCATCAATCTTTATTTCGTTTCGAATGCTGTAAGACCTACCGCCCCGGCTGACTTCGGCACAAGACGGCGGGAGGGACCGAATTCGAATTGACACCGGAAAATTTGGCGTGAAAAGTTGTCGACTAACAACCCGCACCGACCGTGAACTGCTGCAGTGGCCACAGTGAGAGTTTACCCACAATTATGTCAAAAGCTCGGATGCGTTCAGAGCATTATTTCAATTTTATTTTCTAGCCACTCGGTAGTCAATGTTTTTTGTTCTTCCAATCCTGCACTGAACGGATTTGTAAGCTTTCTTGTAGAAATCGTTGTCACGACGCTGGTCAAAGATTCTTGACTACATACGTATTAATCTCACTACTATGTGAACGATGAGTTAGAGTGACTATGAATGTCGGTAGGTTCATTAACTTATGTGTAATTTTGTGTCTATTTCAACACGGGCGTGCTCACAGGCCTAGTCAGCGAGGTCCGGGATTTCGCCAACGTTTTTATATATTATTCAAAAACGAAGGTACCCGAAAGTTTGTAGGTTTTTTATTCGCTCAAAATGAGTGTGTTGTACAACCCGTGGGTCGATAAACTAATTAGGCCAACGCTGCGTGATGAATCTTTAAGCTAGACGTTTTGAATAGAAATTAAATCACGCTTCCGTATAACAACGTCTCGGACGAGTATATAATGCTAATGCGTTTGGGATTTTTACACCGACAAAACGCAGGTACAGTGTTTCCTCCACAGGTATAAATTTATACTTTCCCGGTGTATACAGCGTGGTATGGTGGAGTAGTGCTTCTTAAACTGTGGGCCATGGCTTGATCGGGGGCTGTTTGTATAAAATAACAACGGGCTCTTACAATTTTACATAACATTAAAAAAAGTTTGAGAATTACTGGTGTAGTGTATACGGTACATATTATACCAGTTGAAGTAAACGTTTTGTGCCCTAGAAAGCTAAATTACTATTGTGCGCATCAGTATCTCGTATAGGTATAATATTTTGTAAGGGCCGCGAGCTAAAATACGCATAAAGCAAAGTATATTATTTTCCCTAGACAATATTAATTATGTTCACTTTTTTGTTTATGTGAAGTTTAATTAAATTCTCTGTAATTACCGTTGAATTACAACAAAGTCGTGGGTATTCTTGGGCTTCAGAGCCATCCCCCCACCATTCTTAAATCTGGCTCTGGTTTCTAAGTACAGAAGTAGTGCAATTACGGTTTAACTGTTTGATTTTGTTCTCTTAATCCCTTATAAAGCATATAAAATCGGAAAACATATACAACCTTTACAATATATATATTTTCAAACAATACTGGTATAAAATTTACATAATAATTATGTATAATATAATTATTATACTTTCCGATTATTTATGAAATATACGTGCAAATTAACAGTTGCAAGGTGTAATTGTGATAAATAAAATAATATAACAAATATTTATAAATTTTAATATATATTATAATGTAACAGGTATCATATTCTTATGATTGATTATGATAATATATTAAAACGTGTGATTTAAATGACTTAAGAATGCATTTTATTTATACCACGTATGCTTTGTAAAAGTATAGTTATTAGTGTTCAATAAAAATTATGAAAGTGTCTACAAATTGTTGGATACGGTTTTCCTTGTTATATTTCCTGGAACCCAATGGTCACTATGTACTCGTATGTGTACGTTATAGTATTTTCATATTTTCTGTCCCGTCTATATGTTTCCATAAAATCCCGATTACCGGGTAAAGCCAAGTTTCACTAGTCTGTAATGCTAGGATTTTCACTCAATAAAATCTGAAGATCGTAATTTTATTCAGGCTCTGACAAAAACGTTGTGCACATTCTAGAATTGATTACAGATTGAATTAGTGAAGGCTAATTATTCACACACGAGAAATAATCATAATTGTTCATTTACAAGTAGGTAATACGAATAAATTATAGTTTTTACATTTTATATAAAAAAAAAAATCCAAACGGACAAAGGTGCCCATAATAAAGCCGCGATAACGCAACTCATCGATCGCACTCTAATTTCCATTCGTCGTTTATTGATCAGCCATAACTAATTTAATTTGTACCCATATTTTATACAAAACGCGTTTTTAGTAAAAGCGCGAATAAAATTATGATTTTTACCTTTTACCGCAGAGTACAAACGGTAAATCCTAGCGTTGACCATGGTAAAACTTAGCTTTGATCGGGTTTTTATGGTAATATAATTAAAATTATTATTACGTGCACACGTACACTTGTATAGATTTTTTTTCCGACCATGATAAAATATATTATACTGATGGTGCGTAGTGAAACTTATGTGATTCAACTAAGTTGTGACCGAACGTTAAATGTTTTAAGTTTCAATCGCGGTATACAGTTATTATTATTATTATTATGTGTAGTGTTCTGATGTTCGAAACGTGATCATCTGCAGGGCTTAATAATACGAGTATTATACAGTAAACTTTTCGCCTAGTCTGATTGTTATCGACTGCGCTGCACATCCAGTTCATAATCCATATGCTGTTAATAATGCATAAAAGCAACGGCGTTCCCACGAACGCGTATAGAAATAGAATGTGATGGTGGTGCAGGGGCTTTGAAATTAAATTAGACCGTTTGATTTAATAATGCGCACGTCACTGCGTACGAAGCTATCGCAATGGCAGGCGTTTACGGAATCGGTATAATATCATCCGAATACATTTATTCGTGCCAAAAATGATGTACTTATAGCTTCATATTTTGTTCATTTGTTGAACAATGTTTTTCACAGTACTCATATTTACGTGCAATTGAATACGTTTTGCGTAATTCTTGTAAATGAAAAATAAGCAGCCATAATTAAAGAAATGCACAGTCGTAAATTATAAGTTATTTCTTTGAATTTAAATAAAAGAAATTCTGTTATTGGGAATGAAGAGGTTTTGACAAAAAAAAAAAGTCATACTAAGTCGTATTTTTTTTTACATGTAACTAATTTGCTGTATTAAATATTTTTGGTATGTACCTAAGTATAAAAGGGCTATAAAAATCATAATATTATTATGTTCTATAGTGCATTTACTTTTTCGTATTTTCTCATAAATTGACAAACACTATTCATGTTAAGTGAACTTATAAATTATCATTAAAATAAGCACAAGTTTCTACAGAAATCTATTTCGATAAGTTATTCGGCGTTCGAATGAGATCATCTGCGCAGATTCGAACGCGCGTTGTGCATGGGTGTTTCGAAAGTCCACGCGCATCGCAATAATATTATGTGAATTTAGTCGTACGATAAATCGGTAACTTTAACGGAAAAATAAACAATTGTGCTTTAAAAGATCAAAATAAATGTGTCACGTTTATAAGCTTAAATGTGTGTCAGCCTGAGTGGAAGAATTTCCGAAGAAATGGTACGGGTTAACAAGAGTGCGCGTTAGGCAATAGTTAAGATATCGGAGACCGTATTAAGGCGGATACGTGGGTACGAAATAGATATAAATGTTGAGTGAATCTCGGTTTGATTTCGTGTCTATCGATTTTTGCTAAACGTACACATGGATACAATCCATGATGTACCGTACTGTGTTTGAAAAAAAACCGAGGTTACACGGTTTTTATTTGTATTCGATCGAAAGCAACACTACCGCACGCCATGGGCGTGGTCGGTGACTCAAACGATTAACTAAAACCTACAAAACGACGTCGTATCGTATTACGTTCGAGAGCTATTTGTCGAGCTATCGTCAATTATTTATATGTGATTATTATATTATTATTTTATTCCCGCATTACCGTACAAACAAAAATGACATATGCAATAATAATGGTGCAAACGATGAGGCGGTTGTACATCAAGAGTGTTACAGGCGCACATTACACGTCATATACTAGGCGAACGGATGATCGAAACGGTTTGTAAATCTCAAAAGCGATTTTCAACAGTACACAAGGGTGGAACTAGGATTTTTTATGGGGGGTGCTATGTGGTTAAGGTATCGTATTCTGTATACTCCATCCAGAAGGCGACACTTTTTACTTGTTACTCAAAATTAATGTGATTTAGTGCTTAGTATTCAAAAGGATAGGCATGGGTGGAAACTTTAATAACACATCTATCACACAGTCCTTTATTTAAAAAATTTAAAAAAAAATTAATAAATTTTGTTTTAATAATTTAAAAACATTGTTCCAGGGGTAATGTAATAATCTAATATAAAATAATTTATTTTCTTACGTATATAGGTATACAATTTAAAAAAAAAATGTATACATTTAAGACTTACTTCAGTCTGTTCACCATCATTATCCTTTTGTTTTTTTTTTTGGAAATAAGAAAATATAAATTTTTTTCTTTTTGGTTTGTTCCATACTGGATTTATATACTTAATACAACAAATTATTTTTTTCAGATTTAAAATATAGAATATAAAAATATAGTATTATATTATTAAAAACATAAGTAAATAATATACAACACTAAAGATTTAAATTAAGTTTAACTTATTTAAGATAGTAAAATCTGTGATAAAACTGTTTAATATTTCTATAAACACTGTTACCGTTAATTTTAGAATCAATTTTCTTTACAATTACGTCCGGCTATCAATAAATTATCAGGGAATAATTTCTTCTCAATTTTTATTATTTTTTTGGCACCAATTTTGCTCAGCACTGAAAAATACATGTTGCGTAGAGTTTTTCCAGGAAGTAACATCCCAAGGTGGGGGGGCTATAGTACCCTAGCGCCTCCTCTCTAGATCCATGCTGACTTTACAAGTTTTGAAACCAGTGCGTTATACGGTGCTACTCGTCGTTTAAGTACATGTACCTACCCGAATCGCGAACCTAAATAAAATATACCGAAGCAAGCCAAAAGCCTGCCCATGCTCAAATGTTTGGCAAAGTAGAAGTGTACCTTAAAAAGTTTAAAGGTTTTTGGCCTTACAATGGGGGTGAATTCATTTTATTTTTATCTGAAAGATTAAACAGATTTATCACTTGTCCAGAGACAGAATCTAACCGATGAATGGGTTCGAACCGATTATGCAACGCAATTTCTGCCAACCCCGCCTCGTAATACAACTTGGACCTTCACCTTGGCGTTTATGAGGACGGAAATTTAACGGCGAATCCAAGCAATGCCTCTTTCGTAAATCGTTTAATTGTTTATCTGTTTTGAATAATTCAATCGATTTATGTATCCTTTTTGTATTGTTTTATTGTTATATGAATATAGCCAGTAATGAATTAGAATATATCGGAACGCAATCTTTTTCACTTAGGTACTCATCATTTGCTAGGGATATATATCTCTTTTCAAGTCTGGTAAATGAGCTTTTTTCATATTACATATGAAACTACACATACATAACAGTACATGCAGTGAACACACGACTCGAGTTAAAAAATATGTTAGCGTTTTGCATTGAAACTTTCGCTCATTCGTAAAACTCGATCCCAGCCCCGGGTTGTGAATTACGGTTATCGTTCGAAACAGTTGTTCGGAATCGTACATGACGTATAATATCGTTGTTGCAGGACATTGGCAAGTGCGTTTGGCGCTCAAGTGATTTGCAACAGGATGGTCGGACTGACGGCGGATCAACGGAGGATTTGCGCAGCTGCGCCTGACGCGATGGGCGCCGTCGGCCACGGCATACGCTTAGCCAAACAGGAATGTCAGCAGCAGTTCAGCACCCATAGGTGGAACTGCACGGGTCCGTCGAAGGGAAACGCGCTAGGACACCTACAAATCACAGGTAAGTCACTTAAATTATACAGAAATATACAAATTTGTACAATATTATAGTTTATAATTTCCATTCTCATTTATATCAAAAACCATACAGATATGGTGAGGGTCTTTGGTCGATAGGTGTTAGTGGTTAGTGGTTGGACGTCAACTGTCTGTATATAGTTTTAAGTTAACCTTGTCACACTGTATGCGATTATACGCGTAGTATATAGGTAGTTTCTTGCACGGACTAAATTTGATTATCAAATTTTTCAAGCGAATCAACATCAACAACATCAAAACCTAAAGATTTTATATGTGTACCGAGATTGCGCACAATCGCACCGCAATGATTTCTGTGTGCGTGTGTGTGTGGGAGGGGGGCGGAGTTCAATAGTAGAACAATTAATCTTTTGTTTATTAAAATATGCAATAAGAGTCATTACTTTTTTACCGCTACTTATAATATTATGTGTTTAGATTATAAATCAAACACATTTTTCTACGTTTCACGTTCGCTAAGCACAAAACTAAGGGAGCCCAAAGTTGTGGGCACATCTGTGTTGCATCACAATCCACCCCTACGTGTACGTGTGCTTCAGTAATTTTAGAGCGGGCCCAATCTACTTTTGTTCATAAACAGTCCACTTTAGACAGTCCGTATTTTCTTACGTGCGCACGTCATGCAAGTTGTACCCGTTTTAAGTACCTATGATGTGTGAACTTATTTCATACGAACTTTATACGAAACCGCTCGTCTGCTCAGACTACAGCGTTTAAACAGCATTACGCGCCCGATTCACTCGAATCGTGCGAAGTTCATTAGAATAAGCGTACATGTTAAGTTACATAAAATAGATCTACATCATATTCAGCTCGAGCAGTGCCGTAACTAGAGAGCTTAGAAGACCCAGGTGCAAACAAATGTATATGGGTCCCCCTTTCTTGAGATAAGTAAAAAAGTAGTAGTTCACGGCATGGAAATTTTTTACTCCTTAAAAAGGATAGTATTTGTGGATGTATTGAATTTTAAAGAACCGATGGATAATTTTCTCGATGAAACAATTCTGTCTAGGCTTAGTAATTTTTCAAATATTTAGATATAAACAATTCCAAGTAAAACAGATCTGGTTTTTACATTTTGTGTTATTAAAATATACTATAATAATAATAATAATGATAATAATGATAATAATAAAATGATGAAGTTCAATCAAATTAAATCAAATTAAAAAAAAATTTGACGGCCATCCACTATGGGCCCTTCGACTCGGTGGGCCCCAGTGCTCTGCACCGCCTGCACCTATGATTTTTACGGCACTGAGCTCGAGTCAAATAGTGCGCACGATAAAGACGTACTATGCATTCAGTAACACAGTTGCATGGGGCTGCAGGCTGGCTACTGCAGTCTTATTCTCTACAAAGCACTTGCGCCCGTCAGATGCATGTGCAACGCGTGATTATAGAATAGTGGTATACCGGCTGCAACAGTTACCAGCGTTACAGGGGTTAAACGCACGTGTATAATATTATATAATAAATGTGTATACACAACACGTCGTGCAATCGATTAGATTGTAATATTATGACGTGTTCGGTGGCAGTGGCGTGCGTGGTAGGTCGGCGACTAGCTTAAAGAGATTAAACCGGGCCGGTACGTCTTTGAAATGTAAATACCTAGTTGGACGTGTTTACCGCCTACAACTGCAATGGATAAGAAATCTATGCGCACGTATAGTTTTAATAAAACCCATATTATCGTTATCCAATATGGTATGTGTTGTAATATATCCATTAAAATAAACGATCGGAGTAGGTACAAATACACTACTGAGTACTGATTACATACTCGAGCAACACATACGCGCCACTACAACATCACCCAGCTTGGCGTCACGTCGGCGATAGAATTAATTATATTATGAGAATTAAAAAAGTCATCTAGTTACTGCAGTGTCCATCGAGTCTATAGTTAGTATTCGTGTTTACGTATGTGGAAAGTAGTTTTTGTTTTTTATTGAATCTAGAATAATCAACTGTACTGTTATGTGCGGTGCGAACAACTCGAGCGAAAGATTAAAATGTCTTAATTTTGAATCAGGATGATCGTTGTTATGATGGAATTATTCATTATTCCGTTTACGTACGTTTATGGGACTCGTTGAATATTGTGTAGAAGGGAGAATATTAATTTATTTCGGGTATGGAACCTTTATCCAGTTTTGTTTTAAGCATCTCTAGGTTGGTCATTTTATGTCGACGGAAACGTATTATACCATAATGCTATAATAGGTTTGAACTAGCTTAACGACGTGTTTTATTTAAGGTTAATAATGCGGAAAATTGAATATGATGATGCTCATTCGAAATACATTCAGAGTTAAGAATCCATGAATACATTTTTATTTAATGACGATAGAAAATTTGTTAAAATCTTTGGTTTTCTAGTCGTGACGAATTATAACGACCCAGAGCCACGACATAGTATATACTACGACTGTACGAACGATCTATCGTGATTGATTCCCGTGTTATTATTACCAGAAATGTGTTGAATACAGTTATTCTATAAAAATCCTAGGCATTCCATATAATTACTTGTAATGTTTGGCAATGCATTACATTTATAATTTTTTTTTGGTATTCTGTACAATCCCTAGAATTTCTATAGACTGTCATTGCTATGCCGGGTATAGTATGAAGTTTGGAATGGTTATGAAAAAATGTTTAATTTTGAATTTATGTATCGCAACATGCCATGTTGATGGGTGACATTTTGAAATGCAAAAAAAATTATTTTTATACACACAACCATCTTTTGTTTCGACATTTTGACTTGCATGTGCATTTGACAAAATCTGATCCAGTTCCCGTTGACTGTTGGGTACTTGGGTTGCTATAACTGTCCATATAGCCAATATATTTCCACTGGACTA
This sequence comes from Periphyllus acericola, assembly GCA_949715065.1. Taxonomy (NCBI): domain Eukaryota; kingdom Metazoa; phylum Arthropoda; class Insecta; order Hemiptera; family Aphididae; genus Periphyllus; species Periphyllus acericola. The sequence goes on along the minus strand of OX454266.1, from coordinate 17,139,921 downwards.
GGTAAGTCGTCATTTAATCGTTTTGGCACATTGTGAATCGAGACATTGAGTATCTGGACTTTAAAAGCCCTTCCCTATAGCGTCTAAACGATAATACCCATCAACTGCTACCGTATGCGATAATATTATGGTAAAGTATATCCCAATAAACGTATATTAGTAAATGCATTTTTCACTAAGTTTCACTAATGTGGTAATGTATAGTTTTATACCACTTTTATACACTTCTTACACGAGGTTATGCGTTCTATATAATACCTATTCGTTCCATATACATTTTATACAATTTGTCTGTATATTATACGTATTCCACACAATTCCAGGTTCAACATGTTCAACTACATTATTGCCATAACTCGAGGTAAAAGTGTATTGTAATTATTTGTTGCATCATCCTTTTTCAAACGTTTAAATACAACATAATATGGGTTAAATAAGGTAATAAGGAAAAATCGAATATTCTGATCACGGCGCGAACTCGGAACGCAGGAACAACGGGTAAAACGTCGCTGTAAAATCGATATACGAGTATTGTTATTTTATCGTTAGATATTATCGTTTATAATGCGTGTGTCTCGTCGTCGGTCTTATCGCTCGGAATCTAACGCGAGCACGTCGTCGTGATGATGACAATAGACGCGGGAATAATTTCGGAAGGATACGCATGTTCGCAAAACAAAATCATACGCATAACGTTCCGATAGGGCGCGTTGTAATAGCAATATATATATTATATACCTATACACCATCTCTCGACGCGAAGCACGGTGTTGTAATCAATGCGAATGCGAGACGCGCGTAAGACTGATTGTACAATAAATTAAACGCGTGCGCCAATCAGTTTGCATACCACTATCGGGTTTGATTAATACGTATATCATACTTACATTTTATCTTTGTTCGTCAAAACCGTTTTCCGGCGTCCCTTGTAATCGGTGTTTGATTTAAAAAATAGAAAGGGGACTCAGCGGATGTTGGATGAAACAGCGTTCCATACAAAATTAATAGTCACATTACCGTAACTACCCCAAACGCCCCCTATCAATTATTACATCGAAACAATATTAAATTTGTGTTACAAATATATATATATTGTATAAAAATTAAAATCACTTATTTTATAAAAACAATTTTTTTTTTTTAAATCAACTTAGTCAATTATTAATAAATTATTCATTAAATAGGGTCCATAAATGTTGATATGAACTTTCTTCGTTTTGGAGAGATCTTTGGGGAGAGTTTACTTTGACCGCGTTTCTTTTTAATCCAGCTCTCAACATATACTTATCTGATTTGACATTCGAGCAACTGAACGGGAAGTCCGTAACAATTAATGAAAACTAATGAATATTATATATATATGCTCTGTAGTTAATGCATTTATTTTTTATGAAACTATGTTGTTCATTGCACTGAATAATGTTTCACATTCAGAGGAGAAAGTTGCAATTGCTCTGATTGTATTTAATAGAGGATGTATATAGTTTATTTTTGAGGAATCTTTCTTACCATTATTTTATGATAAAGAATTATAACCAGTCATTTTTTTCGTACTAAATTTACAAATATTTAGGCTAATATATTTTCAATTTTGCATCAGAAATACTGATGATTTACTAATTCACTAGTAAATGTTGTGTTCGTAGCGTTTCGTTTCAAAAAAATAGAAGGGGTACGGTACGAAAAAAGTCTCCCCACCCCACCCCGAATCAAGCAATCAATTAAACCGACCGGTGTGCTCAGACCGCGCGAGAAAAACGCAAAATCGAAAACATTTAACGGTTATACCTAATAATATTGTAAACCCACTACGTCATTATCACGCGTCCCCGAGGAACATATCGATAGCAGTTACAACAGAATAACTGTTCCCGAACCGTGACGCGAGATAATACCGGGTACGGTCGTGAAAGGGGATGATTTCAATATTTTATTATTCTTTCAAGAACGGATTAATTTTTTTTCTTAACAATATAAATATAAAGTCCAAGAGTTACCACTTGCCCATTTTCCGGTAAAAGACACACCCCTCTTTTCAGCAAGACGAGGCAACAAGTCACATAGAGTTTTTCGATGCGAACGCTGTGAATGCTTTGCTCTCGGGCCTTGTTTTTTCATGGAACGGGGATATTCCACGGCCCCCTCGCTACCCCGATCGAACAGCTTGTGATTTTTTTTTTTAAGGGGGGGGGGGTACCTTAAGTCAAAAGTGTTCGAGAACAATCCACCGAGAACCACCCAAGTCCTCTAACAATGAATTTGTGACAAAATCAAAGCAATACCATATGCTGTGAGAAACTTCCATTTTTGGCTACAAGAATGTATTCACATTTCAATGGGGCTGGTCATTTGGCAAGCCAAGTTAAAAAAAAAATAGTTTAATTTTTTTTTAACTGAACACCCAACGGTAACTGTAGTACTTAATATTTATATTGCGAAAACAAAAATAAATTTTTACTTCAAAGAATAATTGAATATCTAATGAATTCATCTCGTTTCACTGCCGGACCCGGTATAACGTGTGCGATTAGTGTCTGATTTATTGACCGAGGAATGCGCGTGTGACCTTATAAAATACAAATCGATACGTAGGTGCTATAAATCCTGAGTTGAGCGATTTTAGTGGCATGTCAAACCGATAGTCGGTATGAAAATATTATACACATTTATTCACTCGTATTAAAAGATTGATGAACTGCATAGTACATAATATAATAGAGAAAAAAGTTTGAAACGTGGACAGCTTAATAATAACGGTTCATAATTCCATCTGAATAACGAATCCACACTCGCTATATTCCATTCGTTTGAATAAAAAAAAGCTTAAACAAATACTTAAATAAAAAAACAAAAATGAGTGCCTGCTGCAGTTCTTGGATTGAGTGCTAAAATGTTGTTGGGCAAATAATTTTCATAAATCAATAAAAAGCTTTTAACAACTTTAACTCTTCAGCAGGCTGTATATTGTACTTATGTTTTATCAATCTAATATAATATAAAATGTACTATGTTTAAAAAAATTCTAAATCGTATATCTGTACCTACCTATTTTAATGAAACGCAATTCCAGCAACCCAACGCAACACCAAACTATTTAAGTGGTCAATGATATTATCATCGGTAAAATGGCTTTTGCTTATTAAAATGACTCATGAATTATAATTATATTTTCTCCGTTCGCTTAATTTATGTAGGAGATGCGACAGTCGTGTCGTTTAGACCACTAGCCGTCACTAAATATAACAATCGCGTGACAGTTATTGCATATTTTAACCGGAGACGCCATACGTAGCAAATAATCATTTCCGTCACTTAGTAGAGTTGTAGGTGGTAAAATTGTAATCGTTTTTTTTCAGTTGGTGACAACATTTTGAGTTTTTATCAAGTATACATTATAGCGTGGACGTTAAAGGTAGATTTATTAGTCCTGGAAAGCTAAGAATTTGGTCATCGATATATCGTATCATAAAGTAAATATAATGATGAGTAGTTAATAGAACGAAACAATTATTTTTTTATTTTATATTTTTGCAAAGATGTCTCATTTCAGAAACTTTAAAACAGCAGTTCGTATGTGTGTGTGTATGTGTAGGGGCGTTTAATGTGTATAACATAACTCACTCTCATCAAATGTAGGATTCAAACACACCTTAATAATGCTTGTGTGTTAATATTTTAATTTGCTCCGAGAGCGGTAAACAGCGCGTTTGCCATTGGTTAGCATTCTGTTATTATAATTTTTAATCGGCTCATTAAAATATTTTAGTTATTCATATTTTTACGATAGTTGCGGTCGGGGCTATATACACACACCACAACTACTACGCGCAGTCGATATCCGGCTATGTGAAGAACACGCACGCCCGTGACCGAGTTTGGTCCGATTCGTCTCTCTCTCTCTGAAATAAATAAGCGAAGAAACCCCCTGGCGCCATTAAAACATTATAAAATATCGCAACACGATTTCCGTCAAACAATTATTATATTATTTCGCTCTTCTTCGACTCCGCTAAACACGGAACACACGGCTATCACCGAAAAACCGACAATTCCAATCGTTTCGAGACCCGCGATGAGATTTGAACTCGTACAAAGTGGACGCTAACGTTTTGGTGACATCGATACATATGCAGAGTATTTTTTTCACAAAACACTTAACGCAAACCACGTGCGAGTACAAATAAGGTGTATATTGTTTCACGAACGTCCGAGACGCATTATAAAAATAGGACGAACGAATAATATTAACGGTAAAACCTAGCGCTCCTTTCGGAAACTTTCCAACAGCGGACGGGGATTGATTTCACTAATTTCAAACGAGGAAACTGTTTAAATGTATACTTTCGGACGTTTCAAATTGAAAAAAAAATTGTATTATAATTTGATATTAAAACTATAATTAAATTTAACGTAGCGCAATATGTATTCTCATTGTTACACGCACTTAAACCCTTTATGCAATTCAAATATTTAACCCCCCCCTCTTGATAGCGGACGCCACCGATAAGCAGACAAAATATTGGTTACTGGGGGTGTCCGCCATCCAGAGGTTAAACTGTATTATTACAACAAACGCATTTTATTGTTTTTCCACAAACATATGTATTTGAAACTTCACAGGAATATATTGCGATGATAAAAGGAACGCATAAAGGCGAGGGTACATACTATGAAGCGCTTAGAGTTTGTTTTTTTTATAAAACACACACACCGCACACAGTCGGTATATATTTTCACGAGGGGATATAAAAATTGTTGACGCACAAACACTCGCCCGAGAAGACCCATCGCGTATAACGGAAAAAGGTAAAATACGATGATTTTCTCTATATTTTATTATAGTATACCGTGCACGCAAACACTTTGAACGCGAAAATCGATGTAAAAATATTACATGCGTTCCGACGCATTTCGTCTAAGCCCGAGATTTACACTTCGACGTGATCCGCGCCGTACGGGTACAGCACTTGCAAAGGTAATACAGGAGAACTCAGCGAGCACGAGCAGACGGTTTAGTTGCAATACGGATTCGACGTGCACGGACGAGGCGTACCTATCACGAGAATAATATATGCGTTGAATTTATTCTTATAGCGGACGGGACTTATTAAAATTACCTTTCCCCTCCACCGTGTACATGTGTACTGTTGAAACATGTACAATATGTTATACTGTGTAGTATTCGCCGTCGCGTGGGTGTAGTCCTGTTAAACCGTGTAGTGCGACGTCCGAATATCCCGTACTGACAAATATTGAATACATGCGTACAGTGCGCTGGACAGCGCTTTAACGACGTGTAGTTCATAATTGATTCGGATAGTAACATTGTTCGTTTAAAATAGATTTTATTTCGATTTTCTCGTATCTAAACGGTTTTCGTCGTCGTTTACAGTCAACACCGGCCCAGCTAAGCCGTTTTTCTTAACTCTTCGGTTAAGGCCTACCGGGAAGAACAACAAAAAGTTAAGATTACTTTGGTATCCAGTTAACTTCCGAAATAATACAAATGCAACGCGACTTGGTTTAAATGATTGAACATCGATGTACGAGTTTATAATTTAGCGCAGTGGTTACCAACTATTTTTACTTTACGTCCCCTTAGATTTTCAGAAATCTCGCTCCTTCCCCATTTGTAATTGAAACATTTGAAATTTTTTTTTTTTTGTTCTTTAAATTTCAAAAAACTAATAATATGCTTTATGACCATCTATTGGTTATATCAGCGGTTCCCAAACTGTGCTCCGTGGAGCCCTTGGGGCTCCGCAATGTTTTCTCAAGGGTTCCGTTCGTTACACCGTAACAATTTAATAATCTTGTAGATTTCAATAATAGACAATGTTTTCTCCAGTTCTTTTAAGACTATTGCTTCCTTTTTCATAAATATAATTTTATTTTGACCCCCGTATGTATACAGTTCGTGTTAATTATGTTTCAAACACGCCCAGCACAGGCAAATGCGAATTAACGTTAAATGTTTCTTGGGGCTCCACGAGAAACTTCTCCTTAAAAAAAGGCTCCACGGCTGAAAAAGTTTGGGAACCGCTAGGTTATATGATTACGAAAAGTGAATATTTATCAATACGCGGTAACCGGTCATTATTTTAAATTTCTTAATTTTTCCCTCGTTTGCATGCGTTTTAAATTTAACTAAATAAATACAATCTTTAGAACGTGATTACTGCTTATGCCTCCCTATCGGTTGGGATGCACTTAAACAGCGTGAGGTGAAGGGTACATATAATTGATACAGATGGAATACTGTAAAACTATTATAGATATATTGGAGACATGCGGATAAATATTCACTGAAAAATGACTGAAAACACTTCGTGTATTTCACGATAAGTTAAATTGATTCGTATTAGATTAGAGCTGGAGATTTCAAAAGAGCAACTCGTTTTGTTATTTAATTTAAATTTACTCCACTGTAAGCCTGTAACTTTTCAACTCGTTGTGCCCTGCAGCTGTGTTTAAAATACACTATACAGTCTCCAATGATTAATGGTTTACTGGTGTTTGTTATTATTTTCACCACCTTGAGCAGATATGAATTATTATTTTAATGTGTTATTGTTGCTGTAATGTTCTACAACGAAAGCAAAAAATTAAAAATAAATATATTATTCGTTAATCAAAACCTTTTCGACCATTTTTCTTGACTACCATCGGTGCAGGTATGACACGTAGAGCAGACAGCTGTTAATATCATAACAATACGACAGTACATACTATGGGCATTAACGAGTTTAATAGTACAGGTCAATGTGATTCAAACCTTTTAACGTAAATTTTCATTAGGCTGATTCGTTTTTTCGTACTTGTTGAAAAAATTACGAGTTGATTTTTATCAAACACACGCAAAATGCATTTAATATTTTCCATCGTTTATTAAATTAATATCGCGAGTACCCACGTTGAGTGACGTGCCGGAACGCGATGGTTCGCAATCACTACTTCATAAACGCGGATGATGGGAATGCACGTTTTGAGAAGTCGATTTGCTTTGTATTCGATTTGATAATTTAAAAAATATATAATTCCGTAGGTACGTACAACGTAATAATAATACAACATGTATCATACCCAGCGTCCACAATGATTATTTGAATGAGGATAAGCAAAGAGAGGGAGAGAGAGAGACAAAAGCGTTTGAAATTTTGTTTTAATTTGTAAATTATTCAATTTTCTTATCGTAATAGAGTTGTACGGGTTATGTACACGAACAACCGATGGATGAGAGCATAATATTTTAATGAAAACACATTTCGTGGAAAGAAAAAAAAAACCGTATCCATAAAAAAAATACATCGATTTATATCAGCAGTTTATAGTTAATAAACTTTTAAAATATATATATAAATATATACACAACTTAACATATTATGTGTCGGTTTATGGCGGTAAAACTAATAAAAAAAAAAAAAAATTAAAAGCCAAATAAACTGCAGATGGTTTAATCATTAGAGCCCATAACGCGGTAGGTATCATACCTGTATTTATTTATTATGTTCATCATACCAACGACAATACGTTTTTTATGAGGAAAAAAAAAATGTTTAATCATTTACCGGGGACTCTTTTTTTGGACGTGATTTTTTTCCGGACGCTGTGGTTATAATAAAATATCCATCACGAATCGCGTATTATACACTAATTATAATCATGTTTTGTCATAACGTGTTCGTCGTTTCGTTCGTCGTCGCCTACATGGTATTGCATAAGTAACAAATTTAAGAGGACGCTTCACCCTCGTCTTCGTCTTGTAAACGTACAAAGCAGAGCAAATCTGCAGCATTCGACGGAACCTATTGCGTGTTTGTAGCTTTAACATCCGCGTGTGGATTTTTTACGATATTCATATTTTCAAGCGAATTATAAAGGCTTTTTAAAACTGTAATGTATGACATAATTGTAACTCGCACGAGGATTAAAATATCGTGAAAAATCCGACACACGAGAAAACGCGGATAACGTTCTTGCCGTTAAGCTTGATAGTAAGTCAGTTCATACTCCAATGTAAAAGCTAACAAAAATAAATCGGTTCTTCGGTGGTAAGCTGTGCGTTCGATTATTATTTTGAATTTTCACCCGCGCGACGAAAATGCCGAAAGCGTGACCGGGGAAATCACTCGTGGGGCGGAAAAAAAGAAAATATTGAACCACTACGTGATTCCGTTTCGCGACTGCAGGATAGTGACGCGCGGATCAGTATTCGCACGGCTTTATCTGCAGGTGTGGTCGGATCGATACACATGCAGTGCGTTGCGTACAAAGTATAATAACATAATATCATATAACGCGCAGGTGTTACATCATGCGATGGAGTTTTTATTATTCGCGGAAATCGTGATTGGAAATGGAAGGAGCGGCAAAAAAACGCACCCCGTTCAGACCGCGTGTGTTTCGTGCGTATAGAAACTTTCGCATCGATTATCAATGAATATTTTAATTTAAACATTTTAACCCGTGGTGGTGGCGATTAACGTTCCATCCTCTCGAATCCACCGTTGAGAAATTAATTATATTGGCCGAATTAAAAGGCTAGTTACACTGCTAACATATTAAATCCGAATAATAGGTATAATTTAAGTGTCTAAAGGCTACCACGTAAAATATTAAATTTATAGGAGAGTAAGATTTCGCAAATTGGTAGCTGAAAATTCTGGCCCCTATTTTAATAGAGGGTGCTAAAAAAATAAATAAAGTTCACCTTAATCTATTTCAGAATTAATTTCTATTTCTTTTTTTTCGGATCACTTTAGAACTATGCATGTAAATGCACCTAAATCCACGTCTTATAGTTATATGGAATACGAATAGTCTTTTATATGTACATTTATATCTAATTAAAAACGTATTTACGTTTCGATTATTCTTGCTTTATTTTGTAAGCCTTTTGTTTGGCGTGGTTAATCTGCACAAAAAGTCTCAAACAAACATGTAATATATACTGAGAATTTTCAATCTCAAGTAAATCAAACACCGCATACCGTATACCATACCTAAAACGTATTTTTAGTTTGAGCGCAACAAAAAATATGTATGAACGGTTTATTATCGTTTTATAGATAAAAAAAATTAGTAAGTATCCGTATTCGTTATCTTCATCTGGACCATTCACCTTTACTGTAGGTTATGTAAATCATGTAAATGGCCATGTGGTTGCCCCGGTATAATACATTTTTGGTGCAATAAAATATTATAATTTATACCCGTTTGTCGTTGTGTTTTTTTTTTTTGAATCCACACTTTTAACTTTGAACAAAACATATAGCTATATACTTCATTCCTACGCAAAACCAAAATAACAAATATTAATTATAACGATTTACGTGTAGGAACGCACTTGATCAATACGTGCGTTACAGAAACAACTTTCAATAACGTTACAATAATAATTATGTGTTGAGACGGACAGTAGTCTTGTACGTTTCTATGATCGTGTTTATTGAAATTATTATCGATTATGCACAGAGGTCGACGGGAGTAAAATAATTCGGACGATTCGTTCGACGTAGGACCTGTTAAAGTTTATTTCAGACACACACGCACGCACGCACGCACGCACGCACGCACGCACGATCAAAGTGGAAACAGTTTCCATGTGAAAAACACAATAAATCGTTATAATAACTTTAAGTTATGGGATAACAATGAAAAGATTTTTCGCCGCGGAGAAACGCGTGCTATTTCATGCATTTAAACGAGTTTCGACGAAACAATATTATTTATTATACCTCAAATGCCACCATTGCCCTGGATAGAATAATATAGTTTACAGTATCGCAGAGATATAAATCTTTTTTTTTTGTTTTGATAATGCGCCATTATACTTTATATCACTGTTTTTAATGGGCTGTTGACGTACACACATTACGGTAACTTTTTAGTACCATTTTAATGGCGTGTTCACAAGTAAATACTGATATTGTCGTAAAAGTAAAACGAAAAATGTGTAGTAGAATAAAAAACTAACTCATCTAACTGCGCAGCTTCGGTATGGAGATTCTTGCCGAAACAATAATTAAAACATTCTACAACAATAATCTATACGACTGATAACTGAAAATTAAAAAAAAAAAATGTATAAACATAATTCTATGCCTCATAGGTGTCGTAAATATGTTGTTGTTGTTGTTGTTATTTTTTGTTTATCTAAGAGAGCAGGTTATGTTTGACAGACTGTATTAATGTTTCCATAATGCGTAGGACATAACTAGGGAGGTACCGGTCATTGGTATGAATATTAGTACATATCTATTACTTTGTAGTAGAGATAAGTATAATATTAAAATTATGTACATCAAGTTTTTTTTTCTTTTCCCTGACTCCTCTTCTCCTCTTGGAGGTCTTGGCAATTTTTTCTCTCTAAATGCGAAGGGGGTTGTTGCCGGTTAGTGTGTTGGATGTGATCATTTAGATACTATATTAGTGATTAAGAAAGGATTGTTATTTGAAGTGAGTTTGAAAACATATGTTGTTATAATATTATTTTCTCGTCGCCTCACTACGATTCATTATATACGTAGGCACCGCAGCGGCGATGTGGCATTGTTTTAGGAGATGACGATATATAATGGCATATATATATAAAACGAACATTCAAAGGAGCTTTCCTCGTATTATAACGCCTCGTCTGCTGCGCTGATTCAACGCAAGTACAATGTAGGATTATAATTTTTTCGCGAAAAACACCGTAGAGAAATGCGAAAAACAAACGCACTGCAACAATGTAATTCAGGGTCCTGCAGGGGAAATATACCTTATTTCTAGAATAAATAACACAAAGAGTAATCAGTGTAATTATTGGTTCTATGTTTAGAGATATATTGTAATATTTTTGTAATCATATTTTAAAAATCATATCGTTAAAGTGATCTCAATCCAGGTTTTTCTCAACTCTTTCCACCATATCGAGGGGGATTTTGTCAATATGAGATTGAATATTAGAGTTCATCAATTGTCCCTAGGTCATTGGATGATCTGCGAGAACTAGGGTTTTCAGATAGCCCCACAAAAATATACCCATCAAACAGTAACTCTTATGGAATCTAAAAAAACGTGCCATTCGCACGGCTCTCTTATTTCTGACTAATGGAGGTGATTTTCCAATTTAATCAGTAAACGTTCGATATATTATTACCTATGAACCAAATGTGTCGACATCAGCTCATCATTTCTCGTTCTTCGACGATACATTAATAATCGTTTTCAAATTAATGTTTACAAACGCGAAGGACATCCGGATCCCATGTATATCGCCGATTATTTCTCTTAACAGTCACATGAGTACAGAGAAAATATTATTTTTACATAAAACGTATTAATAGATATCAAGAGTATCAAGAGTTTAGAATAGAAATCAAAAATAAATAAATAATAATCATATTATTTGAAACGACTTCGAAAACGTTTTCGTTTCTGTACCCTCGTGTACGCACGTTTCCTCGAGAACGTCCTGGTCTTCACGAACGTTACTTCTTTTCTTCCTCCCCGACCATCCGTTCGAACTCGAGCAGTGACCGAGCCCAAGTGCGAAGCGTTCACAAATCTCTTATTTCGACCACTACAACAGTGGTATAGAATACAATGCACTCGACCACCAAGCCGTCGTGTGCGCGCTTGCGTTTGGTGCAATAGTACCTGTGTCGCCTCCATCGCACCCCGCGGTCCAGGTTGTAACCGTACATTTTATACCGCATAATATCGCCGTATAGTAAAGGTATTACGTCGTATGTCCACGCGTATTATATCGTACACGGCGTACACGCGTTTATGTGGATACATGTACGTACGACGAACCGGCGCGTCGTCGTCCGAACGCTTATAAATACAGACGAAACTCGCGTGTACACGTGATCTTTTATGACGTTAAATTAGTGCGCGGTGTACCTATATACATATACGTATTCAAATGTATATATTTATTATATATTATATGCATGCGCGTATACGGGCGCATATCGATGGGCCTCGCGCGGTGGTATTACAACGGAGCACGTACATCGTCCGGAGCCGTATAATATGTGTTTCTTTTCTCTCTCTCTCTCTCTCTCTCTCACACTTTTTCGGTTTAATGGTGGTCGTAAAAGTCGCGGCTTATCCATTAGCACATGTCGATTGCGCGCCTCTGCGCCTGGCTTCTCGCGCGTATACCTTGTACAGCGCGCATAACGATTACATATTATAATATATGTATATGTGTATATTTAATACGCGTAAATAACCGTCTCCCATCGCGCGTATATGTGCGCCCAAAAGTGAGAAGACCCATAAAACTCCTGTCGGTATAATATGCGTGCGTGCGCGTGTATGCGCGCCCGTGGTGCGAGTGTGTGTTTCCCGGTAATTTTTATTCGTATCTTCAGCTCCATCTCCTCCTTTAGATCTTTTTCATCCTCACTCTCTCGAATAATCATACGTATGTATACCCACAAGTCGTGTATTACACGCTTATATACTCGTGTTATTAAATTCCCGTTTCGTTCCGGGCCGCCGTTTCGTGCTGGCACGTTATTATACGCTTTGTTTTGTTTGGTTTTTTTTCACCCAAACCGAAACCGCCTGCTTAACGCCCGCGTTTTCCTGGAAGCCAATCCACCGAAATTCCAATGCCTCCGAACGGTTTAAATGCAATCATATACGACGCACAGAATAAACGGCTCATCATCGTATATCCTATTCGTTCTTACTAAACGATACCAGCGAATACGTCCAAAAAATCGTGTTTACATTATGGACACTCGTTATACTTTATTGAAATACATTTGCTCGAATAATAAAAAAACACACTTTCTAGGTGTAAAAAAAAATTTAGTCTATATGATCAAGTGCAAAATGCAAGCTATTTATAGATTGGAAACATTTTTAACTACGCGCTAATAATTAGTATAGCTACGTCGCTGCAAAGCTGATAATATTTTATTTTTTTTTAAAAAACAGAGTTGTAAATTATGATGAATTATTAGTTTTTCTCATTACCAAAAGTGATCGCGGTCCGAGTTAGTCAAACACCGCAAGATCGACAAGTCGGTAATTAATCAGAAATAATAAAAGGACAATATAATATGTTTTTATATTTTTTTTAATGAAATTTATAATCTGTACCTCTTAGACATAAAAAGTATAGATGCATGGTACAACTTATAATTATATACATTTATACGAAGGTATTTAAAACACATCAAAAGACAATATAGTACAATGTAACATTGTTAAAAAGTACCTACGTTTCTCTTTTTCAATTGTCACTTGACTCACAGGTTGTGCTACTTTTTAATTAATTGTTCGTAATCATGTTAAACACTTAAACAGTCATCATAACGCAAGCAGCTGCAATTAATGTATACGGCAGACGTGCAATTAATGTATGCGGCGGACGTGCAATTAATTTACTATTCCTTTTCAATTTATGAGCTTAACAAATTATATTACCAATGACCTAGTGGTGAACTACAATTACAGATTACTAGTTAACATACGATATTCTCAATTTAAATTGGCTATATAATATATATATATATTTAGAAAATTTAACAATCGGTTGAATTAAAAAGTTGAGGAAATGTACTTGAAATTCAAGCCACCCTAACTGAACTTTAACATTTTCAATAGTTTACACCCACTCAGATCTTCAAAAAGACATAAGAAGTCTGTTGGTTTTTGTCATGTTGCAGATCACACTCGTCCATATTGTAATATAATTAAATATTTAAACAATTTTTAAATTATATTAAAACACGGTGTTAGTAATAAATTAATACCATGTTTAAAGTATAAACGATATAACGTGTCAACGGCGCTTTATATACCACAATTCCATACCTTTATTTCCTACCACAAAATTCGTAAAAAAAAAAAAAATATTATTCAAATTTCATAACAATCACTTAAGCTTATATTACCATACGTACAAATTGTTAAATGATCTATATTAAAAATAAAAAAAACCTAATACGACATGATTTCCATGTTTTTTAATTGGACTGTCGTCGAGGTCGCAGGCTATATAGCGGATACATATATCGTTATCTTTAATAATTAACTTACGCCTGTATTACGTACACATACACATAGATAAACCGTGTGTAATTTTTCTGAAAATGTTAACGATTTAACATTTAAAAATCATAAACTGTATTTATTAATTTTAATTTTAAATATGACTATCTGCTTCTAAAATTAATAGGTATTAATTCTTATACTTTACCGAGGTACCTTCAATGTGGCCACTACTTTCCACTAAACTCCTTCAACTGCCTTCATTAGTACTACCCGTATGCTTATTATATATATATTATGAAATAAAAATAAAAATAATAATATAAAAAAAATCTTATACCCTAATTATTAATTAAATAACAAAGATAAATGGGTGGGAATAGATGATAACAACAATTAAGTAGCACTCGGTGAATAATGATAACACTATAAACATTAGAATATGACGAGTAACTATTGTAGCATTTATGGTGACTGGAAACCAAAATTATGACACTAATATATTGTATCAATTACACTTTATTAAGTGATGTCTCTGGGCTATTTAAGCAATTGACTGCCTCCGTTTAGTTTTGCTATCCAACCTTCAAATTTCGTGTTTACACATACTTCAACGATATGCTGGATCATTTGTGTCATAAAATGTATGCCTTTGGATCATCAATTATATATAAAAATAAATTCGGTAATGAGCACGTCGTGTGCATCAACAAAACACAATATCGTAGAACGTATAATAGGGATATTTATTTTGTAAATTATAAAAATAATAAAATTCTCGCAGCTTATAAAATTAAGTAGTTGGACCGTCGATGTTTTCAATAAAATAAATCATTATTTATTACAATCTTAAAAGTTAATTTTTAAATAACTGTTCGCTAAAAAATAAACTGTTTTTTAATAAATGTATCTGCGTGAGATATTAAAACTGGAAATAATTTGATTATTTATATGTATTAACTCTGGAGGTATCGCAATTAGTATAAATCCTCCTGGGAAACCCTGTATACGCATATTTATTTATTCATTTATTTTATGTATCGCATAATTTATGTATACACGCACATATAAATATATATATATATATATATATTTATTATCCATATATGTATACTGTTTATACGTTGAGGCAGGAAAAACGCGCACTAAATCATCTGTATACATGTATACATACGTATATTATAATGTGTGTACGCACAACAATAGCATTGTTTGAAGTCTTGATCTCGACCGATATCGTCCGCAGAGAATGGCTTAGCCGTCGAGTCGCAGATGAGCCAGCGAGGAACAGTGGAAAGAGTAAAAATTGACCAAACAAACGGATAGCACGGTTTCAATTAAAACTCCATGAAAAGATCACTCGTAGATCGGTTTATGTGCCTGCGCATTCATGCGTATGACCACCGTTGTCTGGAAAACTACGTTTAACAGGTTTTCGAAACGAAATTACTTGTAAATTTGCCCTTTCTCTTGAACATTTTTCCATTAACGCTGCGCGTGATTGTAAATTTCAGTATGACCCACCCGCTATTACCGAGTCGAACATACTATCAACGGAGGCCTAAATAACCCAACCGTCCGCAGTGAAATTTTTTCGAGTTCAGAGTGTGTTTAGTAATACCATTAGGTATATTTGATTGTATACCGAATTCTATAACTTAACAAACTCTAGCATCTTATATAATAATACTTATTATGTACAGACTCGATGATACGAAAATATAATATATTGTTAATTGGAAAGACTAATTTTCTTTGGCAAGACGTGAACTCGTACTAACAAGAAGGCCTATGCAAGAAGGAGAAAATTCGTCGAAAAAGATGGGGTGAAGCTTTGAAATTGATTTGTAGTCGTCAAAGTTCTATCGTGATACGGTGCGTAACTCAGGCGGTGAACAAAAGCTGCTTTAGACATCAGAGCACGTCACACGTGTGAGCAACACAGCTATCGAGTAGTTAAGCTCGACTAAGACATCCAAAATCAACCAAATCCACACATTAAAATCCAAATGTCTACGCTAAATTACCAAAGCACCCTTTTTAATCTCTAATCACACACTCCATCACACAGGCCTCTCGATTCCAACAGTTCAAAACACATCTAAAACCTTCTCAAATGACCAGAAAAACAATTATTACGCAAATGGTGCCTTGACCTACGCTGGACGGTTCAATTCACTTGCACGTCATAAATCACAAAAATCCATGACTATTGTATGTTGCGAAAAGGAGATGTACAGGTCGTGAAATTCAGAAATAATGAACAAACATAATATTTCCAATCATCGCGATAGTGAAAATCGGGCCGATCGGGAAAACTATACCCCCTATCCCCTCCGATAACGTTGGTAAGCATTTCCGTGCACCCGACCTGCCTTATACTACCTGTCGCTACGATTTTCGATGCAGACATGTGCACTGGACACAATAACATTCCACTCGGCCAATCGCACTTATACGGCGACCGTCATCAATAATGCGACGACGACGACGATAAAACGGGGATCCGATGCGGTCTGATGTTTCGTCATCGCGTTTACAAGACGAGCATAGTACAAACGACACTGTACGTACCATTCGTTGAATATTCCACAACATGTATAATGTATGTATATTACATCACTCGTCGCACCTACAGTACTACCGCGCTTGTGATGCTTTTATATATTCACCGTGTGTATCGTGTTTCGTGTTTTCCTCGGAAACGCCACAGCCTACAGGTACCTGCGCTGCAATGGTCTCGCGTCGGGCGATCGTAAGTTTCGCGAATCGCACCGGGACGAGACGCGTATACCGTGCAGGTGTACAGCTGCTTGTATAACGTTATTATAGTCTCGCCGTCGATAGCCGCTGAAACGGGAAACGTGAGGCGTCAAGTCACGGGTCATAATACATGTGTACCATAAAGATCAGTCGGGTTTTCTCGCTGCGAAGAGTTGTTTGGTCTTCTATTGCGATTTCGAGTTCGGTTCTTATAAATATCACCATCGGACGAAATATGTTATACGCATGTACCTCCCTGCATTTTGACTAATCAATAATAATTGTTTACGCTACGCGGGCATTCGAATACATACATTATAATATGTTAGATGTATTCAGCGGAAATGTAAGTGTTATATACTGTGGAATCACACACACACACACACACAAATACACACACACGCACACGCACACATTGTATGTGCTATATGTAAATGTATCGATTTGGGGTTCTTTTACTTGCTATTGTGTGTTACGTTGCTCGTCGCATTGCTCGCCATTGCTGTTAACCGATCGAGGTAGATATGGTATACGCGTACAATATTGATATTCGTAGGAGAACATTGGGAAAAGTGGGAACGCGCTAACGTGTGAAGAATTTGTAATTAATCAAAAAACAAATTTTGTTTACACGTTACATAGATGGTAAATAACTTATTATTTACTTAGATAATTGAACCTTTCTTTTTTTAAGTTTAAAAATATGTAAAAATATACAGTTTATTCCAGTTCACACCGTACGTGGACATAAAATAAAATGCATTCAAATTCTATAAATTTAAATTACTTTGACAACTCAGAAGGTTTTATCATTATGTGTATTTTTTGTGTCTGTGTACATGGTTTCGACCAGAAGGCTTGCTGTATAACAAAAGTGTATATACCTGTACGCCTAGTCCACGAATTCGAATTTTATTTAGGTTTTTTCCAATCACCCACCCACTATCACTTGCGCTAAAAATCATGCCCACTCCATTGCAGGGACGTGTCCGAGGATAAAAAATACTACATATATCATCATGATAATAATACTACTCGTATATACAATTTGCCCGCGTATTGTAATGGTTCGTGAACGAGCGACTCGTGTTGGTTTGATTTCTGTCCGCGTCGTGTTTGTCGAAGGGTGAAAGGATGGGGGTAGTCCTAAAAGCCGATCGGTTGTCACATTGTACGCGCAGATACAATAACAATAATGATATTCATCTAGACGCGATGACCTATATTTACTTCCACGGTGTGACGCACGTCATTATATTATTTTATACTCGTCGCGAATACCACAATATACTACGACCGAGTTATCTGGAACCGTGCGCGTCATACGATTCAATATTATACGTTCGCAAAAACGGCGGCGTTCGTGCCGAAATATAAGGCGGGGCAAAGTTAAATTTAAAATTTATTGAAACCACGCGTGCCTACAATTGGTACCTCCAGATCAGGAATTTTTCATAAACTGTGAAGGTCATCACTGGACACCATATTATTTATACACCGAGACGACACGGGTGTTCGATATCATAAATCGTATTAAAGATTCTGTTTTATATCCAATACAACTTGTTACAAGTGTTTTTTTTTCTGTATTTCGTATAAGTCATGTTGATGCGCGACAATAATTTATGCCATCGGGATGTATTCCGAAACTTGGTCATCTAAATTAAAACAAGTTTTAGCGGGTGAAGTGAACGCGAAATGAATATGTATAATATATTATATGATACTAGAGAGTTTGACGTATTTATAATTTACAATGATTAAAAAGTTCAATGATTAATTCTTCGAGTTTATAAGTTCAACAGTATTATGGTCATTCATTAAACTTTTACACCGTGCAAATAATGACACATCAATTAAAGTAGAAAAAAATGAATACATATTTTACTGATGCATGATTATAATCCAAAAGTGTTTGCCAAACCATTTATATATAATTATTCCAATGAGTTATGTGTGTCACAGTCTAATGATATACATTTTAAATTCATAAATAATTAGTTAACTTTCCTTCTGAGAAAAATTAATTCCGAAGTACATTACACGATGACGTTAAACAAATACTATATAATATCACAAAAGCTTTATTAATCCGTATTGTATCATATTAAATTCGATTTCAAGACATCATGAGAGAGACTAAAAGCTCAAACCAAATCGTTTTCGTACACGTTTCATGGGAGTTTATCGGTGCCATCCACCGACTTTTATTCGTGAAAATCGAGTAGACTTAACTGTACAAAATTATACACTTTTTAAATTAAAAACGAAAATATCAGTATGCATTTTTTTTTTTGCCGTCGAGCAAATAAGTGGTATTTTATTTTATAGTGCCGTTTTTGAAACTGTTCTAATAATATATTTATTTTTAACTATAAATGTGATTTCAATCCCATACTCGACGATATATTTTAACCACGAGACGTGGACGAATATTACAATAATATATTTCGATAAACAGTTTAACGCGTACACGTACAATTCGTAGTCCGTTGTGCACTATATCTATGCTATGGTTGCCAATTATAAAGGGTGCCCAGGATACAAAAACTTAAACTTCTCAACCGTCTGATCCGGCGAAAAACCTATTATACTTACTCCGTCGACCAATGATAATTTTCCTAACCCCAATTTTAACGCAACTTCCTGTAGCCCATCGTATGTACATGTTACTTCAATCGAAATAATCTCCAATATTCTTTAGACATTGTTAAGTTCTGTCATTTCCAGAATTTCCATGTATAATTGAGCCCCTCCTAGCTAATCTCACGACATTGTTAAATAAAGGTCGATCATGGTTAACTATACTTCTCGCTGTACGCTCATTTCATGTTGTTTATCATTTAATTGCATTAACTGTATTTCCGAACCCTGTATAAATAAACATGGTTTTATATGATGTTAACTAGATCTTTAATGCTTTGATGCTCCCTCACTTCTTGTATTGGTCAATTTCAAAGTCCCTTCCCGCACTATTCGACACCATGACCCATTCTTAGTTTCTACGCACACTACAAATTATGGCAAAAATAATCCTATTGATCGCATGATGCGGCAGGTCAATAAGAGTACCATTTATCATAATATATTTTAATATTATTTTTTTTTTGTTCTACTTTACTATTACTAATTTATATTACCTATTATTATTATTATTACTATTATTGAATTATTATCATGTTTAAACTTATATTGTATCTAAATTTGTATTGTCCTGTGTTAAATTGTTGTAAAGGGCTTCGCCCGTAAATATATATAAATAAATAAATAAATAAATAAATAAATAAATAAATAAATCTGTATATTATATTGCAAGTTACAAGTTATAGAACTTATGTAAATTATGACTTATAACCGTTGAGCTGTTTTAATAAAGTAATATACTAATAGCTAATATACAATGAAATGTGATAGTTACACTTCGTATATCCATCAGTTATGTTAGGATCGAATATTTCGAATTGTTTTCTACGTCGTTTTGCGAGGTTAACGTGTCGACTCGTCGTGGGAAGTACACTGTACACTTAACGTGAGTGCGGTGAGCGGGCCGTAGAGGTTTTTCTGGTTTCCCTTATAATTGTATAACGCGGTCAACCACTCGAGCTGCTCGTTCGTAAACTCGTCATCAACGCTAACGAATCGACGAGGCGCTTTTGTCTCTCATCGAAATACTGAACGCAACGACGTGCCAGGAGTGTTTCATCCCGGAGAACTGTACGCACGTACATATAGCGCATTTCAATCTTCGAACATTGATCATCTCGAAGAGGACCACATTAACTAATACCCATTGTGTACCTGCAGCTCCACGATAAGCGCAATTGCGGTGCCACAGAATCATACAGGCACCGAGCGAGAGCGTGTATACAGGATGTCCCACCGGGACCTACACATAGTGATATCTCCCGCGTAAGTAGAAAAAATCAAATTCTGTTGTTTTTTTTCGGAGCATCCCCGGGCAACGTTTATTTTGTTGACAGTAAGTTTGATAAATATAAGTGTATTATTAAAGAAGTTAAAAAACTAACTTTTTATCTTATAACATTTTATAAACTTCGAGGGCAGCCATATTTTACAGGTCTTATTTAAAAAAAATGTTGACTGTTTAACTTTCAATTTCTAATAACTTCTGGATTTTTAGTATTTTTTATAGTTTACAAAGAAATAGTGTACTATTTACTCAATTTAAAAAATTATAACATTATCGGCAAACCTTATCGGAAAAATGGTGAGGAGATAATAATTTACATTATTTTAGTTAATTTAAATAAATTATTAAAATCATGAATCCAATGAAAACTGAAAGTTGAACCGTCGACATTTTCAAAAAAGAAGCCTTAGAAAATAGTTATCTTCGAATTTCACAAAAGTTATAAAACAAAAAGTTAATTTTTTAACTTTTTTAATACTGCACTTACATTTAACAAACTATTGTGAACAAAATTGCCTTTGTCCAGTGACGCTCATAAAAAAAAAACCCAATTTGATTTATCTCTATAAACACGCGAGATATCGCCTCAGTGTAAATCCCGGTGGGACACCCTATACACGGTATACTTACATATCTTCGGCACAATAATTTATGGATCTATTAGACTTCATTCATACACATTAATCTACATAATTTATACCTTCTTTCGCGTCCGCGGCTAGCTTATGGATCGTTTATAATATTCTTTTGTTCCTTTGTTTTCAACAAACCGTTCGAACTGTTTGTTTTATGCTCTGTAAGTGCTTATTACTATACTATGTTTGTACCATCAAGGGTTTTTCGGTCTTGAAAATAATCAGTAGGTACAGGCACTACACGTACACATATGCACCGTAATATAATATTTTGTGTGCATAAATATACACCGTCCGAGAAATCGGGTCGAAGGAGGGTGGGGCGGGCCTCGTCAAAAGAGCATGTATAATATGTAATATTATAATGTGCTGTGCAGCTCTGCGGGTAAAACGTTGACTTTTACGAACTATTCGCGCGCACTCGAAGATATGAATAGTGTCCCGGACTCGTTTAAACAGCACGACGCGTACGTAAATGTGTATATATATATATATATATATATATATATATATATATATATATATATATATATATATATATATATATATTTATAGCGTGGCAGAGGGGGAAAATAATAATAACAATAAATAATATCAAACGAGCGGACGACGTTGGGCACGCGACGGGATGAAATGAGACGAAAACTAACGCGCGCGATGCTGCTATACCGCGGTGATCCCGCGAGTACACACGATCCGTGAAACATTTTTTAATCATAAAGACGTACAATATGCGAATAGAAAAACCTTTGCAGTGTGCACCTAGAAAACCCTATAGCACTGTTCCGTGCCGGCGTTAGTGTCCGGTAATTACTACGAACGGTGTCCAGAATGGTCAAGGTTGTTTTAATGGATAATAATACTTGTTGTAGTATCACGTTCGCTTATTAAGACTTCTAGTCATTTACGTTTTTTGGTAATTCAATATAGAACAATTAGGTGTACAACAATTAAGTAAAACGTACAGTGACTTAGCATAAAGAACTTATTCGCTGGATGGCAGGATACGTCTTATTTCTGTTTAAATCCGGAGCTGTTATAATATTACATACTATGCTCTCACCAATCCCTCTCGTACATCCGTATATGTTGTATTTGTCCTTCTTCTATTTGTATCCGACCCCACGGTGTTGATTAACCTGATCGTATACCTAATTCAGCTTATTAAGTACCTCGTGCAATTTACGCGTGTTAATTAATTATGCTGTTATTTTACATTGAAAAATACTTTATTCAATTGTACATTATATCTGTGTTTGTCGTTTTAGCATTTCTAAATCGATTTTATGTATTATAACTTTAAAATATAACTTACTATAGTAAATATAAGTCATTCGCCTAAATGTCCTTTAATCAAAATATTCGTTCAGTAAAATGCCCTTTCGCTGAAAAGGCCGAATACTCTGTATACAGTATACAGTTCGATAGTTTACAATGTCTGATCGTACTACAATGCTATCGTTCGCTGTGTTCAATCACTAGGATTTCACAAATTTTTTTTTAAATCTACGGCTAAAGTAATTTGGTTTTACATGTCTATCTGAATATTAATTCGAAAAAATAGAACATATGTACTTATTTTGAAGAATGTAAAAATATAATTTTGAAAACCAATTAATGAATACATAGCAAACATATTCCAAACTTGTTCGATCACTGGTCTGGTCACCCTATAATTTCGTTCGAGTTGATAAATCAACAAATTTCCTCTACACTTCTGCTCGCGTAATATGCGTAACACCTTTTCTCGTCATTCGCCATAGCTCTACAATCAAGTTTGCATTTTTTTCGGACTTGCATCATAAAGAAAAAAAATGACACGCATATGAAACATTATTTTTTCAAGCCCCCTCCGCTTTATAATACACCACGTTACCGTAATAATAACAATGTATATAATAATACTAGCTATTATTAAGAAGCGTATAATTTAATTTTGCGATTTTATCCGAAAGTTTGAGTACACAAAAGATTAGATCAATATTAAGTATTTTTTTTTTTTATTCAAACTGAAATGCGCAACGTCGTCGCTTTGAACGTTTTATTTATTCATATTTTCTTGCCCGGTTTTTAGAGTTTTACGTCTCGTAGGTAGGTGCTTTTAAAAACCGGAATTATCTTGGCAATTTTTCCCTTATCTCATTGCGTTCTCGTTTACATTATTATAATGTACATGATTATATAACAATATAAAATTGCATGTTTATCGTCGGTTAAACATAATATTATACATTCATAGGCTACACCGTTCATAGTTAAACGTTTGTTCACGGTCATTATTACATTTTACTCTCAGCTTTGATTTCGCATAGATAGGCTGCTTTAACCGGTTGAAAGTTTAGGTTTACTTTAAACTACTTTTAAACTCGAGTAATTGCAGTTGCATCGTTATCGATCGATCGATCGAATGATAAATTATAACCGGTTTAATGAGCCGCTAAGCGCAATGTTACTTATTGTTCGCTGCTTTCAGCTTTCCTAATAGATACAGGCCTTCACAGATATTACAGCATGTATAAAAAACAATAAAAAAATTAATTGGCTTTTTATGTATAATTAATTCACTGAATAATAATTGCTCGTGTACAATGGTGCTGATAATTCAAGCCGGATAATATAAATATTGCCCAAAATGGCACACAAATCACAAATAAACAATAAGATTTGCAATGAATACATACAATGAAACAAAATATAAATTATAATGCGGTCCACATCCGGCACACAACAACATGACGTATAAAATAACAAGTGATACAATAATTATGTAAATAACACGTCGGCCCTACAGCGGCTCAACCACGTGCTTCTTGTGCACCACTTGCCCTGTGCGGTTATGATGCCACGCGGAGCCGGGATCCGTAACAGTAATAATAATAAAAGAATAAAAAGGACAGCGGTGGTCCCGCACACGCGCAATGACACTGCCAACCGTATCACGAGAAACTCACGGCAATGACACAATCTGCGGTGCTGATGAACACGAACGAAAGCAAACCACACTTAAACACTAACGACTTCTGGTAAACCTGAAAACAGGACACGGATTTACGATGGCCAATATCTGTTGCCCCGGACGATGTTTACCAGCGGGTCGATTCACGAAGACGAAGACGAAAACCGTAGTCTGCATAGACTGCTGCAGACGGACGATGAGTTCAAACACAAACTTTGTGGCGGACGAAATTAACGGGTCCACCATGAACGCGAATGATATCTCATTTACCGTTCGAGTATCGGGCTTGTCGCGCGATAGCCAATAATCATCACTCAACTGTAGCTCAACATAAGCCGATGACCAATCACAATTAGCGTATATTTCACCGTTACGTACCGGCCACAGCTTCCCCTTTTTTGTCTCGCCTTTTTCTGGCGTCATCGGGACTGGCTCTCAATAAAAGCCAAGACTCACTTCTTGTCCCGACCACTGAACGGATTACTTGTGACTGAACCAATAATTGACGGTTATTGCCACCCTGACTCAAACCATGCTACGGGCGCAAACACTTATAACTATTGTTCAGTTGATCTGAAAAACATCGGTCGAGTTGAGATAAAAAAATAATTTTTTTCGGTACAATAGTTTCGTTTGCTCGAAATCCCTTTTGAAACAGACGAAATAACAAATAGGTATGTGCGTGTCACTGCTGCATTAACGTGCTGTTCTACCGCCGTGATGACCGTTTAGCAATACTTCACCTATGAATAGTTAGAACTATTTAATAAACATTAAAAAGGACGCGATTGATGCGTCTGTATGTATATAGATGTGGGTATGGTGATCAAATTATGAAATCAATTTTTTTCCCCTCAACCTAGTCACGTATTATAAACAAGTTTAAATTAAAAATAGTTGAGCACGTTATCGTCCGTCTACACTTAAGCAATTCCCGGGTCGGTTTTGATTCGAGTTACAAGTTTTGTGCTCACTGATAGTTCGCATCGGACACGTACGACGTATTTCGTATGTACATAATACACGTCAAGCCTTAAACCCATAGATGTGCCGTGTGCCACGTGCACCGGTGTTGAGTGTTGTCCCTGCAGTACTCTTCGTCTCAAACCGCGTGCTCGTACGATCAACAATACGAGCGATAAAGACGCGGTTTATTGGATCGCCATTAATATTTATCACGTCACACGCACGATCAATACAATATTGTTATATACGCGTTAGTTATTATATTATTGTTGTTGCACCGCAATACATACTATTGTAATGTGACAACTTGTGTTTTTGCATGTAATATTATATTGGTACGCAGCGTGCGTTTTCACATTTCTATATATTAGGTAATTTCCGTGACAACTGAAGTTATACCATTATGCATTTTATGTGCATCGTAAATCGGACCGCTGTTCATTTCTTTTGCAGTATATTGTAATACGCACTGCACTCGCCCCGTTAGCATGCGCACGTATTTGATACATGCATATTTTATCGTAATCAAACAAGCACACCTTAAATAGGTACATTTCAAAATATAATAATAGCATATGGTCTGGGCTCTGGATGAGTGTTCATCGTGCAGTGTTTCGAACAATCCACATTTATACCCATATCATTTTACATGATGTTTCATAACCCTGCTGCTCACCCTATTTTTTGCCCATAAAAATGCTGAAATTTGAATTTTTTTTTCCAACTTACCATAAAAGATAGGTTTTCCATAACTTTTTTTCATGCCACCTTTAGGGTATCTTTTATGTTGATTAAAATTATTTTCGAACGTGTAAACACTCATTTTCACTGAAGAAATTTCTCTCTGAATTTTGATGTATCGAAATCAAAATTTGAATGAGAAGTTTTTTAATTATTCTCATATAAGTATTAAGGAATAGTCTTATAATATACCGTATATATGTATTATATCATTTGTTACAACATATAAATTATAGCCGATATTTAGATATTAAATAGATATTACACTTTTCATACGAAATTTAAAATTTGAATAATTTCGAAACTATACTTGACCGAATTTTGAATCAATATTCCAGAAAAATTAACTGAATAATATTTAATTTAAAAAATGTTGTGTAAGTTTGAAAGAATAAAGTTTGTTTAGTCACGGGATACCCTTAACGTATACTACTAACTTAAACATTAAAAGAAAACCAAATTCAATAATTTTTAAGTTCAAAAAGGAGATGATCATTGTTAATAAATCAATCTGAATAGTGTAGTTATATTGTTGTCCGCGCGAAGAATATGCAATTGTTAGTGTTCTGGAAGAAAATAATTTTTCAAAAAACTTATTCCACTACTGTTTTCCGTTTTAAATAGTCTGCTTTCTATTTGTTGAAAAAAAAAATATTAAATTTTCAAACAGTAATAAATAGTTATACTAAACATCGAATTTACCATTTTCTACTTCTAAAAGCCATCGGCACCTGGAGTATGATTGTTTTGTATGCTTCAGACGTACGATTTCGGAAACTTGAACGACCCCAACTGCATGAGACACCTTACGGAGACGTCGTACTATTTAACGTGTGCGGAACCGCCGCTGCGGCACGCACGTATAATAATACACAATGCAAGTTCCCACGCAGATCGTCGTCGTAGTTTTTGTTGTTACTATTATTATTATTATCATCATAATTTCACCAAACGAGCCGCGGCCGACGCACAGTGTTGCGCAGTGTACCTAGATAAATCATCTAGCCTGACATTTTCGTCCGTAATTTCTTTAGACATAAATAATGCGATTGCCGCCGTCTAATTGTCATCCGAGATCAAACGTATAGATAAATAAATCCGGATGAGTGCGCATTATTTTGATTATATGAATTTATTTCCCGTTTCGATTAAATCATATTAATTTATTTCGTCCGACGAATTTGTTTATTGCTCGCGGAATTAGGTGGCTCCAGGGGCTTTGGTTAGTATAATTGAGTTACAGTAAAAACTGTACAACAATACGAGTAGTTACCTAATAATGAATTTAAAAAAAATATCGCTGGTGGGGTATATCACTCCCCTTATGTCCGCACCTCAATCGAGAATCGTATACAGGTATAATTTTATTAATATCAACACTGTTATGTGACGACTAAAATAAATATTGATTTTAATAAATGTTTATTTTCGGTAGTTTAACTACTTCTATATAGTTACTTTTTATTAAGTTTATTTACTTTTTATTAAGTATATATTTTTATAAGTCTAGATAACAACGTATAATTATCTATGCGTGTATTTGTTAATCCAGCTAAGGATTTAAGGGTGATACAGGGGCCTGCCGTTCCCCCATTAGCCTTAAGCCTCGAGTTAATAAACTTGACCATTTTTATATTGGCCAACAAATTACTAGTAACAACATTCTTGGAGTTAAAAATTATGCTTATAATTAAAACCAAAAGGAACAATTTAGTTTTGCACACTGTACAACTATTTTGAATGTTACACATAAATAATTAATCTGATATAACTTGTAAGTACCAACCACTTTTGTACTGATACTGATACGTACTAATAATCCATACCTTTACAAAAATACAAGTTTTTAATTAAATATGAAATATTAGATCCACCACTACGGGCATTTATAAATCGATCTATATGATTTTACCTGTGTATTATATACATAGTCAATTAATTAATATCTAAATGCATTTGTTTCGTCTTACGTCCGAGTACATGATATTGTTGTGTGTATTACGTGTTCCTATGTCCTCGTCTCGGGCGCTTCGCCACAAAGGGAGATAAAGGAAAATAAGAATAAAAATAAAAGGGGAAAAAAAATTAAAACACACGCACACACGCGCGCACGCACACACCCACACTCACGCACGTACGCAAGCATACGAACACTCGCACACACGTTGCTCTCGCAATTATATTATACACACATCCGACTCGCGTTGGTGGTGGTGGTGCGCAGCCACGGTATAAATATTATAACTGGTTTTTCATTATCTACACGCGCGCGGCGGTAATTGAAAGTCTGGACGTCCGCACCCTGCCCGCTCGTCACCTACCGCCAGGTCTTTTTTCTTTTTCGTTTTTTTTTTTTTTATCCCGTATACTTCCACGGCTTCGGTGAGCATCGGGATGAGGACGTGCGCGCGTGTCCTCTCTCCGCGGGGTCGGTGGTCGCACGCTCACGTGTACCTCGATATCTAGGCCGCAATAAAATTCCTAATTTATCGTCTCCGTCATCGTCGGGGTGACCGTGATAGGAGGGGGGGGGACGTAGACGAGGACGACGTGCGCGCGGAAGGATTGTGTTGCGGGCGCGGGACAGGCCATTTGTTTTGTCTCAATTATATACGTACTATATACAACACACCTATTATATGTGTCTATAAGCATTTATATACTATACGCAGCGGCACGACACGGTCGAATTATAAACCGTTTTAACGCACTTATGCTTTTAACTCGCCCGGTGCGCGGTGTGTGTAAAAATATACCGACGATAAGCCCCGATGTACGAAAGTGCTGCGCGGCAGACCTCCGGAGTGCGCGCGATCGATAAACAAAATGAATAGTAATAGTATAATTATAGTTTTGTAATCCGAAGTTGGTAAACGTATTCCTGTAACTGTACCCCTGCGAGTACAACGTGCGATACGCCAGTATATGTACAGTGGACTCTCGACGAATCGAAAACCTCTATAAATCGAACTGAACGCTTCATCCCCTGAAAAAATCTTTATATTATATCGAAGCAAACCCACGACGTGTATTTCGGTCCCCTCGATAAATCGTAAATAATAACGTGCGAGACATCAGACAGTAAACCCCACGATTAGTTTTTGACCAAAACCTACCTCTTAACTCGAATGTATTAACAGCTCAGAAACACTTAATAAAAGTGTTGTTCAACGTACGTACTTGTATTCCGTATAAATATATAATTATGTAATTTTAGCATAAAAAAAATGAATGTTTGGTTAAACTTTTCGTTGCTTTTGGTTCTTAAATGTATTTTATAACTCACCAAATTGCTGTAATTAACTTTAATCGTATCATTTATAATTTATCACCACTATAAGTCTCAGCCAGAAACGAACAGTTGTCGCTATGGACCAGACTGTATCCAAAAATATATCTCTAAAGAAAGTAACTGATTATTTTGAATAAAATCAATTTTAATTGTAGACGCAATAACTATGCTTATGTGTACCTAATGTAAATGCTACAAATAAATGAAATACAATTCAATAATAAATATGTATTATAATAAAAATGTTTAACTCTTTTTAATTATTTTTCTCGTCGACAGTTATTCGATTTCTCACTTATTTGGAAACGTCTTTTAATCGAATTTTCAGCTGGGTCCCCTGAATTTTGAATTATCGAGAGAATGCTTTAGTTTATACCATATACGTGTTCATTATCTACTGTAATATGAATATGACGAACAATTCGCGAACAATGTAATCATTGGCGGGATCGAAAAATTATAATATCTTGCCGTGTGTACCGTGATGACCAGATATACGTTTTTTAATCAGAAAATTCCGTTTTAGCTTATCCTTATCATATAAAAACCGTTCAATCCAACTACATCTTTCTTATAACCTGAATATTATTCAATAATGCTACGGCCGCTATTCCAAATGATTCAAATCCATCCTTTGGTACGTCTCCCTATATTTTATAGCACACAGATACGAAGAGGTATACATCGACCATGGTCCGGGCGCAATGTTCGTACGATCTGTGAAATGCATATTATATCGTGATCGCACGTAGTCGTATAGAACGGGCAGCACACCGGTCGTGTTTTGGACGAAATCTACTGTTTTACATTTACAATTTCAATATTAATATTTGCCAGTAGTGCGTGTTATACACGTCGGTGGAGCGGACAAACCACACCACGGAACACACTCGAGCGTAACTCGATTTTCAAACATAATTTTACGTAACAAAATTATAACGCGGTCCGTACGCTTGTGTGTACTACAGTATATGTATATATAACGCAGCGCACGGCAATAACGAAGCCGGTGACGCCGAAGTAATTAGATTATTTTCGAAATAATTATCAACGTGAAACTCAAACATAAACTAGGTGTGTGTGTAATAATATTGTAGTGCCTACTCGTCCTAAACGCACACGCGCATAACATTCGTTGATCGGTAATCCGAACCCAAAAGCAATTAACGGTATAATACGAGTATGTACCGTATCCACGCGTATAGTTTCGATCAGATTAAAATGCGCACGCGAATACGGTGTATCAACATATTTATTACACAGTTGCGCGCACACACCTACCCCACACGTCATAATAATTATAATATTTTCCTCATCGAGGACGTTCTGTCTATTTTTATTAAAATTATTTACAATCCGTCGTTTAAAACAATAATTAAGTGAGTTATACAAGTTTATACATTTTGACAGCGCATGAATGCGGTTTGTGCAGCAAATTGTTCACTCACAACACTTCAGAAATTTTCTTTTCTATCGGCATTTTACGGCTTTTTATTTTTTATTCGGCATTCTTTATAATGTTATGCACAAGGTGTTTCACGATGATCATCATAATTTTACGATTAGGTCGTTAGGACCATAGGGATTCCAATGCAAAGTGCATCATTTTTTAGGGGTGATCTTATAAAATACATAATTCGTTTCACGTAACAGATACTTCAAAGGAGGAACTCTTATATTGCCTTTTTTAGCATTTTCGTTTAATTCGTTGATTTGAATGTATATTTAAACATTATAATTTAAATCTAACTAATTTTTAATATTATTTAAAGTTAATATCAGTCGAAACCATCGTCGTCGCATCAAGTCAGATTTTTCATATTTTCGTTTTTCTTTTTTTTTTGTAAGTTATAAATTCGGTACTTACGTTTAATGAAAAAAAAATTCAAGATAATTTAAAAATAAAAATCACAACAAATAAAACTATGAAATAAGTACATATTTACGTTTTAAACTGGATCATCATCATTATTCATCACCTATGAATCGTGAATGAACTTCCTGTATCATAATAAAGGTTTCACATAAATCGTTGGACATTTTCAATATATTATGATCACACATAAATATATCATTTAAAATACGCAGCAAATAATTAACCGTATAGTAAAAAGATACGATATCGTTTTCGTACAGGCAGTGGCGTGACTAGAGTATAATCTATTGGTAGCGGCCTCTGACTTTTTTTTAGGGATGATGGATGGGTGGATAATAGCTAATGGATAATTATTAAGTTTTATTATAATGAAGTTATCCGTCGTTGATTAAGTCATATGTGACAAAAAAGTGACTCAAACCAAATGTTAAACGTTCGTGTATAATACAGCCGTTGGGTGCGTCGTGTCTAGTGGGTTCGTCAGTAGGTGGGCGAATATTGGAAAAGAATACTTGCGTCTGAAAATATTCGAGTTCATCCCTGAATTATAGCATTTTCTTCGAACTATATTGCGTACCAGAAGTTATCGTCCCGGGTCGTCGACGGATTTAAATCGAGAGAAAAAAAACATAAATGCGATAACTTCGCATTATCGTACGAGATGTTGAATAATTAGTTCGCGGGACGTTCTGACTTAATGTACGCTGCGCAGTACAATGTGCAAATCGACGTATAATAAATGTATGTGTATGCGATTATCTCTGCTAATTACGTCCATTATCGAATTCCTCTGAAATTTCTTCCGCCAAACAAGCGGCGCTCGACTAATTTTTTATGTTATCGAAACGTTTCAGCCGGGGCTCCATTAACGATGTTAACGGTTATATAAATATACATTTATACATAATATTATGTACTCTGTTAGTATAATTTAATCCTATTATTGTTATTATTATTATTGTTATTTTTATCATTACGATTATTATATGATGATATTATCCACACCGTTGCGTATTTTATCGTAGGATTAATCCGCTACAGTTACTAATAAACGTCGTTTTCGCGGGCGTATAATATTAAACGCTCAAA
The DNA here is from genome assembly GCA_949715065.1 of Periphyllus acericola. Lineage (NCBI taxonomy): Eukaryota > Metazoa > Arthropoda > Insecta > Hemiptera > Aphididae > Periphyllus > Periphyllus acericola. Next base: position 17,107,671 of record OX454266.1, on the reverse strand, counting down.
CGGCATAAATCATCATAATAACGCGCAGCTTCAAAATACGAAATATGTACAACAACACTACATACATCGCATCGCTACTACACAGCGTAAACGAAAAACGTTAGAGCGTGCGCCGCGCCGTGCGGTCGTGGAAACTTTTCACGGCGAATACCGAACCAATATTATGTTAGGTATAATACTATTGCACTCGTACTCATAATTATTATACTTAATACGACTCGTATACCATTACGTTATTAAAATGTACAATGTTGACGTTGTACACGTCGTTTACCTTTATAATATCATTCCATACCGTACGCTAATAGTGTTTCGGGTTTGTGACGTACACTATCGCGTTGTTTCCAATCACTGCACTCAAATATTGGATTATGTACCGGAAAATATGTTATGAGCGTTACGACACTAGCACGTGTTCAATCAAAGGCGGACAACTTTGTCATTCGAGTTAGTTAAGTTTCTACGAGAACGTTGTGAGTTATAAGTTAATAAATAGCATATTATGTTTAATTGAAGCTATAAGTCAGTTTGTTTGGTGGCAAATAGTAGGTAGAAAGAACTCGTTTTTAAGAGCGGCCGAGCAGCATGGGTACAATATGATTGTGTAACTTTTTAATACCTAGTGTGAATTATAACAAATTATATTGTTTCTTTTGTCTTTTTCAAACAAATGATCATCTTTGTCCGCAAAATAATGGATATGCACTTATTTATTACTTATACCATTGATAATAGAATTTATTAGAATTTATTCTATAATCAATGCTTATACCAGTATTATAAGTAAAAAAAAAAAACTAATCGTCAAAATATAATATATTTCTGATTTGACGAATTGTTTAAATTATTCACACTACTATGTTCAATTGATTAACTACTTAAATTAAACAAATATTATGTCTAATTAATGTCTGAATTTATCTCAGATATTTTGACCGGATTGTACGCCCATTGTCAAATAGTAGTCATCGAATAAAGTGAAAATTTGAAGCAATACGATATTTTCGTCTCGCACGTCTATTAAACATTATAGTACTTTTCTACAGCGGTCCGGTGTTTTCTACAATAACTTAAAGTGACCCGCTACGCTACGTTAGTTGTCGCTTCAGAAAATAATGGTCTGTCCAAATTTATAATTTTGTTCTTCGATGTACCGTTTGCGGTCATGATTCTTTAACCGTTTAAAATAATTATCTTTTAACGGAGTTTACACGTTTAAACAGTGATGGATCGTCGAGCGTCTCGTTGCTGGGGGAAAAAGGCCTGGAAAATATAGCTACTTTTTCTGGAGTCGGTAATCGGTATAATATATTATGTATTATATTTTTCAAGTTGAACGCAAACGATCATAGCGACGTTTAGTGGCCGCGCCCACGTATAGGCGATACCAATATTACGCGCTTCACTGCGGATTGCTGGATACGTCTGATTTTTGTGCAAATCCGAAGCTGTTGTAAACTATAAAATGCCGCGGATCGTCCATCTATTGCATTTGTCCTTCTGCCATTTTCATCTGATCCGTTGGTGCCAGTAATTCTGCAGCTTACTTATAGTAGCTTGTGCGATTTGAGCGTGTAAAATAATTTTGAACAAGTTTTAAATTTTTTTTTTTTATTATTTATTAATTTGGAAGACAATCTATACACAGCTAAAGTATGTAGTACAATGAGTCGGTGGAAGGGACACCTGTTAGGTATTTTGGGTCTAAACGTGAGTATCGTGATTGCGAAAGTCGCCCATTGGAAATACCTCACATATAATTCTTAGATTTGGCTGTCCGATAGTGTTGATTATATATTTTTTTTTCTTGTTATTCCGTATAGTTTGTCAAAACGAGTCACGATTCCAATTTAATTTAAGTCTGTGAGAGGGCACGCCAGGAATATGATTGGCGGACATGGTTTGAATCCGGGGGCTTGTACTTGACGCAAGTTTCGTACACTAAGAAAACGTTTATAATGCGCGGTCTTCAGTGTTATATTACACCGCGGTACACGTTGCAGTACGTCGTGCCTGTGTTTTTCGCGTTTCATCGCGTTCTCGCATCGATTTTATTGATTCCGGTCTTAAGACATACGTCTTATCTATAGCGTAATAATAGCACACCAGTGTCGACGACAGGGTTGCGTTGTCTGTATGCGTGTGGATTATATACGGTCTAAAATCAATAGTACGTGCACTGTTCGCACGGGAATTCCGACGTCCGTCTGTTGGAAAATTGTTCAAAAACTTTAACCGCCCCGGACGGGCGATCTCGATGAAACTATTCGATATCGCGTCACAGAGACGAATTCCGAGTGTTCTCGGACGGACGAACGGAATTTAAACACTCTTGCGTTTGACAGTAGCTGCGTGGCGTGCATCGTACGGTCGCGCCGGTACGTTTCTCATTTGTCTTTTATCCGACCACGCGATGATGTCCGCACTTTTCTCCTCGACGTCTATCGATATCGATCCCGATAACACAACTACGTAATGTTATTGTGTCGTGGACAGTTGCGACGCGTGTGATAATAGTCGGGCTTAAAACGGATTTATAATGTTTGTTTCTTCACGTTTCTCATTTTTCCTCTCTATTTATTCGGCTATAACGAGTGTCGGGCGGTGAATGTTCAAGTCCGATCGCGTTTAAGGTACCTGCACTACTAAACGTCTTAGTACAGCAATTCGACCCCAGCAATGCGTTGTTATATTGTACATCTTGTGGATGCGTACACGTTGCCACATCGGCCAGGTTAAAATATATATTCACTTTATTCAGGGTTAGGAAAATCGTAGAATAATGCAACTGAACACGATATAGACTCTCATTTCGAGTGTCTATACGTAGTAGTACTGTCGTCTGTCTGGTTACCAAGTAAAAATTAGTATATATATATATATATACTTATTACTTATTACATATATATATATATACTTAGAGTACCTAGGTAACAAGTTGCAGTAGTTACTTGTAACTAAATATCAAGGTCATAACTCACAAATTATATTAGATATTTATGTAAATAGGTGGGGATTTATTCATAAAATTCGGATAAAAATGTTTTCGGTAGTTTCGAAAAAGACGAAAATTTAAGAAAAATGGATTGTAAAAAAAAACGGACGAAACTCCTAGGTCGGGTGAGATACAGCGATGGTTCTTGTACTGTTAAACTTGAATAAATGTACGCTAAAAGTGGTCACGTAGTAGATCAGCTTATATTATTGTGTACTCAAAATTCGTTTAAATATCCAATTTTGTAATAATTTCATTCTCTAACGGTGGTAAAAAATGTTTGCGACTCTAACGCAATCTTGCAAACATAAAATACAAATAAGTGGATAGTGCGTGCCGAAATATACTAGATGGTTTGATTCTCGATATCAGTTGAAGTTTTTTGCAATTGTTTTTTCGTGTTTCTCGGTTATTTAGAAAACGGTTGAGAAGTTCAACAAATGACCTGCCCCCAATGCACCTACTAGACAACATTTCCTAGCAGAAAAGTATCATGTTTGTTTATATCAGGGCAATCCTTTCGACCGAAATGTTGTACACAGACATAAAAAAAACGGTCATTCATCATGATAAAACCAATGCAATAATCGTTCCTGTCAAAATCTAAATATTGTCTCGAATGAATATTTTCTGTGGTCCTATGTACCTCAACAGAAATCTATCTCGGTTTTTGCGATTCCATCTGCGACAGATTTCACCGTTTCATGTGTATAATATATGTACCCTGTGCAAGTTTCCACACCACCTTAGCTGTATTGTAGAAACGACAAGTTCCAAAATCATGAGGTATAATACACATTGCGTTTTTTTTAACGTGGTTTCCCCGAGTACTGTAGGCCTAATCCACCAGAGGAAGAACGAACGCTCCCCGGTCTGCAGATCATCAGAAAACCATGCGAAATGTTTATACGATTGTTATAACTTTATTAATGTTTACATATAAGCACAAAACTTATATTTTTAATTAAAAATCTAATCGCACCATGTTGACTCTCGTCCTTTCTTCCCCGCCGATACTAAATTCTGGTGAAAAAATTAATGTAGACTCTGCAACTTGTAAAATTGTTTCTCGAACAACGAGCAAATAATTTAATCGCATGTCTTAAAATTGAATTTACAGTGGTCGGGTGGTTACATAGTTTGAGCCGTTACACCTCTCAAAAGTTTTAAAATGATCAAGATTTTTAATTCAACTCTGTATACGTAAGAATAAAACAGTACTTATAATCTACGACCGATAAGCTATTGTTAACAATAAACTTATTCGAAATAACTATTATTAATCTTAGAATATTTAAATATACGTCATATCACTATAACCCGAATATAAACTTATTTTCCACAAATCTTGTTTCTGGATTTTTGGCCCTGTGATTTTGTGTTTCACGAATACGACGACGCCGCCACGCGTCATTGACTTGAAGAATTTTATCGAAAAAAAAAAAAAATTAAAAAAAACAACAGTTTTTCGCACAGTATAAATTTAACACTATGAAATAAAAAAAATTAAATATTAAAATATAAATTAACACAATTTAAGATATTATAATACAATATTATGCATATGAAGGTAAAACCAATAAGTTTCTCGTTTCACCCAAAATCTTAAATAACCTATTTGTTGATACATTTACCGTATATTTTTATTCGTTCACTATATTTATTCAACATATTTTCTGATGTATATTTTTGTTTGTAAGATTGTTTATACTTTCAGTTTTTAGGTACAACAAAAAATGTTTTAAAAAACAAACGATTTTATAAAAAAATAATTGAAAAAGTTAAATTGTATTACAATATCTTACTATTAAATCAATTATTATAACTGAGCTTAGTCTTACACGGTAAAGAAAAAAAGTGGCTATTTTAATTATTATATCAAAACCCTTGTTATATTATAACTTACATGTAGTCAATACAGCAGTAAGTAGTAAATATATTATTATTACATAATAAGACTATATTATAAACATTAAACATATTATTATTACTAATTCCGATGAAAATCCTTTAAAATAATTTGTTCGTCATGTTTAAAGTTAAATTTGGAAACTTTTAACGCACTTGGCTGATCTTAATTTATTTACAAATATCGTGTACTTTAAAACTATAGTATGGGTATGCGTGTACATAATACGTAATTTACGGACCAACTATAATCATGTAGACATCGAATTAAGCTAAGAGATTAAAGGTTATAACCATACCATTATAAGAACTATATTATAATATATATATATATATAACTCCAGTATAACTTATATCAATTGTTAAATTATGATTGTTTAAGTATCTACCAGCATAAATTATGATATTATCATAACATTAATTTAAACGAATTACTAATTAAACTTTAGAGACACAAAATAATAATTATTTTAAATACCGTACAGTGCGAATTGCGATGAGTTACATTTTTAAGTAAAATGCAAACTGTACAACCGTAGACTAATAATTCAATGTTACAACTTCCAACTCGGTTGTAGGGACCTTCGATACACGAAGCCGATCATTTCCCAGAAGAGTGGTACGCTGAAAGTATAAGGTTGAAGGGCTGCAGAATCTTAACCGTTTTTTGACCTTCTTCCGCGCGGAGAATAATAATATGACCAGCCGTGGCCAAAATTAGCATATCAAGAGCATCGTTTTATTTACCAATCCCTCACTACATCACTTTTTATCTCTCTCTCTCTCTCTCTCTCTGAATTTCTCACTCTTTCCGATCGGTATTCATCTCAGACGTCTCGTAAAAGGTAATAACATTATTATTATTCGAGTAAACAACTCGAATCCGAATCCGATTCGTAAAAGAGCAAATAACTTGAATAAGAAAAAAAAAAGAGAGAGAAATTCAAATCAAAATATCTATTGATACATAATACGGGATAAGCGTTCAAAGTTCAGACTTGAAATATGCGTGCTCAAAAATGATCAACGAAAATCATCGTAAAAAATGAAAAACAATTTGAGTGGAGCTCAATCAAAGCAGCAGTTTAGAATTATTAATCTTGTGTTAATTTTATTCTGTTGTGTGTGACTAGTTTGAGAATATTATACAGACTTCTAAATAAAATACAAAATTACAATTAAAACAGTAACAAGACGATTTACTAACAAGGTGTGTCTTGTAGTTTCTTCTCGGAGCTGATGGATTTAAAATAATTTCCTGAGTCCACGAAACTAAATTTTTAATTAAAATTTAGATTAATTTCAGATTTGATTTGGGTCTTTTTTTCGATCAATTAGAACATTTTCGTGATATCCTAGAGGCATCATAAGTTACAATCTAAACATTTTATATTTTGTGAAACGATTCAATTGATTCGAATTGAAAATATTGAATGCTTTACCAATATAGGTACTGTGTGCAGACTTTATGTGACATTTTAGTCTTTTCATTTTCATTCACATCAACTTATCTTTTCTTGAACAGTTAAAACCTTTAGACATGCAGATATATGTGCAACTACTGTCGTTGACGTCTTGATCAAAGTCTAAATCAGGGCGTATTAGATTGTTTAGTTGATTAATCAGTATCTCTAATACGCGTACGACGCGTATTTATTTAATATTTGGGTAAGATTGTTGCTGAATAATTTTAAATAAGGAATAAAAATGTAAGAAAAAAAAAACTCCGCTTAAGACATGATTATATATTGCAGATACTGTTTCGACAAACATATTATCTTATTCTTTGTTTATAGTAACCGTTTCGAGATAACGGTATACTACGGCCCCTCAGTCGTGGTTGCACTGGTTGCAGTAGGTATAATAAAGACAGTAGTCTTGGCCAGATCACCGTGCATTCGACGCATAAAATATTCTAAAAGTTTCATGGGGTTGCTTGTGTTCGTTTCGATCGATTTGACAGAACGACCGTATTATATTGCTGTTGTTTTTATCGGTTGGGGTTGTAAAAAAAAAAAATCACGACCGGTTGAGAGGGTAGTATTTAGCCCCGCCCTCTCAGTGCCACCCGGCGGCGGTGCACCTACACATGTACGCGAGTCAACTATTATTTTTAGATATTATTGTTCATTATTATACTGTTTTTTACGTGTGAATCCAATTCTCGCTTTGCGCATTCCGCGCGTGCCAGACCCTGTGCACCGTCCGCACAATTTGTCCCTCTTCTTCCCACTCCGTCGAGCTCACGCGCCCACGCACACCTATGCGATGCAGTGCACGCGCCGCACATAATATTATTCGCATTATACAACGGCGGCGGCGGCGGCGGTTACTATTTTATTCACGACCGAGTGCCCAGTAGTACCGGCGCGGTGGGGCACGATCGAAACGCAAACTTTCAACCGATGTAATAGGTAAAAACATGTACATATACAGACATGATCGCCGTGTGCCGAGCTATGTGCGACGCGAGTACGTGAAACGATGAAAAAAATAGCGAACGAACGCAAATATTTGCTCACTCCCAGCGTGAAACTACGTCTTCCCCCCTCCGTCATCGTCGTCGTTCCGCGTAATGTGCAGGTACGCGGATGTGTATTATATTTTATCGCGTGTGATGCCGGAAAGCTCCGAGGTCGCGAGACCAACTTGTATTTGGTTAACCGTCCGGAATGAATAATAACGGTGCGTTGTTGTACGAGAGGGTTTTGAAGCCGAGCGGTAAACATTCGTTTTTCGCGACGTACTATGATGATCAATAATTATTATTATTATACCATGTTGTCTGGCGGTTGAGTGAAGCAGAAACGACTAAGAGCTAGAGAGAGGGGGACAATGATATGAGGATCTAGTACGACGGCCGTAATTTATAGAGTCTTCGAATAGGTGCCTTGGTCAAAATGGGGTGGTTTTTATAAACGAAGTGTTTTTGATATTATCTTTTAATATCCATCAAGTTTGAGAACAATAATATAGTATCCTCTGTTGTATGAAGACAACATATTGAATATCTCGATTGCAATGATACGCGTATACTTTTTTTTTCATTTAAATGCCCTAGGACTTTATTATTTAAACAATCATAAGGTCAAATTTGTTTTGTACAATTGTATTTGTTTAACATACTATTTATTAATATAATTTTTATCGGTAATATATGTGTATGGCAATATCATTATCAGACAAATAGAAACTATAAAATATATATTTTTCCAAGTAAAAAAAGATAAATAGTTATAACTTGTCAGGTATGGACGGTATGTGGTAATCGGGTACCAGAATTTACAAAACTTTACTATACTTACTGTTTAGTTCCTACTCTGAAACTTTTGGTGAGTATCAACTGGTCCAAACACGTTACTAGAAATAAATCAAAAACAGTTTATTCTTCGCTTTTCTGACAATCCAAAACGTTGCTCGTTTTATTTTAGATAGTTTCATCCAGAGGACTTGATAATTCATCGGTCAACTTTATTCCGACTGATATTTTCATACTTTTCACTTCTGTAGTTATGTAACGATATGGTGTGCGACGTACGTTAATAAACACTGGTCACGTTATCGAGTGACCATGTAACCCGACGACTCTTAAATATATATTATCCCTGAATATTTCAAACGTTGACAAAAAAAAAAGGCAGGCCTTTTGGCTATTTTGGTAAATATTATCATTCGAGTCATATTACAACATATCGAACCCGTTACTTTCGAAGCACTAGGCAACTATGGAATAATAACATGTATCACGGTGTAACTCCTGCCTCTTTCAATCGCTCAGGAATATTATTATTAAACTTTTGTTGGAAAACGTGTTCTTTGCAAAGATCAAAAAAAAAAAACCATGGCATCACTTCCCGTATTTCAGTGTTATGTTAACCTTTTTTTAACCGAGCTGTCACGATGTCAGACCTTTTATGTTTAACGTTCTGTCAACTCGAAGGCATGAAAAAACCGAGCTGTTTGAGTTACTACTCCGCGTACCACAAGATACCGGGTTGTTACCGCGACGATGGTCGGCCACCGGGGGGAATGGGCGAACCCAAAAGTGACAAAGCACCCTCGCACGCTGCCGCCGCTGCCGCCAAGTTGGACATCGATCGGCCTGAGAAACCCTGCAGCCGAATATTATTGAAGCGTTTGCGTATGTTGAGTTGCGTCGCAAGCATAACACGGCGTCAACGACGTACTTCAGTGGTCTGAAACCCATTTTTAAGTGACCAAGAGTGCCTAATACGGTTAGGAAACTGCACGTGGCGAACGTGCCAAATCATCCGTTCTGAACGTAGTTTTAACGATATACTATAATTCTTTGGATGTTTTTTAAAAAAAATTTGGTAAATAATCGCAAACGCTTACGTGTTAAAACCGAAAGAAATAAAATGTCTTAATTTGTAGATAACTTACGTATATTTTAGTACTTTTTTATAATGTTGTCTAATACGAGTCTGCATTAAGTCACTCACAGTTAAATAGTTTTCAACAAACACTAGAGGTAGTATAAATACAATTTAAAATCTCAACTTCATTAATCATAACTTATCGTGGACTGGTAATTAAAGGACGGATGCAACGGAAATTATATTATAAGTCCTAACGTGTTTATTTATTTTTCTGTGGATCATATGAATAATAATTTGTACAGGCTTATGTACAGTACTGAATAGAAACTAAATTAATTAATTATTTCATTTTTAAAATAACGATTTTATATTTTCATACCTATTTTTTAATATTTGATAATACGAGTCTATATGATATTAAACATTTGGTAATTTAAATATTGCATTTTGTGAATATAATTTAATATCTGAACATTAAAAATCGTAACCATGTACCAATGGTTACCATCGGACGGACGCATTGGGGGTACAAAAGATGTTAACTTAAATCTACAAGAATAGTGTTTCAGTTAAAATGTATTTATTTATGAGAGTATAATAATATAACGACAGCTAATCGAAAATATAGGGTTGAACGCGGTTCGATTGGTAAATTATATGATGCAATTTAAATATTCTTATGCGCTTTATAATAATATTTTTTTATTTTTTTTTTTTATTCATTTATTTTGCTCTTGTTTTAAAACATTACAGCAATGCGATTAAATTAAACATAAAAACAACTATTTAAGTGGATTAACTTGAATACAACTGTTATACAAATAAATTTAAATCAGGGAGCCGGATGAATTGATGAAATTGATAATGAAATGAATAGGAATGGAGCGAGAGTCAAGGAGAATGTTGGAGTGATATAAGTTATATCATATAACCAAAGGAACATGTAACAATTAAAAAAGGACTTGTCTGCTTGGAAGAATGGAAGGACAATTGAAAATGATGCGTTTGAAATCGGAGATCGATTCATATAGTAGTATGGACTTTGATCGCTCCGAGATGATTTACTGACAACGTACACTTCTCGTATTCACAATTTAATATTGCTTCGTTCCGAACGGATACTCGACGACGACATCTTGTTGTTGCGAGGCGTCGGCAATGTCGTGTTTACGCGCTAAAAACGTTGCGCTCTCGGCGGCCGTCGGCGTTTCGGCGTTTTATCGATCGCGTGGGCGCACTGACCGCGGCAGCGCCGGTGACGTATCGAAAAACCCGTGTGGTTGTATCACGATATTATCTGGCCTCGAAAAAGGACATAACTTAGTAAAGTATGCCGACGACCCGATCGAAATCTCTCGGTCTTATACTCGACGGCTGCGGGCCCGATCAATAAATCGTCGACGAATACGCGCAAAACATCCGAAGCGCCTGGAAACAATTGTAATCATCGTCGTCGCCACGTGAGGTTATCACGTAATACTACCGAGAATAGGTACGGCACACGAACCGTTTAATGGTGTAGTGATTGGTATTATGTGTATGCGCAAACACTTCCGTTCATCGTTTTTTTTTTTTTTTACAGTCTAACCGAGGGATAGGGAAGGATAATTTTTCACATTTCTGGCTCCCGGCCCCTCATCGTTATATTAACATTAAACATAAATCTTCGTTGGGATCGCTGATGGGACGTACCCCATCTGGTCGTCCCTCACGGTGTATAATACAGTAAATGTATAAGGCTAAAGCTATTCAGGCCTCAAGGTGCTGGAGCCCTCCTCCCATTGGCGTTCCCGCTCCAGATCCTCCTTTTCACTCATTATGGCTTCCACCATTTTATTCAAGGCCCAAAGCTAATGTTTCGCCGAGCCCATCCTGGTAAAAAACATCGTAATAGCTATTTTAGCAAAATATTATAGTATACGTTTGCGTAAGACAAACGTTAGTATATAACATTAGCAAATAGGGACATTGAATCAAGTATATTATAAGATGGTATACGACCAAAGAAGAAAAGGTCCTTTCTCGATCTTAGTCGATTTCGTGCTGCGCTGTTCATGTTTAGTATCTGTAAACTACGTATAGCGACGTAATAAAGTAATAGACACAGGTAACGTTTCATTAGTTTTGTCGGACCTACTGCAGTGTTTAGGTTTAGAAGGTTATTTTTATATCACAAATACGCATTTTCAGATAATAAAACAATAATTTCATTAGATTTTTTTTCTATAAATTGATTTACTCAAACATTCATCGTCTTGAATCTTGATGATCTTTCGTCCGCGCAACGAAAAATGCGCGCGTCATTCGCAGACTTCTACCGGCTATTACGTTTCGTCAAACATTATAATATTTCAGGGGTGTTTTCCGGGAATGAACGCTTGAGATCCGCCCGAAATGGAACTTGTATGCGTTGTAGTATTTTGGGTACGTTTGAATTCGTACGTGTTATAAATACGTGTTTAGTGCACATCGTCTATGATTATATTACGATACGTACTTTTTGTCGAAACGCTAAGAATGCAATAACAATGATGCCGCACCGGTGGAAAAGCACGTATATGGGAATTTTTTAAACCCCGTATAAAACAGACCGACTATCCGAGCCCCCCGTAAACGTGAATTCTCAACGCTTTCCTAGTATGGTCAGCAGCCAGGCATACCTACATCCATGACTATACCACACAGGTCACCGCGGAAAGTTTCGAAAACCTGAAGCTGCTCACCTCACGCATTGTTGTTAAGACCGCCGCACAGTGGGAGGAATACGAGTTCTAGCCGGCCAAAATTAATAAGGTCAAAAATCAATACATAAAGGATAGGTAAATAAATATTACACATATATTACATATACTAAATTGTATTTCAACAGAATTTATTACTTTATCACTTATTACTATCAATAAAAACAAAACATCACCAAATAACAATAATATTAGTTCAATATATAACTAAAGTTCTATACTTATATTTTATTATTTGTTTAAACGTTTGTAGAAATTAAAAATTATACTTTTTCTATATTAAATTTATTATTAAAAGATAAAAATTAAAAACCGCTAAATTTTATAGGTCTGCATAATCGGATTGATGAAGGGTATGGATTTTCCCATTAAATTGATTTTTCATTTGTATTCTTACAATGGGCTACAAGTCGCAGAGGAACTAATGAAAATAAAAAAACACTAGAATCTGTCATACTTGTTTCACAATCGTCAGTTACCGTATTTTTAAATTTTTGATGGTATTCACTGTGACCAGAACTACCATCGCATCCCCATTGGCATATAAACTTAAATTGTGTATAAATTGTGCAAATGCTTACAACGCGTTGCAACGTACAAACATAAATGATATATAGTACTTTACAACATTCAATAATCTACCTGTTCTAATGACATTCAACCGAGCTTATCGCTGTCCCACTGTACACCTGATAACATTTGGTGCTATATTTACTATCACCAAGTACCAGTGTATCAATTTTTATAATAATCTACATTTTATACGATTGTTCAATTTTCTGTTTTCGGCCGGCTGGAACTCGTATTCCTCCCACTGTGCGCCGTCAGGTTCGCGGGTCACGTTGGTGTTTTTAAAACTCAGAGTTATGTGTCCGGGAGTTTGCACGCGTGTGTGTTCGTATATGTGTGCGATATTTCTTGCCTTATTGATGACGAAACGGCGTTGGTGGCGTTGCCCTCGTTCCTCGTAAGGTCCGGGCACAAAAATCCCGAGATTCAGGATCCACCACCAAGTTGTTGGAGAATATTATTATTATAACTTGTCTACGCGCGCGCACGCGTGGTCCATAAATCAACCGGCCCGTGTTTGACAATCCCACGTCGTCGTCGTTTTCGCAGGAAAACGCGCGCGCGTGCACGACCCCGCTGAAGAGTCGGTCGCTGTGTATACGTGCGCGACATAATTAATTGCCGTTTGAACGCGTAGCGCGATTCGAAATTAATCGAGTCCGAGAGAAAGAATAATGCAACGTCGTGCAACACGCGTAACATCGTGTGTACAATAAATATACCGTTCGGGTGTGCGATCGATAATAATTACCGTTACTTATCGGCAGCACAACCGTGTCGATGACTTTTGCGATTATTTTTTTTTTGTTACATCTCGGACGACTTTTCAACGGCCGGTAAACAATACCACGCTTCGATACTACACGCATATTATACGAACCGTCCACCGGCTGATAAATGATTTGTACCGTGCATTTTTTCCGAGCACTTTTTCCACAAACGGTCTGAGGTTCCGGGCTGAACTTGCCCGTTTTCAAACTTGGATTTTCATCAAACCTATTGAAATTCAAATGTTTTATTAGAATTCGAGGTAATTCAAAATAAATAAAAAAATATTCATAACATTATAGAATTCCTATATTTTTATGTTTCCGTTACGACATATTGAATTATATATGAGTTTGCGGTGAGCACAGTGACAGAGCTACACCATTCACACGTTACATACAAGAATATCGTCGAGTTTCGATAAGTGCAATTTCATGCGAACAAAACATAGGTATTCCATATTATTTTCTTTCCACGAATCAAACAAATATTTATTTCGCTATTGATTCGATGCGTATGATGATTATTTTTCAACAGATAACTCTAATGTTTAAAAATAAAAATTAATATAAAAATTCCATCTTGCGTTTTCGTTGTTTCGAAAATACGGTGAAAAAAAATTACATCGAATATTTTTTCATCAGAATTAATTTGTGTTACGTCTTTTGGGAACACGACCGGTTCGTCGAGCGTTCCTGTAATAGTACCATAATTTATAACGAAAAATAACCACTTCCCCTATCTGCAACACGTATCTCGATCTCGCACATAAAACGAAGATTTCTTTCCGAACGTGCCGCGAGACTTTATAATTTTAGCGCTCGAAAAAAATAAATAAAAGAACGTGATAAAATTACGTAACCCCATGCGCGCGATGGGCACCGATAGCTTACACGTAAATTATCATATATACGTCGGTTGTGTCGAATCGTAACTATCTTGTACGTGTGCGTGTGTGTATATATGTGAGTGTGTGTGTGTATAAAGTAATACACACATGCATACGTATATCACAAACAAACAATACATATATACATATATATCAAAAATCCATCTGATAGTACGAGCATGTCTACACAAAATGAAGAAGAAAGTAATGAAGAAAATGATGGGTCCGAAGATCGAAAAATTCCACAAATAAGAAGTCTACGAGAGGCATTGCTAGCAGTAAAAGGCATACGTAAATATATTTCTTTTGTCGAGGTACAGAATAGTTCATTGTTCTCAAACACAGTCCAATTAGAAAATGCCTTAACATACGAAATAACTACGCCTGAAATTAGTAAACAAACTAAAGTAACAGATTTTTTTCAGAAATGTTAGTTTTTTTTTTTTTATTTAATAAATATAAAAATATGTAATATAAAATAAAATTATTGAATTTATTTATTAAACAAAATGATTTCCTCTCAATAACGGACAACATTTCGGCGACGGGAGTGTCCGCTATTCAGAGGTTTCACTGTATATTGTAAATCACAGACACATACACGCACGCGCACACACTCGCAGTTCGGGAAAACCGAGTTTTTATTTCAAGTCTTAGCGAACGTATACGTGCCACGGAATCGAAACGGACCGCCGACCGGACATGAATTAAAACGTTGTACACGCGTTGCACATTTATACCCTAGTTAACGTCGCAATATTGATTTATGCGCGATCAATCGCGTGAGACGTCGGTACGATCGCGCGTGTTTCTCGATCACAACGGATGCTCACGAAAATCGTAACGCGAACAACAGCTGACACCGAAAATCCGGGAAAGATACCGAAACACCTAAGCGCTCTGATATGCGAGTTATGTTTCGATCGTAATTGGAAAACGAGAAAATGCACACGGAAAGTGTGGGTGTACAACAGTGATACACGTCCGTTCGTTTAAACCGCTGGTTTGAGCGAAGCGAGGAGAGCGGTATTGATTTTGTCGACGGAATTATATTCTCCTCTTTCCGCGTGCCTACACTTTTCGGGGAGAAAATCTACCCCAAAAGTCTCCTATTGTGTTCTTTTATCTCGTGAGATCAAAAATCGGACGCAGTCGGTCACATTACCGCGACTACGCGGAGGTGTTCCGGCTCAGGTCATTAGCACCCCTAGCCAGTAAATCACTACCTTCTCGCACTGTATAAGAATCAAAGCTTATTTATGCAATATTTTTTTTACATTAAACCATATACTTCTATTTTATTTTAAATCCAATTTATTTTTTTACCTATTTTCGTTCATATCATCACATTTATTTATATACTTGTGTATACTGTACTTATTAGGCAACCGCTAGACAACCACTCCCCTGGATAACATGTTTAGTTGTGTCCATGATCGATTATAGATACTTTAAACGAGTTATATATCTGAAACAAACAATAGAAGATTAAATTCATTGCGTCCAACATAATATTCTTAATTTTATAAATATATATTGAGTTTTACTTAATTTCTATAAAATGTGGAGCTCTGTAACATTCTAGTCACTTTTTTTTATAATGTAGGGAAGTAAAAAGTAAAATTTAATCATTCTACTCCCTCATATTATTTACAAGGTAGAATAATATTACACAATTATTTGAATCTAAATGTCTCCGTAAAATAACAAGAGCTCAGTTCATAAGCTTAAATTTTTATTATATAAAACATTAAAATTCATGTGCATAGTGTATTTTTAATTATTTTCATATTATTGGCACTCCCCTCCCCCCTCAGTCTCAAAGAGTGCAAATAATCGATGATCTACTATATCTGCTTTTCAGAAAACTCAGGGGCAGTTGTAAAACCTTAATAATACCACGGACCATAATCGTGATTTCATTGTATATATAACGTGAAACACTTATTATAAGACGGCGCGTTGTGTAGGCAATTTAGGTACATATCGCAAAACGTGTAATCATTTTTAACAAAAACATTAATTTCTTTCGTTTCTTATTTTTAAAATGACAACGTAAGTTCTCCAAAAAAATGCACTGGATTGGTGACTTTTTCGAACGGTTTCATGTGCCATAGAGCTGTGAATCCCGGTCGTCTTATAGGGAGTAATTGTTTAGAATGAAATATATAAATTAACGGTCGACCGCGTCTAATTAAAATGAACGTTTTCTTCGTTGAAAGCTCACGCAGAATCAACCGATATCGTTCATTTTTCACATTCAAAACAGCTCTACCTACGTTTTCGTTACTATTATAACGCAAACAATGTGATTATCATAATTAGAAGGGTCAGTGGGTATAGGTGTTAACCAACATAGCGTCCAGGAACGCTAATTTTGTTACTAAAATTGCAAATATTATATGGATAACAATGTTCATGTCCATTTCCACCCCAGTCATATGGAATGTATTGTACATCCACAATCCTCTTTGTCCACTGCAACTAAAGGTAAGTTTTGTCTAATAAGCACTTATTTCGGTAACCGTGAATCAAAATGTTATCAAATTTTGATATAAAGTATATTGCACTATAGAATTATTGTTCATGCGATACATGCGTTTTCAAAAAAAACGTCAGTTTAAGAATCCTGAGTGTCCACTGACCCTTTCAATTATTTTTGTCATTATTATTATTACTATCGTTTTCAGTAGTACATTGTTGTATTTTTATTATTATTACGACGACTTTTCCGTGTGTTATAGGTACATTGTACTCCTTATTAATAAATAATTATTATATTATACACCAGCAAGGTCGCATTGCACGGAACCGACGTACCTGCTCGTGAGCGCGTGGTGGAATTAATGATCCAACGTCGTTTCCGTTCTGTCAGCCAAACGCGCGTATAATGGTATGGTAGTACAGCCAACGTATAAATATCGATGTAACATTTTTATTATTATTTTCGTTGCTGTCGTTGCGAAACACGTTACGCGCGTTATTCACTCTCGAGAAGCGAAATCTCCACGAGCAATATCCAACGGGATCGGTAAGGAGTTCGGTTAAGAAATTTTCGGTTGACGCAAAACGGAAAACATAAACGTTACTGTAAAGTGCGTGATTCAAAAGTGCATAAAATACTATTCATCTTATACGCACATCGAACGAGGCATAATTTTCTGACGAGTCCAACGGGGTGCAACGAAACGCTTCGATAAAAAAGTCTAAACATTAAACCATTTTTCAAATTAAGGTTCAAGAGTCGTTCACGTGCCCACAAAAAAAAAAAAAAAATCTTATCATTCTTAGAATGAAAATAAAGTTTCTCATATATTATTTTTGTTGACGTTTCTAAGCGTATATTCGATAGTAGTTTAGTCGGTAATTTTTAGTGAAAAAATTTAGATTAAAATCGTTTAAATAAATTTAAAAAAATTATATTTCTTTGCGTTGCCATTGCAATTTGACCTACGTTCGCCGTCCCTGGTCTTGACTATATTATTTTTCGAGATAACGAATACTGTGTCAGCTGCAGTATATTATTAGTCTGGTGGGTGACGACTTCTGATATCCAGACATTTTGCTGGACCTTTGATATCATGTCCGTTCGTCGCTCATTGCGGAACGAAATCGAAAATTCCACGTGATTCGTACCCTGATCTTCGGAAAAAAGTGAGGTTACTAATATCATAGGTATTTTGTCGTTACACCTAGTCAAAAATGTATTGTCATATAAATGTATTATGTATTATGGATACCGACACAATTATAGTAAAACCACGAATAATTATTAAATTGTAATAATGTAAACGGGACCGATGTTTCAACTATTTTCTTCACCATCAGGTGATTTACTGGTAAAAATAATTTTAAAATTAAAAGACCCTTAAAAACCATGAAGACACAGAATACTTAACTGACGGATGAAATATACAAGCACTTAGTTGAAAACATTATTCGAAGGTAATCGTTTTAACGTCGACCACCGTACACGTCATTATTATTTTGTCTTCTCTCTTTTTCAGTACAACTTAACCTGGTTAGAATATATATTTTGTAAAGTAATCGTTCAATTTCTCAAGTTATATTATTTCACCAATTATAATAATAAATCACCGTCGTAACTAAAATAAATAGTTTCTATCTCATTCGATGCGCCTAGTTTTGAACGATATTGTCGGTTTTGTTATGTTTAGTATTAAGAAATGATAGGTTATAGATTTTGACTCGAGCAGTACCTACGAAAATGTGTAATGATTGCGTAATACAACACTATACATTATATGCGGGGATAGATTGTCGATGAATCGCGTCAGTCGTTAGAGTTGTCGTGAGTTTGCCATATTGAATATTGTCGACAAATAATAAGTTTTCAATCTTAAGCGGTATATAATCTGACCGCCTTTGCCCGCGTCTTGAATACAGCTGTTAATACGCCAAACGACTCGTAACTCGAATTACTAACATTAAATTTCGCGTGGTGCGACGTATACAGCCCGGATTATGACGGTGACATTTTGTCCGAACAAATGAAATGTGCGTCAGTCGTTCCCCGGGAATTACTTTTGACGAGTGTGTACCACCTATGCCGGGGACGTCCAACCTTTTGGAAAGACTGGGCCGCATAACGCGGGTAGAAATAGTCGTGGGCCGCGTACATTCCTGTAATAATATAATTTACTTGTAATTTTACCATAGCGAATAGAGGGTAGAAATAATTTTACATAACAATTTATTTATACGATTAAAAGAAGAAAATAATTTTAAAATACCTACAACACACACATAGGTATTATAAAATTCGATTTTTTTAAAGATTATTTTATTTTATTCTCAAAATATACACATTATACAGGTAATCAATGGTGTTGAAATTATTGAAGTAAGGACCACATTAAAATGTACCGTGGGCCACGGATTGGACACCCCTGACCTATATTATATACCTACTGCTGTAACGTGGTCGGGGATGACCTGTTAAATATAAGATATTCAGGGAAGAAGTTAGGTTCTTTTGAATATAATTAACCGTAGATCTGGAGCATAAATGGTATATAGGATCTTAATATTACAAATAAATGCGTATTGGTAGAGATAATTATTAATATATAAAGGTTTATTATGACTTACTGACATACTTAACAATCATAGGGCTGTTTCGTAGTTACACGGAGTTCAAGTTAGCGTTATGGTAATCTTACATACCGATTGTCGACCATAGGCCTTACAATATAAACTGTGAGTGGGGGGGAGGAACTTAATGTATAGTCACTAGTCAGCTTATATTATGTTTCTTTAATAGTAATACTAAAAGTATTATATATATAGTAGTAACGATTGTTACACTGCAAGAGTAAATACGCGTTGCGAAAATTTCACGGGACTCGCGCCCCTCCCCAAAAAGCCCTCCGCCGTGTATGCGCCGACGGTAATCGCGCATTTCAATAACTATGCACATCATAATCTTTTGACCAAACACGCGCGTTTTAAAGCTCGTTCCCGAAATTATCCGCTGCAGACGTTCGCCTCCGCCGTTGCCTTGGAAACCATCGCCATCGTCTCCTCGAAAGACACTCGGCGCGAGGGTCGAACACCGTAACGGGATAAGACGAGCACAAAGAGTTTTTTTTTATTTATTTTTTTTTTCATTTTTCCGTACTCCGAACTCTCCGAAGATCAAAGCGAAGGGAAAAAATGTATCTACATAATACGACGTTCGTACCCGATATTCATTGTTAGCCGTCGTGAGGATATCTCGAACGTCTATTCATCGTCCGCAGCGTACCATATTACAGTGTTCGTACGCAAAACAATATTTGATAATAACGTTTTATCGTAACGTTACGAGTCGGAAACGCCGACGCGCGGTTATCGATTTTACGCCGAGTGACACTGCAGTCCGATTTCATGCGCTATTGGAGTTTCGGCGCTTATGATATCGTGTCGAACACGCGCTAATTGTGTTTTAAAACCCGGCACGAACGGGCGGTGTGTTTAAACAGCCGATGGTCGACCGTTTAGGTGCCCGTCAAAACGAGTCGGTTTCACTCGCGTTGTTTACGGTTTATTTATGAAATCGAACGGATTACATTTTGATTTAAAAGCGGCGCCGCGTGGATAATCATTATCACTGTCATAACTTGCACGCACGCACATGCCGTTCAGCGGTAATACGATGATTTATGAATGGCTGCGAGCGAAAAATGTTCGCACGTCGAGTCGATTCGGTTTGGTGAAAATTGAAAACGGAAAAAAAAATGGCATAACCGAGGTTATGGACCGTATCTAGAATTATACGATTGTCCGGCGTAAAGTAAAATAATATTTTTACTCTGGGATAAGTCGTATACCAACGATCGTAACTCAGGTCATGTGGTAATCATTTATCTCGATTAATTATTATGACTATCGATATAAATAAATGTTGGCCGTACAAAAAAAAAATCGTACACTGATTGTAGTAAAACAACGAGAAAAATATGTTATTGAAAATTTTTTTTTATGTGCTTCCGATTTATTCTGCTCACAGTATACTTTAACGATCAGCATTGAAAAATAAGGTGTTCATTGATATCTAGGAATTAAATTAGAAAACTATGCTGTAACTTTGCTTGGTACCGCAAGAGTATACTGAAGTCCCGTTCCCAAACGACACGCCGTTTTGAATATTAATTGCGATGAGCAAAATGTTTAGGAGCTTTATTATCACAAGGAAAAGTAGGAACAGTTATACTAAAAGGACTTCGTGAACTTTGAATATAAGTGATAATCATAAAGTCTAACTGAATTAGAATGTCATGTTTGGAATTTAATGTTTAGCAATCAAATTTGGAATTTAATGTTTAGCAATCAAATTTGGAATTAATCAATATATACCATATATTTACGTTGAAAATAATTTGCAATCTTAATAGATCATAGACCACTAACAATAGTTATTTTATTCAAAAACCCATTTTTAAAATATAGAGCTAGACGGAAAATTCAATTAAAAGAATATGATTACGAAATTCGATATAAACCAGGAGTATTAAATTCAAAATATGTTGACGCATTAAGTCGAATATACGAGTATACTAAAAGAAATTATAAGAGACGGCAGTTATGACATTTTTTTAAATAAATTAGAAACGCGATTAATAACGATTGAAAACATTAAGGAAATAATAATTAAAATGAAATCTTATCAACATAAGTATAACACGGATATGGAAATAGTGAAACAATGAATGTACGTGAATCCAACTCCTCCCCTTCTCATATTATTACCAAACATGCACCAATTATATGCAACTAATTTGCAATTCAATAGTCTCAACTCCGTTAAATTTTTTTTATCGGATTATTTGAACCTAGCCCTTCAAATTTCTGTACCGAATCCAAACCTGTGCCAACACTTTCCGGCTGATTTGCAACAATTCGCATCAATAGTTTCAGAATTTTACAATGTAACTGTAATTCAGAAACAAACTTTACGCATTAGAACAAAAATGTAGAAATGATAAACCTTAGCTACCGAGTAAAAATAATTGGAGACATATTTTAAAAACAAAAATGAAAAACTAAAACGTGTTCCGCTACACAGAAAAAAGATGGAATCACGGAAGTTTTTCCGTTTACTATGTATAGCTTATCCGAAGTCACTTTCATCGCGTTTTACATACCACATACCGTAATGGCTGATCTGCAGTAACGCGAAATCGGTCAGAAAAAAAATAAAATATTATTCATGTTACAATAAAAAAAAAAAATTAACAATTCACCATAATACAAACGAAAACGTTTTATTAATTTGTCGGACTTTAATGATAAAGTTAATGATAACGTAGTATCGCATTATACCACGCGGGCAAAACAACTGTACGTACGGGGACGGCGTTCAAAGTGCAAACCCATGTTTCGGTAGTACAATAATATACGGAAAGCATCCGTAGAACACACGAACCGCAGAAGTTACGTGTCACGAATGGCCGGCGTGAAAGGTTTGAAAATCAAAATGACCTGTGCACCGTGTTCCGCGTTCGATGTTAAATCGTTCCGGCCGACCGGACGCCACTGAATCTAAGAACGTGTGTTGGCCGCGTAGGTCGGGTAAAATCCGAAACATCTACGGCCAATTTCTCGTGGGAGGGTAAGAAAATAGTTTCTGTTCTTTCCGACGAAACGGAGTACGTACGATAATATTTCGTGTCAATATTATGCAACACCGATGCTTACCGTGTGTTAAGCGAAATGCTCGAGCGTGGTTTTCTCGTCGTAAATAGTTTCAGACGTTCGAACGTCGAAAGATAATGGTCGGAATTTCCAACACGCAAAACCTGCTGTAATTGAAAATTGGTTTATGTTCATTTCAAGTGCGGCGCCAGCCATTTCTGCGGGTGGAATTTCTAGAGCACTGCATATTTATAATATTATGGTTCACGATAGCTCAACGGTCGGTTCCAACGCGTTATAAATGGAAATTCGTTATGTTCAGTAACTATTCAATTGTATTTTGCTCTCGGGTCGACAATCTGTAAACGATATAATTTCGTCGAAGACGGTACACCTCCGAGATCACACGGTGTATACTGTGACAGTCGAAATGGCATTAAACACGGCGTGTATCACGGCTACGGCACGTGATGACGATTGTCGTGCCTCACCAAGGATTGACTTCCGACGGCAAAATAATAATAAAAAAAAAAAAAACGATTCGGACCGTATCATATCGAATCGAAATATCGAATACTCGTACGAGGTTCAAATATGTTGTGCGCGAGAGAAAGACGTCGGCGGATCGCGTAGGGGTTTAATTCGTCGATATTTACACGCTCGACAGCCGTTAACAATGTGATCGCAATTGTTACGGAATCCTAATGATACCTGTACCGCGGCCCATTCGTTTAAGTAGGTACATAATAGTATTAATTATTTGGACCGTTGTGGCCTCGCGTGATATATCGTCCGTTCACTACGCGAAAACCCTTGACTCAGTGGCACCGAATACGTACTTAACACTCCGTTAGTCGCGTCAAATCTCTCAGATACAAGGCTCATTATTATCGTAATAATATTATCGCCATTAAGTGTATCGAGTTTTCCTTTCATCTATTCCACATACTAGGTACAAAGTACGAGTATGTGTCATTTGTCTGGCGACCTTGATCGTGTCACGTGTATGTGTTTAAAACTTTACTGTATCTTACAGATACAGATACATGGTGCACCACCGACAATAAAGGGTTGGTATACTGCACATCTGGCGAGTGGTCAAGTTAAACGGGTTACTTAACACGTTCAATGCCAACGTCGGATACGCTCGATGGTATCCGACGATGGTTATATGTATTTTCATAGTGTTTTAAAATACTCGGCTGATGATGTATGACTATAGAATTTGGGTTGGCCACTCAGTATATATTTTTAAATAAGTTGGTACAATTGGTTTTTAGTTTGCGCCTTTTTTGTGGTTGTAGGAAGGTTATCTACAACGTTGTGATAGTACATTATAACGAGTTCAAAACACATGTTATTTTATATGGTTTAATGCTATTATCACGAACGTTGATTATTGAAATGGGATAATAGGTACGTTTTCACACTTTCAAAATTTTTAGTTCGTAAACATTTTACTTTTACGCTAAACGCTAAATACATAATATTATACTAAATGAATCATTTTGAGCATTTGTGTTAACTGTTAAATAATAATGAAGTAACTATACTCACTAATATTTCTGTTTATCGCATTGTCTCATAGGTGTTCCTTGAATGTTCTAAGGGTGGGGGGGTTAATTAATAATAACACAACTTACACAGCCTGATCAAATAGAATCTGGTGTCATCGCCTAAACTTATAATATTACTTATTAGTACTGTTGAAATCGATAGACAATTAATGAGGCTTGTTATAATGTATATGGTGGATATATGGTTTATAAACGTAAGCAAAACGATCGAAACTCCACGGTCAGGGACGGGTGAATGGTATTTCTGTATTGGTCATTTAAACTTGAAACCAATTTATCAGCTATTATCTTGAAAAACGATTTCGAGTAAGAGATACCGGATGGATCAGTTTATATTCAAAAAGACGGTTGACATGTATAGAAGTATAACCAAATTTCTGAATAAGACTTATAGGTTTGACTTTTAACCTACATTTTCAAGTGCTAAAAAACACCAGAGATGTCATTAAAAAATTTCGAAATTTATGAAATGTCTAGAAAATGGTAATATAAGTATACTCTGTCTAGTCCAATGGAATGTAGTGGGGGACGAGATACTTGATCTCGTTGGAAGTTATTTTTTTCTAATCATTCGTCCGTTTATCTCAATTATTCGGAACACTGTGGTGATATTCAAAAAAAATACCGATCTCGAGGTTCTATAACTAGACAAGATTTTCTGTTGAAAATTTGCTCTGCTTATCAGAGCGATCCTTCTGGTCGAAATATCGAGTAGTGCTCGGACACAAAAAAAAACACCCCGCGATACAATAAACAGCTTGTATTGTCCTCATTTTACCCGGAACCCGTTGTTACAATGTTTTATATCACTTCGGAAAACGGTGTACCATAACTATAACCCGGACTCGCGTCCGTTGTGTGTTTGCAGCCAGCAGAGAGGCGGCGTACTTTTACGCGGTGATCAGCGCGGGCGTGACGTACGCGCTGATGGAGGCGTGCAGCCGGGGCAACATATCAATCTGCGGCTGCGACGCGCATTACCCGAGTCCCCTGGACGCGGGGCCGACGGCCACGGCGTGGAAGTGGGGCGGATGCAGCGTGGACCTACGCTTCGGCATGGGCTTCGGCCGCAAGTTCCTGGACGCGCAGGAGTCGAACGTCAACGACTCGCGGAGCCTGATGAATTTGCACAACAACAAGGCCGGAAGAAAGGTACGGCGCAGCTCACTTATTATATGTTCTATATAGCGTAACATTATCACACCCTGACGCCCTGTACGCTCAAGTAAAAACTTAATTTCTTTCGCACAAATCCCTCTTAACGCTCGTAAGGACGACGTCAAATCTTCCCGAACACGTACCGTTCAAGCTTTTTAGAACATATCCTTCGCGTCATCACGTCTGCTCCCTGGGCGCATGACGTCGATTATAAGTCCATTCGTAAAGACCTAAAAATAAAAAAATATCAATCAATTAACAAAAAAAAAAAAAACGCCACAAGAACTATCACAGTACGCTACAAGCACACCCAAATACTTTAGTTGCCCGTGCTTCATCTCTAATCATCCCCAATACTTCAATCCGTCGACTAATGCAGACATGGGGCCATGACCTATGATAAAATAATAAGTTAAAACAAATAACAAGCCGAAGAAACTCCTACGCCGGGTGAAATACAGTGATAGGTCTTTTAAACTTGAGAACAACGTACCATTTCTATAGAAAAGTGAAAGAGGTCGGTTGGATATGTTTATGTTCCAAAAGATGACCGATATTATAATATGACCAAATTTCTTAATAAGGTAGGATGAAGTTTTAATTTATTTTTTAATGTTTTAACTTTAACGAAAAAAAAATGTTTCAAAAATTATGAAATGTCTATTGAATTCTTGTATAAGTACTCAGGAAATGTTTCGAGTCGTTACGATAAATTTATTGCATGGAATAACAACCAAATAACTGATAACGTGTAATCAAAATTCGATGAAATGCCTAATTTTGTCAACATTACCTTTTCTAGCGCTTATAAAATTTGATTGCAACTTTCCGTTTAGAAATTAATATTCAATTTTTTTATGGGTTACGTGGGAAATCTTACTAAAAATATTGTATCCATGAAACATAAACGTGTGAATAGTGCGTGACGAAATATACTAAACTGTGTAATGTTCGATTCTCGGTTGAAGGCTGAATGGTTTTGCAATTTTCTCTCTATTTTTTCAATTGTTCAGAATGACCCCCCACAGAGTCCCAACAAGACAACATTTCCCATCAGTAAAGGAAGGTTTTTGAATTTTTGTTTATCATAGAAATCATTGAGATCCAATGTACAAAATAAATTAATTATATGTTCATATCATAATAAAACCAATACATTCTTATCGTTTCACTCAGATTCTAAACTTAATATATAAATGTAACTAAATTAATTAATTTTAACTCAATTATGTTAACCATTTATTGTTTTGAGTACAAAAATAACATATACTAAGAAATAAGTAATCCTTAGAGGATTTCATCCTTGGATTGTGTCCCACCTCAATCTTTTACTTGTTATCAATCTCTGTAATTTATCATATTTGCTGATTTTAAAAAACAATTATAAAACACGCGAGATATCGGTGTGTTTTCCGCGGTTGTGGAACATGATTATAACTTTTTTTTTCATATCGTTAAAAATATTTTATCCCCTCGTGTGCATGGTCGACATTGACGTGGCTGGAACTTTTTCCCCAAGGGACATGGGGCTGCAGAGGATTAGTTCGATAAGTCTAATAATACGTTTAGTGAAACCTTTCTCGGTCGGAGTACGCTCGATAATCCTAAAACCTGTCCCGGATAAACATTTCGGACCCGCCAAAAATTATCAAATACTCTATATATATATATATATATATATGAAGCGAAAAACGTATAGTTACTTTAGTCAAGCAAGAACTTCGAGTTATATGAGTTATTAGTAAAGTTGTCAAGAATAATTATTTTAACTCTTCATGTCTTACAGCATACGTATGTTTTAATTGGACAATGTCCGGGTTAAAATAAATAAGTTCATTTTAACGAATTTTTTTTTTTAATATCCTTGTAGATGTAACAAATTAATCCTCATTGACTGACATAAAAAAAACGAAAACAATTGTAGGCTATTTTTTTCATATACCTAGTGGGAAATATTAAATAAACCATTAGATATTCACTAGGTAATTGTGCAAATAGGAATAATTTATTAAATTACTTTATAGCTTTAACAAATTTGATCATCATCACTTATTTATATAATTTTATAATACTTATAATATGTATAATAATAATGACTTATTCCTTTTGGGCAGTATTTATTTTGACTTGATCCACATTACACGTATATTTTTGGGCATCATTTTATTTGACTTATAACCTGTTATTTCATATATTATACATATTATAAGTTTGAAGTTATTCAAATATTTTAAGTTCCAAGAAAACCCATGTCAGAAGAACCAATAAAAATACATAAATATCAAAAATAATGATAAGTCATTTTAACTTTTGATTATTGTGACGGTTTTTTTTTGAAATAGAGTTTTTGTTCCCTTTACCCGGACACTGCCAAATATTAATCGTTAAACAAATATTGAATTGGCAGAATCTGACATTGGCGTTCGTTTTATCGACTTTCAAGACGTAGAAACCACTTTAAACTTATCACACAGTTCGGTCCCGCGTATGTTCTGCTATTATTACGCGTTATGTTTCTTACGTATTTCAAACTTAATGTAAACTTTACCTTAATTCGATTTAAAAAAACAAACAATCAACGTGCTACGATCGATATGCTATCCATATAGAGCGGCCGGGCTTCTACCTTGCTCATGGGTCGAGGTATTTTATTATTTAGACGCAAAGAACATATTTTCTCTCTTTCGGTTCAACCGAATACAAATCGGCAGCTCCCCAGACACGGCTCTATGGAACGCTAAGAAATTTCATAGTAAATTCAATCGGTAGCTGTTCCAGTCTTATGTGACTCTCACTCCACCACGCTGTCGCGGCTTACCAACATCCGGTGGTAAATGATAAACAACCATTGCACGACGAGAGTAGGCGAAGTACATCCAAAGTATGACGCGCTGAAAAACGGTTTTTATTTTGTCTCTCTAGCATTTGTTTTCTTTTCGGCGCATCAACATCCGGGCCCCGAAAAGTACGACGCTTTTAGGTTTATAATAGCTATATTATTTTACACACGCGCGTTCACATAATATATTACGCGCGACCTCAGCTGCAACATCTGCGCCCCGTGTGGATTATGAAAGGAATATCATATACGGTCCTGAATTCCACGTTTCGAAGAAATAATACGCACGGCTAGGATTATATTTTTTCGGTTGCTTTAATTTTCGAACCGAGTCGTTTACTCTAGGATGTCGTCTTTATCCCCCTAAAGTATAATTTCAAGTATAATATACGCGTACACGGAAGCGTTCTCAGTTGGCTGGCAATGGGATGTTCAATTTTATTTCTTCCGCGCAATATGTTGTTGCTTTTTCTCGATTTTCTCACCGTACTCCACTCGTTAGCCGATCTATCCCTCAAACTTTTTTTTTTTATCTTGTATTCTTCTCTTTTGTTTTTCAACCTATTGCGTTTAAAGTATATCGAGTAATCCTTTTAAAATCTGTTATTATTACTCTACGACATAAACCTGCTTAATTTAAAATTGTAAAATATCCGTATGGCGTATACGCACCATGCGGAGAAATTAAATTTATCTACTTTAGTGCAGTATTCCGCACTTAACGAGCAGATAGCCGTCTTTCTTAATTCATATTTATAATCTTAGCTGTTATATCCATCAGTCTATTGGCGAGTAGTATTGGAGCTGTCGATTTCTAAAAACAAACTAAAACCTCTAATCTTGTGGTTACCGATTACATTGTATTCAGTTAAAAGTTGGTAACTTCTATAGTAGGATAGGACTATTCGGTTTTCGAGTTCTTTGTGCGGGTTTTTTTCCGACCGAGATTTCTTTGCGTTCTTTTATTTGCACATTTTTTTCAAAAAAACAAGATGCAACGAAAAACGTTGTGGAGATAAAAAAAAACTTCCAGGATTTCTCTAAAGACGTGAAAGAGTAGCCGTACAAGCGGAGATTTAAATTGTAAGAAATCCCAGATAATGAACCGTGTGCAAGAATATTACGTCTAACGAATAATATAGGAACGGGTATTATAATTAGATATCGCTCGAGAGCTGCAAAAGAACTGCATAATATATATTAATTAAACGTCAGCCTCAGAGTATGTGCACGTACGTAAGTACAAAATATCAGCATGTTTTTTCAGAGGCTTGAAATCATTATTACGCGCCCGTGAGAGTGGTGAGCGGGAGAATGGGGGTTCTTGATCGTAGCCGCACCTGAGAATTTGTAAGTCATTCATGACGCGCACATTTTAAAATAAAAAATGATTTGAAATATAGTTTTATAATTGAAAATAATACCTTAGAGAAATTGAGGATGCACTGAGAGTTTATCGACGACGGCATATTTTATTTTTAATCAAAACGGATTCAGTTTTTAATCACTTGATCGAAGATTTTATAGTTATTTCTACCTACACGCCGATTTTCGATATTTCGTATGTTTCTCGAACTCTTTCCTTTTGTTCTCGAGGTACTACTTCGCAACGGATGCTGTCTAATGCAATCGATCGACCAACATAACATTATTAACGAGAGATTATAACCGATTTTTTTCCACGAAATTGATGTATGCGATTTATCTTTTTTTATATACTATACTTCCGTACGGCATATCCGTATATGTTTTAAATTAGAAATAAAAATTTTAAAATTAGTCTATAATACAATTGAACCCAGCGAAATAGGCTCTCATTTTACACGTTTACTCTTTATTTTATTTTAAACCTTTACGCCCTCTGAATTGCGAACAAAATGTCGGTGACTAAAGGTGTCCGCTATTCAGAGGCTTTACTGTATAAACTTGGGGTCCCACCGTACCGCATGTACATTGTGCGACAAATACATACGTAAATATGTGAGTCTGCGTTCACTCATCCGCCGTGTATCTTTTGCAGATCGTCAAGATGCTGTTGAACACCGACTGCAAGTGTCACGGGGTGTCGGGCAGCTGCACGATGAAGACGTGCTGGCACAGTTTGCCGCACTTCCGGGAGGTCGGCAAGGCGCTGATGCGGAAGTACCAGGACGCGCGCAGCGTGTCCGCGACCGCGGTGGCCGGTGGCAACCAGAGGAACTCGGGCAAACGGTCGTCCAGAAGACTCAGACTGAAACTCAGATCGACCAGGTCACCGGTGGCGGCTGACGCGAACGAGGAAGAGCCGAAGATCACCGAACTCGTTTACCTAGAACAGTCGCCCAACTACTGCGACCGGGACTTCGGTACCGGGTCTTTGGGCACGTACGGTCGGTCCTGTAACCGGACTTCCGAGGGTGAGTTCGATAAACGGGTACGTCGTGCGCATCGGACTGGGGATAAAATATGTACTGCAACTAAACCGAAAAGAATACCGGAAACCGTTGACCTTCGCCTGAGTTAAATCGAGTATAATTTTGCCATTTAAATTATCGGTCACAAGGGTTGTTTTTTCTGTTCCGGAATAAATCATTTTTGCATTCTTTATAGTACGTTTTCCTGTGACGGCCCGAATCCCGACGTATATAGTTTTCATTCGCGCTTAGACTTTGTTTGACACGATAAGATAAACGAGAAGAAAATGAGTATTTCATCGTATTTCGGTCAACTGAAAATAAAATTACTCTCTCTCTCCTGCAGAGCGGACGTTAAATTGAAATAATTATTACATTTGGACGAGCACATATTATTATGACATAAGTGTCCATTGGGAGGAGCAAGATGGGGTACTTAATAGTATATACTTTTAATAATTTAATAAATATCGCTATAATTATTATTATAGTGTATGAAACACGTAAATTCACAGTTCTTACTTCTTCGATTATATTTTGTTTAAAATTATATTGTTTCCTCATGAAAATTCATGAAATAACGTTGAACCTTAATTAAAGTTTTGAAAAAATGTTTGCCCCACTCCTCCTAAAAATGTTCTTGTGGGCACCCATGGCTTGTCATGAACAGTCGCTAAACCGTTTTCTCCGTTGAACAGAAGAAAAAAACAACACAAGAGAAAAAACGCAACGCCTCGTGTGCGTCGAATTCGTTTTTCTTCCATTTCGATCGTCTTGGTATGGTTTTTTTCACGTAGAACCGGTGTTACCGGTACAGAAGCTTTTCCGGTCCCCGGTCGCAATCCCTGGTCCTTGTCGCGCCGGTGCCGAGTCAATAACTATCGTTATTATCGTTACTACCCTGTTTATCATTTACGTTCCGTTTCGCAGGCACGGACGGCTGCGACCTGTTGTGCTGCGGACGAGGGTACAACACACACCAGTTCACCCGGACCAAACAGTGCCGGTGCACGTTTTACTGGTGCTGCTACGTCAAGTGCGACACGTGCGTGGAACGGACCGAGGAGTACAGTTGCAAGTGACCGGACAACGAAAAACGCGGCGCTGCCGTAACATTAAACTACAATAACAATCATAATAATAATAATAATAATAATAATAATAGTACGTAATATCTGTTGCCGTACGTGTATCGCTGTCGTCATCGTTCATTATTGTTATTACCGTTGTGCTGTGTACGTAGGTACTCGCAGGTCCATTGCATGATATACAGATGGCCCACTCCGTCGTGCACCTGGTAACGATGCCTAGCGGCCACTTTCGGTCAATGTTTATAAATGCTCATGATTCACCGTGTTCCGGTCGAGATGTCACTCGGCGAAAACGTTTGGCGGCGTTTACTTTTAAAACCGTGACAATATATGGTCAACACCGTTCGCGGAACGTTAACATCAATAATTCTCGTCAGCTAAATCGAACTCACTCGTACACTAAATATTACTTTACTGAATACGGTCTCAATACCGTTCGTTTTCTTAACATTGTCCGTAGATAATATTCATTTCATTGTACCACCGTGTAAGTCGGTCGCAGTTTCGGTTTTTGCTTTTCGGGCCGCTAGATTTCAAATGTCCTAGCAAACTAGCTCACTATAGCGACTTAAAGTTGCCAAGCGCCCCCGGCGGTAGAGCATTTTTAGCATCATGATGCACTAGTGATATTATTAATCGATTGGTAAACATTGCCGAGTCGCACACGGCCACTGGCATCATATCACTAAGGAGAAGGCTATCTAGGTCTCATACAAAATCCGTGTACCTACGTATATATATATATCCATGTATTATGTATAATGTTATTACGCGCCTTGTCGCCCTTGTACAGAGTTCGCTTGAACCGAAATGCACTTATAAATAGTTGTGTAGCATTTGTACAAATAAAACAATAACAGTTCATCCGCGTTGCACCACGTATTTAAATTATGTTATGTAATATCGTATATCATGATAACACAAGACAGTGCAATCATGGAGGCGAGAGCGTGCGCTACACCCTTCATACATAAACTTCTGCAGCAAGTCTCTATGCGTGCAGCGACAACGGCTTTTGCGCGGTCCAATTATGTGGTTTTTGGATTTTTTTTTATCATTATTCCTTTCGCTCTGCGGCGGGTCAAGTAGTCGTTCTACATTTTGCTCTCGTCGTCGACGGTATAATAGATCATGATGTACGTGCGTATGTGTCTCGAAGGTGATGCTAATGGAAACAAATTGAACCCGATTTGATCGAGTCGAGTCAACGCGAGAACGCCGAGCTTTTATAGACCGACGTTAAAATTATTAACAGATAATTCGTTGCGTGTGAAATAGGTACGCGGAAAAATTTCAACTCAGCTGGATCGTGAAACAAAAATTGATTACTACTTTCGAACTGCAGTACTTTATCATACAATTCGATAAGAGTCAAGTGTAAATCCACAGTGATCGAGCTACTTTTTCATTTTATCTTAATCAAATGTTTACACTTTTTTTTATATTTTCAACATAATAACATAGAAACATATCGAGTGCGTGGTTTTATCGAACAATATTAATCTTTTACAAAAATATAATCTGTACATTTAAACTTAAACTACTAGCTGTTATAAGTTATTTTAAGTTAAACAAATAGTTAAGTAATAAATAATTTAGTATACAACATTTGTGAGATTTAAAACATTTTTATTGTACTATTATATGATAGTTAAAACATCGATCTTGGCACATTTTGGCTTCCGTCCGGATTCGGGTAAGTTGCGTGCCGATAATTACTAAAAACTGTTGTTCGTCGCCCCTTACAAATAGGCTCACGAGATGACGTGTCGAATTTGTCCGCACAGCCGTAGGCCTGAGTCACTCGTGATAATATTTTCTACGTCGATAATTATTTATTTTTGTTTTTTGTTCGCGGGTGCCTGCGCTCGGAAATGTATATCGTTTTAGAACGTATTTTTCACACGTAATGTCATACTTAATGCAGACGTTCTAGACCGGAGTCGGTCGACCTGCGGCACGCATGCATTTTGTAGCGCATTTGATTGAATGGCACGTAATATAGTGTCAGATAAAATAACATAATATTATGATTCGACGGGGGGATATGCTTAACTTTAGATTCTGAGTAAAACAATAAATGTATTTAAGATTAATTTTTAAATATTCATGACTTTATCTCGTAAAAGCCGTAAAAATTACGTTACACAAAAGTTGTGTCAAAATAACATTGATGATGTAAAATTTTATGTAATATATTATAACACATTTTTGGTATATTACCTACCTACGTATAAAATTATTGTGATCGTATCTTTGATTTTTATTTTAAACCAAACAAGTACCGACATTGGTACGTCACATTTCTATGGCACAACTCAATATTTTCCCGTTTGTTTGGCACAATATAGAAAAGGGTTCGCCACTCCTGTTCTGGACGATACTCAGTGATGATGTATTTTGCTAACGGATTGCTTTTTAGACGACTCTCGATTTATATCCATAACGCGCGCCACGTGCGTACCCGCACTTAATGATCATTAGTGCGATTATTATACGGGCTTAAGCCGCAAATTGCACTAACCCGCTTTTGGGGTGCGTCCTATGTGTTTTTCAACATTTTAGCGTTCCGTTTTGCCGACTGAAATGTGATGGTAAGCATTTGCAATCACCTATTTGTTCGACGACCCGCGGCTGGTGTCCTGTTGGGTAAGATTATTAACGAAAAACATTGTTTTCGAAGAGCAACTGCATAATTATTCCAGAGAAAAATCGTATACCGACGGCTTCGAGTAAGTACACAAACACATGGTGACTTTAGTCGACCCGCAGCGGCAACCAAACTAAATTACTACCGGCTACCTCGACGTGCCTTAAGACTCAGTTGACCGGCACCTTTTGAAAACTGCGACGGCTTCACGTGCCCTCTAGTGTCCAGCCTGCCGCCACCGTTCTTATAATACTACATGTGTTATAAGCGCGAAAACAAACGCGTGTTATAACACAAGTGATACGAGTAAAATACAAACAGACGAACGGAGTTGTGAAACGTTCATAGACTCCGCACATCATCGATAAACTCTTTGTAAAATCCGTCTCGTGCGCTTAAAAACAACCCGTGTGCGCGGAAATAATATAGGTGTACCAGTGATACAACGGAATAGAAAAGAACATTTATCTTGTCGTAGTGAATAAAATTGTCCTAAAAAAAAAAAAAAAGGTCCTATAGTTTTTATTTCTTCTAACGCGACATAAATGTTTCAGTACTTTTACTAGTCTTTATTACCCAGCTGTACGTATCTTGATCGATTACATTCTTGATGATAGTTAGCACTAAATTACTGTAGAGTAAATCAATATCACAACGCAATTTATACAAACAAATATCCGGAGTAGCTGCAATTTGATCACTTATTATTTATTATGATTGTTTGTAATCACTTGAATCTCCGTCGCTTTTATGACCAAGGGATGTAGTCTTCGTTCAACATGTTAATCATTTACGTATTACTTTACTAATTATTATTATTTATTGCGACATATTATTCAATTTAAACGGACACTTTAAGGAGGATTTCATTTTTAAGTAGTGTATCGTATTGAATCAGAGATAAATATATTTCTATAATTAGCTAGAATACGAGAAATTACGATAAAAGCTCACCACACGCTTTCGGTCACCTGGACATTAATGTTCCCACATTAACGAATTGAAGTACCAAAGATGTTGACGGGACTGAATAATAACTTATGAACACCTTGTTGTCGATAATAAATCAGTATAAAACGTTTGTCTGCTATTATTGTGCGGTGTATTATAACCGGTGTATTAACCTACCGCGTCGTTAGTTAAAATAACTTGCACTCAAAATTGTATTATTTAGATCACTAATTAAAGTTTAAACGGACGACTGATATGGTTAGGTTAGGTTACGATAAAATGAGAACAGTCATGATATATTAATTATAACGTGTATGGACAACACACATAACACATGACAGATTTTGACTAATTTTATCCTGCGTTATATCGGCACAAACATTTAAATAAGGTGACAGAACACGAATAGCCGCCTCGCTTGATAAACGTCCGAGAAATGGTCACTCAACTAAACAACTACAGGGCATCTGCAAGGCCTACGTATCAATTTTAATCGGTCGTCATAAACTAATTAAATTTATTTGAGAAATTCGAATGAAAATGCAATATGTTTAGCCACGATACATTATACTTTTAAAAGTACATATTTACAATTACTTGTGTAAACAATAACATTTATGAATAAAATTGTATTCCAGCAAATATCATTAATTTATAATAAATAATTGTACCTGTACGGGATTTTTTTCATAATAATAATAATTATTTTTTGTATCACAAACTTTACTCTAGTGTTTAATATTAAACACAGAATGTCCGTACGTCATAAACTTGAAGATGTAGGCTTTATCACATTTCTAAAGAAACCACGATAAACGTTATAAGTGAACTTTAGACAAGACTATACAAAATATTATACGCCATTTTCTAGCCATCTATGGATGTAACAATATTGTAAAAAGTAAACTATCTCATAAAATCCAAGTTTTAGTTGTGTCGCATACGAACTTTAAGTAAAATAACAATAAATCCTTTAAAACAATTATATACCCGTAACAACATCCTTAAAGTGAAATTATATATTCACGGTCCGCATTTTGATAAATTTAAGCTCCGGTTATTCGGCCTCTATTGTTGGTATTTAAATGTTTTTCGGTCAATTCGAGATATTGTTGATATGTCTTACCACGTTTCGGACTTTGTAACGTGTTAGACGGTCTTTAAGTAGTCCGGGCGTTCAACAACGCCCCTAGTCGTTAAAACGGTGTCAATTACCCGGTCGTAAAATGCCTCGTTGTTTAAAACATAATAGCAGTCCTGTAGTGATTATTGGTCCGCAGATCGTCTGCTCGTGGTCGACGGGTCGTTATTGCTCCGCGTCCCATTACAACCAGATTTTTCAGGGCTTGGCCGAAACGTATTCCATTTCGAGTCCTCGTCGGATTCGTCATCGTTTCTCCTACATTTCGGTTACTCATTACCAGAGTTCGGTTAGTTAATGGTATTTTTTCACTCGGTATATTCGTATAGCTAAATTATGAGCACTGTATTAACAGTATTACAGTGCTAATAATTTAGTGGCTATTTCAGTTTCGGAGCTGTGGCATTTTTAAGTCTTTCTACAATCGACTTTTTGACAAAACTCGTAGATCCACTTAAGCAGAAAAATCGTCGTGGGAGTCCAAAAACGCCATCATAATCATTATTAATCTGTTTTAGTTAGTCGGCTCTTGGTTGTTTTATTTGGCTATTTTAGTTCCATTACATTATCGGAAGCAATCATCGCCAATAATGTTTTTCGATTAGCAAATTGTTTTAGTAAATAAACTAGATAAACGTAGATCTATAACTATTTAAATCGCTCGTAAGACTGAGAGTGGTTTATTTATCATATAATATTATTATTGTGTTCTGTCTCCTCAGAGTATAATGAAGATCGGGAAACGAGTGGATTTTACTTTATCGAGTAGGCCGTCTCGTATACGCAATACTATACTTTTTATTTTCATAATATACCCCCGGGTCACGCGATTTTCAAACCTCTTATACCCAATACAGATGCACTTAAGTGCTCTTATATTTAAGTTTTAACATTCGAGGACTCGGAATAGATAATACTAAGCAAAAACGGTATCGACATTAAACCCGCCTTTAATATTCCAGTATAATATTATACTATCTATTATATAATATACAGTAAAAACTGTCTACGACGGATTCGCAATATACTTGATAAACCGTTTAAGACCGGTTTCCAATGCAATATCCATGATATCATATGTGACGGACTAATCACCATTTCTAACTTTGACAGGTTTTTAGATTATTCGGAGTCCGTTTTAGACAAGTATCCCTCTATATAATTAGATTCTGAGGAGTTAAAAGTGTATTGATGTTTCTAAGATGTGTGTTTTTTATCTCTATGTCTCTGCCTTATCCCCAACTTCAAAATTTTAAATTCAAATGTTAATTCAAAATTTTTTTTGAAGCACGATTTAGCCTACTCGAAAGTATAAATGATGGGTATAAAAACACAAACAAGCACAAATAAATCATATAGGATGCTCAAAAATTTAATTAGGAAGTCTGAGGGTTGTGATGGGTGCATGATCATGTAGATTTTTTTTTTTTAGACTCTGCGTGTGACTATGAATATGGTTTTGTTTATATTTATACGATTTTGATCAAAAAGATTGATTTGAGAACAATCATGTATTTTTTAGACAGAAAAAAATTAATTTCCAGAAAATCTTATGGTGTTCTAGAGTCTAAGATTGTGTGAACGACGCCACGTTCTATAAGCAGTAGTGCTCACTACTTTGAAAGAACAATAATTGTGTAGTGCAATAAAATCTTGTTAATTCGACCGTTCTTAGTCACAAAAACAGTTGTTACTTACATAAACAGACATTGTAGAATTATTGGTTTATAGTAAATACAAAAAAATTACGTAATTTCTATGAAAAATGTAAATCAATTTTCAGTAAGTACAGAGACTTATATTTCACAACAGATAACATCATAGACTACAAATATGTAGTTAAAATGTATTGCATGGTTGAAAAATCACAAATCTGAGGCACTGCGATATAAACATATAAACAATATTTAAATAAAACTTTAAATATATGTCTTAATAATATTTTTTTATATCAATCTATCATAAAATGTAATATAATATATTTTAGAGGGCATGATTGTACGAGGCTGAATTAAGGAAGGGTTTGTGGAGGGCTTCTCACCAACTATCCCGTTTAAGCGTACACTCACTAAAGAAATGACGATTACATCACTGAATGTCACCCTTCTTGCACTCTCCACGGGGGAAGAGTAATACATCTAGGCAGTTCGGGAGCTGTGTGGTTAGTGTTGTTCCGCTCGTCGACCGCAGTCGTGGCAGAGTTGGTGGACCACGCTTCGGTTTGCGATTGCTATGTTATTGTGTTGCGGACAAGCTGGGGCCGGATATCTCACTGTTGGATCCGAGAAGATGTGTCGACGACAGAAACGATTTCCACAGCTACGTGTGCGGGCGACGGTACCGTTCGTTGACTGTTCGTGTAACGAAAAATAAACCTTAAAATAGACGTCGCGCGTGTATGTATGCCGATCGATCGAAAATTGGACGCGTCGACGTTACGAAAAGATAGAAAAGCTATCGGCGACTATAAGCGACCCTCTGTACAGAGGAAACGAGAATTAGTGTTCTTTTAACGCTATACGTACATACCAGAATATTTCCGAGTGAATCGAAGTGTATTAATATACGGTCTTGGAATTCAATAGTATAAAATATCTAGAGAACGACGGAGATGCGTGCGAGCGAAAGATTATTTCGTTTTAGACAAGTTTTCACCTGAAAATTGCGATATAAGGGTGATATTGTTCGTATATTGTATAAAGTCGGTCTTAGACATATTTCGCCGTGTACAAGACGAGGGGAATTAGTCGAGGCCGTACATAAGATTTGCCGTTGCAAATTGCTAACATCCGACAATTTCCAAGTTTCTACATTTTTAATATTTTAGATTCCGAGAGAAATGACGCTAACACAATGATTCGTACCATGATATTCGCACGTTTTAATTTTATTTCTCGTGTCCATGTATACGATTTCATCTAAAAGGATTGCTCCGATCAACACAACAGTGGGAGGTTTCTGATAGGAAATGTTGCCTAGTTGGTACCTAAAAAGGAGTAATTTTACATATTATAGACTATAATATCGCTCGTTATATTGACATCATGTCACGGAATAGGGACGATGTAAACGTCTACACTGACGAGAGCTAATGCGATGCTCGTCGAGCTTGTAGACAGTAATGCGATTGTTTCATAAAAGTATGCCAAGATCAACGAATAGACAGCGACAGGATCGACGCAGTTATCACCTGCGTTATCCGATACCGTCTCCCACGCTTAATTTTGATCTTCCTCCCCTCCTCATGTCGAATATCGGTTCAAGATATATTATCCATGTTCAAGTTTATCACTAATGCACGTTGTACGTCTTCAACACGATTAAGTGATTTTTTTATTCATCCACAGGACAGCTGGCGTGTTCGAAGGAGTAACGAAATTTTATTTCAATCTATATTCGACCCCAAGGATTTTTAGCTCTTCTTAAAGACTGCAAATACGAACAGGAAATTTCAGTTCATCTTTATTTATGTATTCATTTATTTTTCTGTCAATTTAAATGTATAAATTGTTTTCGCGCTCGACTTAATTTTGTATAACAAGAACAGCGTGGCTTCGTTCAACGCACAGCTCAGATATGCATTAAATATTCCGAAACTACAAAACGGCTTTACCGTGTAACGATTGAAATTAAAATTTCAAATTTCCGACGAATTTCTGAATAGGTTGTTTTAAAATGAAAAACTGCCTCTTGTTTACGGGAAAATATTTTAGTTAGACGGGGTACCACCGGAACAATCGACAGCAATACGCTATCACGTGCCGCATACTATAATAGCTATTTGATTTAAAACCAAAACAATAAGAAAAGACCCGATTCCGGTTCGAAAATAGTCCTCGGTGCACAGAGGGTTTTTCCCGGAGTTGAACGATAGTGAGGGTCGTGGACTGAATCGAAATTTCCCGAGGAAATGAAAGAGTATGCACCAGTGTTGCTCCTCGTCAGCCCTCGGATCTCGTTTACACCCATGAGCAGCTCTCTGCAGTCGTCCTGTTCCGTTCAGTCGGCATCACGTATACGCGTTTAATTAACCCAATCAGTCATGGTCAGATGACATCAGTTCTGCACGCGCAATACGTCACTCGCTCGCCGCGGAATCCATGAGACGTGTGTATAACCCTCGGCCCGAAATATCCCGATTGATGAACGTATAATAGTAAAACACTATATATCACGTTGAGAAACGGAAGAGACTTTTTAATTCAAACAGCGAGTAAACCGCGAAACACCTATATTGTATTATTTCAGCGTCGGATGCACGGTCGCGCCTATGGGGGTAGACAAACGGACGTGTGTCGCTCGTTTATCGGCCGTTTGATAGAGGTTCGGAAAATCCGAATAGGGGTTGAGAAAATAACTGAAATAAAATACTGTCAAGGGGAAATGTGTGACTGACGACCGACTACCATTTTTAAACGTATAATTTTTAGTTTATACGTATTTGTCTTGTGTCGCATCTGAGTAAACAAATTTTAATAGGGGTATCTCGGCCTAACCGTTTAGAAAAAGAATTACATTTATAGAAAAATAAGAATTTTTTTCACGAAAACGTTGAAAGTTTTTTGCACTTAATCATTTGAATCAACCATAACGTTAATAATAAATTAATAATAAGTCATTAATATGTTATTTGCCATCTATATAATATGCAAGTATTGAAGGTGTTTCTTCCTTTAAATATAACAATAAAATGTCATGATAAATAATATATGATCGTAGAAGTACTGGTAAACAATGGTCATGGATTTGAAATTCTCAGAAAAGACATTTATTTTTTTTTTTTCGCAGCGTTGAACAATACTCTCCAATTACCGAGAAGTACGATCCATACATTTACGTCGTTTATTTCTAGCATTTATGAGAGATTTTGTTCATTTCTTTTTCCAACTCCGACGTGTACGACAACTTCGCGTCTACCGTGCACAGTACAATGAGTGAAATAAAAATAATGGAAATTTTCTGATTAATGAAGACATCCAGCATGAGCAGCGCTTTATTATATGTTTTTTACACGTTGCGAACGTAAAAGGAGGTCACGGCTCTATTTTCAATCTTCGACCCGAGGCATAACCCGAGGTATGGTTGGGGCGGGTAATTTTTCACTAGCTGATCATAGTTTCTGGCAAGTTTTAAACAGAATCTATTGTAAAACGGTTCACCCTATTCGTCGGTTGACTTGATTATAATGTATGTATCAATCGTGACTGTGGATAGATACAATCATAAATTATCTGTGGTGCACCACAACTTTTCAATATAGTCGTGTAATATTTTTAAACATATAGAACTTTTTTGCAGTGCGCATAAATACAGGAACACACATATAATTAATTATGACTTAATTTTTTATTTTTTAGCATAATCAAACTACACGAACAACCATAAGTGTTATCTTTATTCCCTCGGATTTTAATCAATGGTTTTTTTTTCCGAACCCAAAACGTTTAACCCAAACCATATTTACGGTTTATTAATTATACATGTTTGATGTTTGACACACGCAAAACTAACGTATTCACACACTTTGTTCGCCATCGATTGCCGGATACTCGTGCGGTCCGCCGCCCGGCAAAAGTCTATATTTTAAACACTCGCGACTTTTGGGCATGATACGCGAATCGTCGCACGGTGCAAAAAAGTTTCGAACGTGAAAAGGAAACTTCCGGACCAACCGAACGTTAACGCTGCACGACATACGTCCACAGACCCAAGTACAATACCTGTAACGCGTACGTGCTCGTTCGCGCTTGATAATAACAATAAAATTATTGTTAACATAACATTACATACAGCACATACAAGCTATACGCGCACCGTCACCAGTTGAACACTCACGAAAAACGTCATGTGAATACGTGTTGCGGCAAAACGTTGATAATGTTCATAACGACAACACTGTGCAATACGGCCGTGTGTAGAACCGCAATGTCTGTACATCTTCTTCCGGTTCGTGCCCATTCGAATAGTCTTAGAACAACAACCGTGTTCATACACACACTGTGGAAAGACGAGTCGACCGTAATCGTTCGTACTTAAATCAAAAATATACGTCATACTATATACTACTGCCTAATATGATACCGTATTACTGCACCCCCAACGTCTGAGCTCGCGATCGCTTGACGAAAACAAAACGGTCTGTTCCTACAGTAATTACTTTGCAAAAACGTTTCTAATAATTTTTTTATTTTTTTCGTTCTTTTTGCCTTACGGTTTGTGTGTGAATAATAAAATATGTGTATCTGTTTACTTTAAAGACCCGATGTTACCAATTCTGGAAACAAGTCCGAAAATTACTCTCAAGATCATGAAAATCACTCGAACAGATAACAGGCCGTATAGATTCTGCTATAGCCGGCTAAAATCAGACAAGCTCGTGGTACCGTCCGTAGCACGTCACCACCAGAACCGGTTACTTTAATCAACCAGGCATCCCGACCGATAACCATACGTTGGCTGGCGATCGAACCTACGAAATAGGGTGTGCGACGGTTGAGATGGCGGTAACCGTTCGACATGGCTATCGAATCAGTACGAAAAAAAATTCCACTCGAAAAGTGTGCGGGAAAAACGGTTAAGAAAAAACATCATGTCGTTTTAAAATGAAGCCAGAAACTTCAATCCCTTGTGTCTTCGTGCCGCGTCGTTAACGCAGTGCAACGTTTTCAATAATATTTTAATGTAATATCACGCGTTGCCATGTACATACGTGTTATTACCGTACTAGTACTTACAACAATCGTCGCGTGCGCCGGAACGGAACGATAAGTTAAATACGAACGAAATAAATCTTTATTTTACCCCGCGGCCACCACCGTTGCCGTTGCTGCGGATTGTGGACTATAGTATGTTATTATATTATTCGACACGATAGTGTACACAACTTGATTATACGGTCGTTAAGCGTGAGTACGATATTTCGAGGGTACTACGTCACCGCCACCGATACACGCGTGACACGTCAAGTATAAAACTAATGTTCAGCCTACCTATACCGTGAAACAAACGATAAGCCCAAGCCTAA
The DNA here is from genome assembly GCA_949715065.1 of Periphyllus acericola. Lineage (NCBI taxonomy): Eukaryota > Metazoa > Arthropoda > Insecta > Hemiptera > Aphididae > Periphyllus > Periphyllus acericola. Next base: position 17,064,500 of record OX454266.1, on the reverse strand, counting down.
AATTGTGGTAGCACACGAATTGTGTCCAGAAATCACTTTTCCTCGATAACGGCGTTCCGGCCATATTTTAATCACTACACGAATGGCGTCCCAGCAATATTTTCTTTCCCATTTTTCTGCCGATTGAACTTGAAATTGATATTGTAAAATGGCTGGCATGATGTACAGTTTATTGTTACGGATCGCAATTTTAAGTTAAATCGCATAGGTTGTCGATGTTGGCTGTAATGACGTTGACTAGAGAAATCAGTCGATGACTTGTGACTCATGAATCATTATATTTTTTTCGAAAATATTTAATGACAATTTACAAATACTATCCATTCCACGTATAATCTCCTCTACGACTTGAGGATCGTTACAGTCTTGTAGGTATCAGTACTTGTCAACCAGTTAAGCAGCTTTTTATACGTGTCATTACACAAATAATATAATATTTTAGACTGGTAATAAAGAAGCGATTCGTATACCTGCTTATCGGATTTTTAATTTTGTCACGCAATTCGTGTGCAGAAAACATTGTATTAATCAATAGTATACCAAACATTTGATGAATTATCCAACCTGAGCGACTACTGGTTGGGTATTATCGCAACATAATTTAATAAGACGTGCAAGTCCAGTGAAGACGACGACATCCAACTCATCGAACAACAAGTCAAAGCATACTCAATCGATAGGCAACAATATAAATTATAATATGACGAACTATTAATGGTTTTTGGTACAAGACTATGGCATCTCGAAAATTATAGCTATTGCACAAATATATATGTATATTATAATACACAGTAAATGTATCCACAATAAAAATAAGATTGATATAAAAATATATTATTACAACTTGATTAATGTAGATAATAGAATCGTGACAAGTTTAAAGTTTACAGTAAATATGTTCGTTAACTGTGAATAAGACATAATTTATTTAATGAGTAAGAGATATAATTGAACTATGAAATAAGTTATTTGTGTGGTACAGTGATGAAGAGGGAAATGAGGGGATTAATTAATGCGGAAAGTTCTGTGGTGAATTTGAAAAACGTTTTATCGTTCGCGGAGTTATTAGTTCATAGGATATTATTATAATCGGTGTTGGAAGCGTAAGCAATTCTGGAAAGTATTGGTCGTGATGTGAGAAGAGTAGACGTAAGTAGTGTATTCGTATTTAGATTTTAATGATTTTTGTGATTTGACCGAGTTATTTTACGACGTTTGAGAAGTGTTTTTCATGTTGGACATCCTTTGTAATTAGAAATACGATCAGCCGCTCAAAGGACGCACTTGGCTAGGCTGCATTTGTCTTTGCTGCAAATGTCTAAAGAGAGATCTCTCCCGCATTTAACACAACGTGAATGATGATGGCAATAGTTATGTGCGGTTTGTCCGTACGTCTGACAGTTTCGACACTGTGGTGCACCACTCTTGGTCCTGAGTAAAGAGTTATCTCTTGATTTTACTGTTTACAAATTTTCCAATGTATGCTAGAGGCAAGTTTATTTTTTCTATTTTTACTATTTTTGTGTTCTTTATCATAAAATTGTTTTCCTACAAGCACTCCATTCGGGTTTCTCAAATTTATGCCAAGTGAAATTTTTTCAATTGTTATCATACATTTTTTTCTAAATATTTTACACTTATATGCCAACAGAGTTTTTCGGTGAAAACACTGTTGATTTTTCAATATAGTCTTTTTTTTTACTGATTTGTATTCACAATACTTTTACTAAAAATGTGAGCATATTTGAGAGTGTTGTAATTATTTTTTACAATAATTACAATTTGGAATTTTTATGTAAAATTTTAATTTAATTGGAAAACTTAATCCAAAGAAATGGTTTAAAATTACAATGTGTAGAGTATCATAATGATTTACATCGATATAACTCCGTGGCCCGTGCGATTGAATAATTTAATTAATGAAAACGTTCTAGTCAATTAACACTTAATTACTCAATATTAAATCCAGCAGGTGTAACGTTTACGTCAATCAGTTATTGAAAAAGAAAAACCCTCAGTAGACTGTCAATCATTCGTATAGATAGTGAAATATAGTTTACGTAGTTAACATTTCATTATTATAAAAATCTTATAGTCAAAGAACACGTTGTGTCCTTTAATCACCGAAGATTACATTTTTGAAGGCAATTAAATTTAAAATATTTTTTTTATTACTTATAGATAGATTTTTTATGTTTTAAATACACAATATTTTTCACTACTTGTTTCAAACATCTATAAGACATAATATTTAAAAAAAAATTATAATTTTTTTGACACAATTCAAATAATTGTTTAAAAAAGTATAGAAACAAGTGTTTTTATAGTAGATATTTTATATATCTTATAGTTAATACAAGCACAATGTTTTATCTAATAAATATATACAATTCTGATTTTAAAATTTAAACCTTAACTAAAAAAGTACACCAACTCTTGTAGAATCAGACCATAGGTACAATCGGCTTTTTGTACCTACTATAAATTAAACCACAAGTATTTGGATACATTTAAAAGATTATTTTGAATTACCTGAAATTAATTTTTCTATTCTACTATGGTCAAGAATATTTTTCAGATAAGTATAAAGTTGCTGTTACTCCAAATCACATGTACTAAGTTATGTGTTCTTTCATAGTTACCAAGGCCAAGACACATTCAGCCCAAAAGTTAACTGATGTCAAGATGGACGATGTATTTGACTATAATATGAATCTTTATCGTCCTGATGTATCGAGCTCAGACAGATCCTTGTTACAATCATACTTCCGAACACATTGTATCACTCCAACGATTTTATCGCCCTATTTTCGCGTGAATCACGTACAAAAATTATTATTAGCTATATCATATTCATTACTCATTTGCAATTGGCATGATTATAAACACAAAATTATAAACTCCGGTATTTTTTATACCAAATATTGTGATCGTACACTAGCGAACGTCGGTTATATATAATATCGTACAATTGGTATGACCCGCGAAGTCACATTGTAATCTATTATTATTTTTATTACGTTATGGTTGTTGTACTAGCTAATATTAAGCTCCGGTATAAGCTACGCGGACGTTAAACAAATATTATTTAGCGAATAACCGTTATTTACGTGTCCTCCAAGTGTACCTACTACTGGTTGATACAGGTCGTAACCGTACATATATATTGCTATAATATATTATACCTAGTGACTAGAACAATATATCATTTAACTGTGTATTTCATACTTTTTGTATTTAAACGACCTTTCTACAGACCAAAAACAAATAGTTATGTTCCCAGGTATAAACGTGATTTTATTATATTTTTATTACGTGCGGAAATATAAAATGGGGTACATATTAAAATACACCATTGAAAAATTGGCATTCGAAGTTGTACGGGGTAATTTGACCGAAATGAAAAACATTTCACCCCGGTCGGATTGGTGGTATACTTGTTTTATTTTATAAACGAGCGAAATGTTACGAATTAAAACTACATTATTTCACAAGTACCTACACATTTAGTTTGTTAGCCAAAATACTATAAATTATATAGTACTTTGGCACTAAGTACCTGGCTTCGGCGAGGTACGGTCACGATATGTGTTCGAGCGTGGGACGACATATTGTAAGGAAAAGGATAGGATTTGTATGATTTTGGATATGTTATGTGTTATTATATCGCGGATAGTGTGCTCAATCTATCGCGTTTTGACCAAAAGAACACATAATTTAATACGTACGGGGAGGACGGATGGTACGACCTGTAGTCATAATTTGGGAACACTCCTGTCGAAGAAATCCCATTCAAAGTTCAAGTTCCCGATGATTATTGTGAGTACCGAAGCTTTTGTTCCGAAAGCGTTTTCGCTGTGGATTCTCGCCATGGAATCGTGCGGTCAGACTGAAATGATCAGACCAAAGTTATCGTTGGTACGCTTTAGTCCTTGGTGGGAAAATCCGACTCGTTGAAGTTCCTAACCACCATTATCGTTGTGTCGATATTTTCACGCACATCTCCGAAACCGTCTGTGTCGGTCTGCGCCGAATTGTGAAGCACGTTCGACTCGTCGGTGTGCACCAAAGCTTCGACCGATGATGTCTGGGTCGACACATCACGTCCCTCGACCGTCTCCGATCCCGTTGGTCCCGAGTTTTCGACTTCAATGGCTGCAATTTCGGGCTGCTGTTGGTCGGCCACCTCGAGCACGCAGGACTGACCGCATTCCCAGAAAAACTTGAGCATGTTCACAAGATGATATTCTATGATATCGTAAGAACAAATAAGGATATAGCCGTGCAGGATAACAACGATATGTGTGCACGACAATTATATTTTATAGTGACATTCGAATGATTTATTAAAAGTTAAAACACTAATTTATCGTTATTATTCAAGTTATTATAAACATCTAACGCGTGGTGCTGATTCCCTAATTCATTCAACCGTATCCCTATTGAAAAGTAATATTTTCCGTAATACTTTACAAGACGTGTGTGCAGATCGGCTGAAAAATATGAATATTTCGTTCGATTTTCGAAAAAAAAAAATTTTTTAATTAACGTTGGACTCTATCACTGGATGGCCTCCCTCCTCGTGTGTTTAATTATTGTTCTTATCGATCTATGTATATATATATATGTCAAATTTGCTTTTTATGCCTCGAAGCATAGTTTGTAAATATTATTTTTTAATAAAAATGTATATAAAAAAACCACGTTTAATAGCTTCATCCCGTACCGATAATGCAGTGTGTACGTGTCCACTTTTGAAGGGCGTTCATATTATACACATGTAGGTTCCACCGACGGGTGTACAATTATCGTTTATCGTGTTGTATGAGTAACGAACTATAATAATATTTTTACGAAACGAATTCGCGTGAAATAGCCGAGTTATGCTAAAATTATGAACAGTTGCGGTGGGTGTGGTTGACAGTTTAATTAAATATTTTCTCTACGGCTCAACATTTTTTTTTCTTTTCGTCTAACAAATACCATACCGGCTATCGATTACGCCCATATACGCCGGTCAAGTATTGTATGTATGTGTATAAAAACACTTAGGACTTCCTACATTTCGGTTAATATTTGTCATTGCACACGAAGCTATTCATTTATACTCGCGCTTAAAAGCCAGAAGAATAAAGCACGAGAAAGTGATACGAAAAAGTAAGAAATATTTTTCTAAATAAAACATCCATATTGCAAAATATAGTCATATAGTAACTGGTACGGACTTGCGGAATTCTATAATACCGAAATAATATAAACGTTAACATGTAAATAAACAAATCCATGTATAATGTATATGTAAATATGTAAATTATTATAAAATATATGTTCGACTTGTAACAAGAAAGATGATGTAAAATATTACCCAATATTAATCACACACATGTTAAAGACTATTTTCACAACTTAAATGTTTGCAACCCTCTAAGTAGTATAAAAAATAATAAGTGTAAGAGATTTCAGTCTTGCAGATAGTCGATAAACGGCATCAAAAGTCAAAAAAAAATTATCGATTTCTATACAAAGTGTCCACCGGGATTTACAGTGAACGATACTCCCTTGTTAATAAAGATAATTAAATTCTGTTTTTCTATAAGACTCATGAGGCAAATTATATTTAGTCGACATTGGTATTGTAAATTTAAAGGTTTTTTCTGATAATTTTAACGGTCGAACTTTCAATTTTCAAAAACTTCTTGATTTTTAATAATTTTCCTAGTTTACAAGAAAGTAGTGTACTATTTACACTATTTGAAACAATAATAATATTATTAGCAATTCTTTATCGGAAAAATGACGAGGTGATAATAACTTAAATTATTTCTTTGCAAACTAAAAAATTATCAAAAAACATGAATCCATATAAAACCGAAAATTAAACGTCGTCATTTTCAGAAAAAAAAAACACTATAAAATGGACATTACAAAAATTATAGAAAAAAAGTTGATTCTTTAAGTTATTTAATAATATATCACTCATATTTACCAAGCTATTGTTAGAAAAATTGCCTTTGCTTAGAGAGATCCTCATAAAAAAAACATAATTTGATTATCTCCAATATCACAGGAGATATCACTCTGTGTAAATTCCAATAATACACCCTGTGTATACAGCAATCGTGAATCGAGAATCATCACCTTCTGACTTTATGGATAACATCATAACAATATAGCACAATTTCAATACGTTAAAAATTTTACATTTTAAGAGGAAATTTACCTTAATACATTTTTTACCATAAATGGTTAAAAATTTAATCGAACGGGAGATTTTGAAATAATGAAAAATAAACTCCTTCGAAATAGTCTGCAGCCCATAACTAATCTAATATATAATATAGACAACTGATTTTATAGATAGCAGCGATAATACCTGTAATGTTCTACACCAAATAAGTTGTGAAGTGTTAACGTGTAATGCCCGATTGTCATAAAACGAAAAAATTAAAAAGGCTAAAGTGTTCATACTCAACGTCCCGCCAAAGGTACTCGGGAATCAATTAATACGTCCCTTGATTGAACCCGAGAATCAATGACTACGTTCTAAAATTGAACCCGGAGATTAACTTAAAATATACATAAAATAAATCTCGGGAATCAACTCACCAACACCGGTTAATATCATGGGCTCTACGTCGATTTCGTCGCCCGTGCTTATCGATGTATTCATGCAGATTTTTGTTAAGAAACGTAACGAACTTAATCCCAGCGCATTTTTAACTCTTTCGAACGAGTTATTTTTACTCGTCTTGTTCGAACCCGAAACTCATATGCATCTATAGATACATATGGATATCTCGACGTCTTGTAACTACAGTGGTCACCGATTATTGGACCCACGGTTGTCATTGGAATCAAAAGAGTTTATCCGGACTTCAATGTGCACTAACGGACAGAAATAAAAAATCGTATTTTAGGCACACGCAACACTGGTTAATGGGGTAAATTAGCTCAATCGACGATTGGATGATTTACAATGATATTGATTTCCATATAAATCTAACTAGGTAGGTGGTGTACAGTTACAACTTTAGCTTCATTTGAGCATCATGGAAACGATGCTTGGTGTAATAAAGTACATTTTATTTTTTTAAACAATATATACACATTTGTATATTCAACCCGCACAATATACATGCCAAATTATTTTAAAGTTGTAAATTTTGTTGGGGGGAGGCAATTGCCCCTATTTGCCTTCCATGTATCTTTCCTTTATTGCCATCGTATTAAATGAAAATAAAAACTCCTAAAATGGGTGAAAATATAACGTGACCCGACCTGAAACTTTTGGTCCATCCAGATGTATCGAGAAAGCAAAGAACTAAACTATTTGAACCAATAGTAATAATGAAACATGTTCCTCGCGTTCTTTGGAATTTCAAATATATCGGGATTATCGTATAATATAGCGTTGGCGTGATCCCGCTTCGAATTTTAGCAGAAAACGTAAAACAATCGGCATCTATATTCGCATGTACAAAACCAACCAACTTTGCAACCCCCCGGAAAACTTCAGCAGACACAAGACGCACTTACAGCATACTATCTATAATGTATATTCATCGAATCAATTCGAGCAGTTTAACAATAACTAATATAAAAATACATCGTCTCGTTTACATAACAAGTAAAAACATAATTTGCTTTTATAATTTTTATTAATTCAATAAACAGTTGATCGTTTCAATATAACTAGTTTGAATATTTTTATAATATTGAATAAATTATTATTGGCAATGTATTTTTTATCAATTTAATAAATTATTTCTAACATCAATAAATTAAATTTATTAGCATTGATAAATATTTCTTTCGCCTTAAGAATATAAATTATTAACTATAATAATTAATAAAGTCTAGGCAGTCTGATTTTTATCAATTTGATATTTTTTTATTTTACCAATAAAATTAATGTAGTATCACAATTTTATTTTTTTTATTTTGAATACATTTTTTTATGTATACAACTGTATAAACGAGTCATCGGTTTGACAAAATAATGATTGGTTTTGAGATGGAATCAGCATTTTTTTATAATTCAGGTAACCAATAAAATACGTATAACAATATTAGAATAAAATAATTTATTTCGAACGATAAAATGTTGCTGGCTACGTATAAATTAAAAGATTAAAACCGCTTTGAATGTCTGGCTTATGGTAACCATAAAAACGGGATCTAGTGTTGTATTAACAAGAAATTGAAATAACGACATTTCGTTTATCAGTGAATCTTGTGATCCATAACGATTCGCGTACACGCTATATTTTACGGTTCCACGTTATATACAGCGTTCAAACAATCGTTATCATGCTCAGACGTTTGGTCCGAATTATGAACACCCTCAGGCGTTTACCCCGAGCCCTGAAGAAGAAAACGCGGGCTGTGGTAAGGGCGTTGCGATTGCCCCGTGGCAACGGCGAAAACCGAGGAGCACCGGTCACCGCGGCCGAAATGAGCGGACGCGGAAGAGAAGACGACGCGATCGAATACGACACCACGTCGGTGACCATGGGGTCTTCGTGTGTGACCATACCTTGGCGGGATTACTCGCACAGGGACAGTCAGAGCCCTGCGGATTCGGAAACGCCGTCCGAACGCGAGGAGAGCGGCGACGAGAGCGGCGAAGAGTGTGGCGACGACACGGACGAGAGCGACAGCGACTCGCACTCCGGTAGCGTCCTCTCCGGGTGCAGCGAGTCGTCGGGCGAGACGATACCGCTGCGCCGCGCCAAGAGGTTCGACCCTTCGGACGAGCGGTTCGACCCTGCGTACACGGGCCGCATCGAACGCGGGACGGACGCCCGAGCCGAGTACTCGTACGCGGTGCGGTATTACCGGACGTATTCCGAAGTCTTGCCGCTCGAAAACCGCGAAGGTCCCGATCACCCGGCAGAAGGGTCCGTGGCCCGTAGCCGCAGCGGTCGGCGATCGGCAGCCCGTCTGTACGACGGCACCGGTAACGAAGATCGGCCGGCATCGGAGAACGTCGAGATCCGGGAGGACGACGAAAGCGCGGATAGCTCCGTCTACGTGAGCTTCGCGTCGCAATGCACCTACAAGCAGTAGTGCGCTGCACAAAATGCAACATGCCAAAATCGTCGAGACCGGGTAGAGTATGTATTGTCCAACCGCAAAAAATATTATCGTACAACGACTACTCGTGTTACACGCACCGCAGTGATTATGAGCCCGACTACCTTCAGAGGTAAATGTCGGGAAAACCTATCCACTTGTAGGTCGTGGATCACTAGATCGTTCTCTCGCGGAACCAAAACGTCGTGGCCACCGTTCGCGAATCATCGCTCTTCACTAAACCTCGTCCGTTTTTTTTTTCAGGGTATATAAATAACATACGCACTTTGATGAAAAATTATGAAAGACCCGTCCGGTCGGTTTGGTTTGGGCCACTCCGCCATCCAATGAGATCGGGTAATTTTGTAATTTTTGATCGTCTACACCGTGCACGGACACGAATTGTACAGGGTATGTTCGCATAACAGTTTCAACGGTATAGGTATTTTATCTATTACCCGTTGCGGTAAGTTGTGGATTTAGGCCTGCCTTTCGCGGGGACACCACATAAAAAAAAATGCGCCACGTGTAATACCTCATGCTATTATAACACAATAACATATATTGTTGTCGTATAACAACAGCTAAGGTGGTGAGGAAACTTGCACGGCCTGATATTACCATAGTTAGTACATACGATATCGGGTCCATTCATCAAGTACTCCTCCAGAACCGGAACGATACATTTTAAGCTAATTATCCTTAGATTTTTCCACATGATATAAAACTTCTATTATTTTGCTCACGCACAAGTCAAGTGTTAATGTGAAAAACGGTTTGTCAGCAGTTTTATCACTGTTGACGACATTAACAACAAAGAATCTAATTTTGTATTATTATATAAGCGTATTCAATTATATTTGTACAATAGTATTGTATTTATATAACGCTATACAGTTTTTTCCAAATGAGGTGGGTCATAACTGTAGGTTTGTCAACATGGATTGTGGCTAGTTCGCGTTTTGCCCGGGCATTTCAGAGGTTATACGAAATTTCGATTTTGTCCGTAACATATATACATCGTGTGGTCGATTTATGTAATAATTTGTTATCGTTATCCTTCGGTCCTTATTACGACGGCGGTGTTTACACTGCTCCGTATAAATAAATAAATAGGTATATACAATACGTATGTTATATATATATATTTACGCTCGGTGGAATTCGTTTTCCGACGTCGTCGTCGACCAGGGACCGAGATAATAACCGGTCGTTTCTCATCCGATATAATGTTATACTTATCGTACCGCGATCGATATTAATAATGCATTGTTTACGCATTGCACGCGTTTAATCCTTATATCCCGGGACCCCGATCGTGCTCTGATCGCATCCTACGTCCACCACGACTTCATGAAATTACGTAGGTACCTATACTATTTATAGTTCTTACGGTTCAAAGTTTCCCCCCGCCCCTTCAGTTTTTCAAATCCTACGTCACTGAACGAGACGACATCGCGGCGTACCTACACCGTGGGGTAAGCTGTACTACATATACAGTTTATATATTGGATACAAGTATACAGTTTAATCATCGTAATCCGCGATCTCCTCGGGACCGCGAGAAAGTGGCGCGTTGTACTCGTGCAAAAGCCGGATTATCGGAACGCTTTTCGCGACAAATTGTAATTATACAAGTATACTTTGTGTATACATCGGTCTTAATTTTGAAGCAAAAAATCGTTCTAAGGGATACAGATCCGGCTCCTCCTATCTCGATTTAATAGCAATGACAAAGTATTCAAAAAAATATTTATAACACACCGAGAACGACGCGAGAAAAAGAGTTATTGTTCATTTTTGTGTTTTTATTCTGTTGTAAAATTATAAGCACTCGGAAATGTTCACCCTTGTATAAATTTAAAATTCTATACGGGGGAGATTTTTAACCATTCTCATTCCCTTTTTTGGCCTTTATAAATGGTTTTATTTGGATATATATTTTTTTTAATGGTCAAGTCACCCCATAAAACATATGAATCCTATAACTTTTTTTTCACACCACCTTACCGGTGTCCTGTGGCCTTACAAACATTTTTTCAAATGTGAACACAGTACTTTTCACGCGCAAAATATAATTCAGTTAATTTTTTGGAATTTTTTATGTAACCTAGTGAAAACTCATATCAAAGCTTTCGGAACTATTCAAATTTAAAATTTCCTTTAAAAAGTGTATTATTCGAATCATCTCAAATCATTAGCACTTAGCGATTTCATTAAAACTACAAACTATATCATACATTTGGTATTATAAGACTATTTAATATTTTCCTTAATTTAGAATAATTCAAAAACTGCTCATTTAAATTTTCATTTCTATACTTCAAAATTCAAAGAAAAAGGAAGTCAATGAAATACCGTAGTGAAAAAAAGGTTCGCATTTAAAGTAAAAATGTTTGTTTAGACACCTCTCAGGTAGCGTAAAATAAAAAGTTAAGAAAAACATACCTTTTATGCTAACTTGAACATTAAAAAAATCCAAATTTAAATAATTTTACGATAAATAAGATGATGATTATGGATAAAAAAAACACCGTTCGTACAGATGTGACACTCTGAATAGTTCATTTTGAAAAATATGTTTCACATGCTGCCCATAGCCGTGACCTGAAGTCAACGAACGGGACCGAACGACCGAAGGGTGCAGCCGATTCTAGGACACAATTAATATTGAATTTTCGACATTGAGGGCGAACAATATTCTTCAATAGCCTCGGCTATATTTTTTTGTAAAAGGATATTCTCAGAATAAATTGTGGAAAAAACTTTAAAATTTTTGCGTTCGTCTGAGCTATATATATATCTAATATAAAATAATAATAAATATATATATATATATATAAATGGATAGATGAGCACAAACATAATCATTATTTTACCGAGGACGCAACTACAGTTTGTGCAACGATGGTCGATTTCACAGAAACTGCCGAGGAACGGATATTGCGAGAGAAAAACGGAGTGTACGTAATTTACGGAAAAAGCGAATTTGTAATCAATAAATATATAAGTACGTTCAATTTGAAAAAATGTTCTTGTTAAAACTCATAATACGTTTCGGACACTCGGAGTTTCTACCGGACGAAAACGATAGCGTTAGACCAATAACGATTATTCTGTAACTATAATTTATATTTCATTATTGATAAATGTACTTTCATCAGTCAGCAAAAATGTTTGAAATATAAAAATATGCGCGTATAAAAAATGTTTAAATCAGCATACATTTTTTTTCTCTTAATACCTCTTGTCCGGTCATATTGGATTTAGAACAAAAGTCGAAATTCAGAAAAATGACTTGAAAAAGGAATAGATAAATCCGAAAATGGTATTCAAAATAGGAGTTCCCGTTTAAAAAAAATTAAGAAGTGATGCGCGTGCGTAATACACACGAGTTGGAAAAAAACTTAAAAAGACGTAGAAAATAGTAGTCCTCAATATTCTAGTTTCATGTACCGCGAGCAGAATTTAGAAATATTCAATGATGTATACATTGTGTTTGGTTTTATTTGACTTTCAAATGCGTCTTTACGAATACATTGGACGTTTCGATTAAGTCTCCCTATCTGTCCTCCGTCCACTACCACGCGACTGCCACGGCCCGAGATCTCTTTAAACGATAACAAAACGTATTACTCTGTGATCCGTTTAGCGTTTCGTTTGGATCGCTGATAACATAATGACGTTCTAGACCGAACGTAGTGTGCGCGTAAACCATACATCACGTTTGTGTACGGCGTGTTACGTACGAGTGAATAATATAACGATCATTATTATCCGTGTAATCGTTACGTACACGGGTCGTCGGCCGGCCGGAAGTCTCGCCGGGCGATATTGTAATTTTTTCACGCACCGAAAGGCGTAGAACGATAAAATTAATGGAACAGAAATATACGGACGCGGTTGAATTTGAACGCGCGGTCAACTCGCATGGAAATGAGTCGATGACGCTGCAGGACGAAAGAAACGTCAACGATACGTAAGTGTTCAACGTTCAATAAAATAATACCGCATACCTGTCCTAATGTGTAACCGCGTCGGGACCCGACAACGATAGCTGCGACCTGTTGTCACCACGAAAGAGTTCGACGATAGTCCTCGAGGAACGTATCAGCTCCATACTGAACACTGATTGTACCCCACCCCCTCACACGGTTTCTCGAAATTGTGTTTTACCACCGTATTGTCCCATTTGAAAAATACGAGTATACGATTGAAGTTGGTGGAACTAGAATAAAGCGCGAAGTGATCGGCCGCCGTGTTGAGTGCGGAGAGTGAATAACTACCTACGTTTATCGAGATGAAGAGAAAAGTATAATACGGTCGATTAAAATGCGTGTGCACTTGTGAAGTAAAATCGAAACATAAATTGTTTACGTAAAGACAAAATACCTAATTATATTCTGCGGCTTATTAAAAATTATATATTCATACGTCCTGTACTCTTGTATACACCCTGTTCCACGAAGACAATCCCATTGCGATATCTGCTCCTGAGGCAATGATGATAATCGAATTGTTTTTTTTTTTTACGCGACCCAAAGTAATAAGAAGTAAGAACTACAAATGTTTATGAAATAAATTACATTTTTATGTTTTGGTAAGCAATTTAAAAACATTATTTTTTATTTATTTTTTTTAAAAAAATTGGAAAGTATTCATTTCAAAGAAAATGTTGTCGTTTGAACTTTTTTTTTCGCCGTCTTATGATTTTTAATATTTTTTTTTAATTCATTGAAAAAATAGCTTATAAAATGAAAACAAAATAAGATAACAAAAACACTTTTATATTTTGTAACTTACTATTTTTCTGCAAACTAAAAAATAGTTTATATACAATATAATATTTGTATCAGTTCATTTATTTTATGCGGGAATTCTGGAATTCTTGCTTTTATAATTATAATAATTATTATTGATCAGCGTGTAACGGAGGCACAACTACGAGAAACTTTGTCCAACTTTTGCTCACGCTTTTAAAGGTACTCGTAATGTGCCAGTACTTACCAAACCAACACCTGCTGGCTGCCATTACTAATTTTCCATCACACTTGCGGCACTGAAAAATGTAAAAATAAAATAGTTATTGTAAAGAAAAAACAACAAAAGTATTGTATTGTTGTACGGCTTTCTAGGTTTCATCTTAAATCAATAATTATCAACTATAATCATACATACTACTGTAGTTGCTTCCTATGTTTATAATACTGATATTTTTTATATTATTTAATACAAAAAATTATCTTGGTTCTGAATATTGTTTTTTTTCAAAACGTAAAAAAATAATTCATATTTATCTAAAAAAATGATATTTGTACGAAGTGTTCAGCAATTTCAGGATAGTTGTATTCTATTTTTATTTTCGGCAGGTAATTGCGTAAATTTAGTCATAGTAGGTTAAGTGGTAATAGTGCCAAATATTGAATAGATCATATTTTTTTGACAAGCTGCCGTAAAAATAATTGCATCGCCGTTTTAAAAAATTGGATAGTGAAGTTTACATCACCATTTTGGCAATAACCTCGATTTTGCTCGCCTCGGAGAACACGATTTTGGTGTATACCTTTACTATATTATTTTGAATATAGACATGACTCAACCGAGCCACCGAAAAAGATTATATGCAAAGCTGTTGAATTATTCACTCTAAAATGGAAGAGCCTTCACGTAGTGGTTTGTATATTTACTTAACCATTCCCGGGTTTTTCCATGTCGACTTTCTCGAAAACTTCAGTGGAATAATTCAAAATGTTATCTGTCTCTCTTTCTCTTTCTCTATCTCTCTCTCTCTTTCTCACTGGGACCTAATAATCACCATTGTTGAATTTTCACTCAATATATACACAGAGGTATGAGGTGTTTATGCGAGTTATTGATTTTTCGTTGTGCCGCAATAAAGTTCAACCGTCATCGTGTGAATGGTCTTATCGAGGAGCTTAGACCGTGTCGGAAAATCAAGTCGAATGACGTATTATTGATCCAACATGGCACCGATCGATCTCTTTATATAGTGATGTATAAAGACTTTAAAAACGGATTTGAGTTCAACAAAAGTCTACTCGAGGTAGACTTTCTCGTGCTTATGGTTGTATCCTTCCAAATCCTACTAGAATTAATTGAAAAAAGCTGTCCGGTCACCCGTAAGGTACAGCCAATTTGCGGAATTTTGCCGTCAAATGTTCCAAAAGCCGAATGTAACCGTTGTGGCCGTTCATTGTGAAAGCAATAATATTATTATACGGTACAAATATAGGCATTCCGTATATTGAGTAAAGTAAAAGGCGAAAATGATAAATTAATTTATCCGCCAATATTCCTAAAAATATATTTTTAGTGTAAAACCTTTATTATAATAACAATTGACTGAGCCTTCTGACTTTCCGACTTCGTAAAACAGCTTAGGGTTAGCGTTGCGTAAAATCTACGCACTATAAAGTTTTATTAAGGTAAACATTAAAGCGCGGGCTCGACGAAATTTATAATACTATAATTAAAGTTTAAGAATTTGGATCGAAGTGAGAAAACATGTTTTTTCGACAAGCGCGAAAAGCTGATGAATTTATTATCACAATAACGAGTCAAATATTCGACCCCTCAGTAATTTAAGCGAATATCCGGCGATATCAAAAATCGTTTCACGAAAAATAAACGCGTTTGCCGTTGGAAAACCACTGCGAGCCCCACAACAACGGTATGAAAAATCGTCTAAAAATCGGTTGATGAAAACACAAATTGTTTAGACATTTTTAATGTCTAGACTCAGTACTAGTGCAGACTACTAGTGCGTCTGGACATACTCCGTTATTTTACAGATGCGCTAAGTTGACGTGAGCAGGAAAACGGTCACATAAAATATACAATCTAGTGATATTGCGTCTGAAACGTACCTTTTTCGGTTCATAAATATATGATTTTATCAACTCAGCGAACGTACGGGTACGTCGAACATAATAAAATAATCGGATTCACTCAACTATCAACTTTCAGTCTAAAAACGAATAATCGTACAATATAATATATAAATTGAAAATTAAAAAGTGTGCATTTAGTAAAAGTATACCTGTCATTCGGTTTGCAAGTAAATTCGAGGCCCGAAAAGTCTGGAAAGATGCAAAATTACCAAGGGGCCAATTTTATCTACAAACATTAACTGTGGGTCAACTGACCTCCTAACCTCGCCCCCTAGATCAGCCCCTGTGTACATTGCTAAAAAATCTCAAAACGGTACTAAGCCGTAATGTACGTACACGACAAGAATAATTTGTTATTCGAAACGCGGTTTCGAGTGACACGCGTTCAACACTTGCTCTCAACTCAGAGATAATATGTTACACGTTATATAACATCACACGCGGATGAGTGTGAAAAAAAATTCCCGAAACAATGTTAAAACGGAAAAAAATTCCAAGCCCCGTTACGCTCGACACCGTGGTTTACGTGGCGAGGAAAAAGGTTCTAGCCAATTCTATCCCGCTCCACGCTACGGTGGTAGATTTCTCAAATACGTATAAGAACGGTCAAACAATTTTTCTGACATACTAAAGCGGTTTCGATATTATCGAAGCAGGATGACCGTAGTTTTTCGAAATAGATCGAGTTATCGTTTTATGTTTGTTGAATATCCTCCCTTCGATATGTAACGGATAACGAGGTAATTCTTGAAAGTCGGTCACTTTTATCCTCCAACGAAATCGTCCCGCATGGAAAACTAAGCGTTACCTATAGGTCGTACAAACTGTACCAAAGAAAATATAGGCACGTGTGATGGTGGTGCCAGGAATTTGTTAGGGTGGGCCACAACCCTGTAGATGTCTTTCTATCGGCTCGTGTTAAATAAGAATTTGTCGAATTCGTTTAACAAAAAAAAATAAATAAATAAATATAGAAATCTCAATTTTTAGCAATAATTTGGTTTGATAAAAAAACCGTTATAGTGAGGAATTTTTCGGAAATTTAAAAGCACCACGTTATAATGAAATTCAGCCGCGAGAACATCCGAATAATTTCACTAAAATACTATAATGTAATAGATTCTGACACCAAAAATAAAGATCAAAGCGGACCTGCGTTAACCCCCTCCCCCAACCTTGCAATTATTGGCCGAGAACAACTCATTCGATTACTCGCTGCATTGGCAATACGCCTTATTCAAATCGGCTTACTATACACGCACTACAAAAATTAAGAATTGAAACGGACAATTTCGTATGTGTAGTATTGTCCGTAACTTTCCCCAGGGAAATACGCCTCTCTGCTTCGACGACTATGTTTGAGTGTATACGCGTATGTATTCTTACCAAGCGATAAAAAATATTTTATAACCTGATCCGTTCCGTTCTCTCGTCCGAATCCAAAATTCTATAACCTAGAACAATATTTTAATCAAATCAAATTCGACTCATCCGAGTCATTCTTAAAAATGCTCAGAAATGCTTAAAAATGTGCAACCTCGTAAAAATGCTTAAATTTAAATTTATTTTTAAACGTTCAAGTTACCACAAAACCTTTGTTTTCAATAACTGTTTTGTTTCATTCCAACTTAAGGGTATTCTGTGGCTGTACAAACTTTGTTTTTTCAAATGGCAATACCTACCATAATTTAAAATAATATTCATTTTTCTGGAATTTTTGATGTAACGTAGTCGACATTCGGACCAATACTTTCGAATGGAGTTATTCAAATTTAAAATTGTGTATGAAAAGTGTGATATTCGCATTATCTCGAATTACTAACAATTAGCGATAACATGTAATTACAAATTATATCATAATATCAAGTGTTATAATACTATTTTCCTTAATACTTAAATTACAATAATTCAAAAAAAAACTCGTTCGAATTTTGATTTTGATACATCAAAATTTACAGAAAAATACACTCAATAAGACACCGCAATGAAATAGGAAGTTTTGATTTGAAAAATAAAAGTTTGTAACACCATTCACCACATTCAGTATGAAAAAAAAGTTATGGAAAACACCTAGGTTTCAGGGTAACTTGAAAATGTAAAAACAAAAAAATCAAATTTAAGAATTTTTACAGTCAAAAAAGAGGGTGCGCATTGTTAAAAATCACCCCGTCTATATTATATAATTTATATAGGTACATGATGCGTTAATACGATTTTGCGGTTCAGACGAGTCCAACGCGTGCGCAGGAGCTCGCGGACTGGTAATAACTTGGAGACTTAGCGCAGAGCTAAACGAATTAGCTATAAATAATGTATAGCATTGCGTACGTATACGTTTTGGAGCGCCGAAATAGTTTTGCCCTCTCAGACCCTCGGCTGACCTAAATCCCAACCCCTCGCGTACGGTCGACAACTTTTTCCTCGGGCGTACTACACAACACCGCAACAGCTAGTTCGTGTTATATTTATAAATACACGCGCGTATGATAAAAATGTGAAAATGTTGATGAAATTGTGCCTGATGTGCTGTTCGGCTGTCGCGTTGTTATTGTAACGTTACCAACAATATTTATTATTTGTCTCGTTTAGCCGTCGTTAGCACTTTCGCTAATCGTCATCATTTATATTCAACGCTGGGCGAAAATACACCCCCCGTTTCATCGCCGAGACTCGAAAAAAAAAAAAAAACATCTGATTTTCGCTCATGACCACGTTTTTTTAAAACCCGATTACATTAATAACAATTATTAATTTACCCGTAATTTTTATGATATATCACTCGGCAATTAATGTTTCGCTGCGTATCAGTTGGTAGAACAATAAGTTGCCCCGAAACGACAGCGATTGCCGTTTTGGATTTCAATAATATCGGTCACGGAAAGTCATCTCCAGACGGTTTCCCCGTAAATCATTCCGTCCAATCGACCGCATTGAAGTAAAAATAAAGGATTTATATATATATATTTGTACAAGATGAAAGGGGTTGAGTCAATAATCAAGTTCCGTCTCGTTCGCGTGCCAAGTTTCGACGAAACCACACACAGCGAAAATGTATTCGTATATAGAAGCGAAGTAAAATATAAAAAAAGGAGAAGAAAAATAGAAAAGGACAATGAAGTTGAGGAATAATCGGTTTATTTCTAATAGCGATAGGTCGTTTTCGTTATTTCGTTTTTGGCCACGCTCTTACATTATAATATAATATTAAGTTTAATGCGGTCATTGTATTGTTTGTAATTTCTTCTCGTATTCAATAGTCTATTAATAAAATAGTTAATATTCAGTTTTGTTTTTATATCGTAGACATTATATGATGAAATATGAATAGTACACCGATACGTATCGAAACACTTAGTTGCGAAAATGTACACTGTGGTCATTGTAAAATTATTTTTCTCCTCGACTATGTATTTACACAATACATTTAGAGAATCCTTTTAT
Organism: Periphyllus acericola; assembly: GCA_949715065.1. Classification (NCBI taxonomy): domain Eukaryota; kingdom Metazoa; phylum Arthropoda; class Insecta; order Hemiptera; family Aphididae; genus Periphyllus; species Periphyllus acericola. Next base: position 17,045,073 of record OX454266.1, on the reverse strand, counting down.
TATATAACTTCAACATAGTAAAGAAATGCAAGTAGTCGTTAGTATTATACGTAATCATTAGTATATAGCGTGTATTTCAATGTAATATGTTGAATATTCAATTACATTTCTTCGATCATGATAGATTTTCCAATAAATTTATTTGTTAGTCTTTTTCTGTGTTCTGGATTTCTGATTGGGTGTAAGTATGGTATAAGATACAAATGTGCTTTCAGCGTACTATTTTCAAAATTCACTAGATCCTATGATCACGTTCAATACGTTTTCACGACGAAACAAAGCAGTTGTAACCTATCTGCAAAATATGATTTATTTTCTCTCAACTTTAATAAGCGTTTCCTGATAACAATATTTTAAAATCATAAACGTTATATTTTTCCCGGCTACGAAGTAAAATCCAACCCGATCATTTGTAGGAAAATCCGTCATATGAAGGCATTAGTGCTTTTAGTAAAAATACGATATTTAAAATCGACATTTATATAACATATAATTATAGCAATCGTATTGAGAATATCAAAGACTCGCGTTTTCGATAATATCGGACACTGTTCCTCGATGTAGGTATACGTATACCAGCCACGACCAAGTATGAAATCGACACGTGCTTAGCGTACGGTAGAATAAATCTTGGACAGAGAGAGAGAGAGAGTGAGTTGGGAGGGAGTGGGTGAGTGGGCGGATAAATGCGTGCCTTTTCGTCGTGAGATAAAGAGTAGGTACATGCGGCATAATAATATGAGACTTCAATCTCAGTAGTGTACACTGAGACAATGTCGGGTATAATCCCGTCTGAGGTGTTAAATATAATCGCCTAAAACGCGAGATCTGTAAATATTTGGTTTGGTGTCGCAGCGTATATTATTATTATTATTATTACACGCGGTTATCCGTGCGCAGCGCTGATTGCAAAATACCCGATAAATTGTATCGAATAAAACACGATACGTGCGAGGATAAGCGCTTTTATACGTCGTACATAAACGGTTTGCTTTTATGTTTATTCAGTTACCGCGGTTCGACGTTCACACTTTGCAACGTTACAACTTACAATAGAATAATGATAATCATAAAACAATCGATTGGTCTATGAGCCGAGCGGACAAATAATAATTATCGTCGCCGCTCTCGAGCCGCAGAGTAGCTGTGCAAGTAGCCGTAACTCGATTTGACCGAATGCAAATATTATTAGTAGCAGTAAGTATAGCCGCATACGAAACTAGAGTTACAATTAATTAAGCTACGACTGGTTATTCATGGAAAAAAAAAAGTTAACACGATCGTGACCGAAATCTCAAAGGTTTTTTTTCTCTCGTTTTATAAATCAATACTACCCCGTATTTCGCGGGCCAAGAGTAAAATTAATCTGTGGATTTTTTCCTCATCATGATTAACTCATTCAAAAATTCTTTGTGATTGTTAAATTTCTCGCATTTTAAGCTAGACATTACTTTAATACGAGTAGTGACGAATGAGATACACAACGCAAAAGGTTCTATATCTTTGAAATCAATAGTTTCGTTCGTTATTTTTATTTATATTAGTTAAAACTTTTTACTCAATAACTTTTTTTGAGGATTAATTAGCTTTTTGGATAAATAGTTCAATCATAAATTATAACCAAAATATTTTTTTCAATAAAATATTCCTAAATGTCCTATTATTTTAACATATCATACGATTATTTTTCGATACGATAATATTATGATGCGTAGTCAGAACATAATTTTTTCTCACATCGAAGCTAATAAACATGGTTAAGGAGAAATGGTCGTCGCTAGTCACCAAAAATAAGCTCCAAAATACAAAAGTTATATTTATTAAATGTAAAGTAACTATCGAGGAAAAATTATTTTTAAAATACATTCATTATTTAAAATTCTAAACTGCTTTTTTTTTGCTTATGTTTTCAGAGAACAATGAGTTACCCAGTCAAATAGTGAGATGATTAATTTTTATTAATAAATTTTATATTATGAAAGAAAGCACGCTTGATTTTTTGATATAAATTATGAATAATTGTCCCTGAATTAATGAAAAAATATTTGACAACAAACCATACAAATTACCGCGGGTGTTTGAAAACAGACATGGGTATATATTAATATTTATATAATATTGTATTATATTTATATTTATTTATAGAAGATTACCAATACTATACGCTAGGATAAGGCGTTGAATCGTATTATTGAAAAGTCCAATGAGCCTTTGTATAGCATTTATTAATGCAACTTTTAGCGATACACATAAATCGTTTAAACGTTTAAATAAAAGTGCATTCGATTGTAATTGTATTATATGGAAGTATTTCGAATTGCTTGTCCGTCGCCAAGCATTGTTTTGTAGTTCCGAATAGCGTTAATACGATCAGCAGACAGTATATATATCGTACGGAACGATCTGATGAATAAATTATTAAAAAAAAAACAACGATGGAAAAATGTTAACAATAAAGGCGAAAACACGCACGTAGAATACTACACGACAGGTAATTGCTCGCGAGAAGGCAGTGGGAATTGAATGTAGTATCCGAGGCTACGAATGAAGTGAGTAAGAATATATTATGAATTATGATCGAGTCGACAAGGTTATGATAGATTATTATTCTTATGGAAAAATCTTAAACTGAGACCCGAAAAGTGAAAAAATTATATCTCAAAATGTGGTGGATATAAATAGTTTTTGAGTTACAAATACGAACACGTAAGGATAAAAAAAAATGTAATTCTTATTGTCGTGTAAGAAATATGATCGCTGTAAGAATATGCATACATTATGAAGTATCGTAATATCTTATAAGCTTATGACCAATTAAAATCCTATTAAAGTAGTTCTTACTGCATAACTATAAATATGCATGGATTGTTTTTAACGATGGTATCGACTAGTTTTCGTGGTAAATACATTTTTCCAAATGGTATTTCAATAAAATCGTTAATGCGAACGATACGTATTATTTTATGTTAAAAAGTTAGAGGGCGCAATATTTGATAAGGTTTAACTCAAGTTTTCCCTCTTTTTTAAGCCCTAGAAAGATTAGAATACACGATAATACTATACACATTGCACTGGATAAGATTTACAAAATAGTCACCATTAACTGTATATAGATAATAAATGCTTAAAAATTAATACGTATTTCAAAATTAAAATATTCTAATATTTTTCGAGACGTACATCGAGCTGACCGGGTCGAAAAATTAGTCAAATGAAATGAAATACGTCCGATAAAATGTGTACGATTAATGAACATTACTTTTTCTCTAAGGAATAACCGTGCAAAAGTATAAAAATCAAAACCAAAGGGGGAGTATTATACTTATTTTAAATCGAGTATATTTTTAGTTTTTTTTTGTTCTTAAAAACCCGTCGATCGATGAAAACACAATGGTCAGGATGTATAGTGTTGCCGGAATACCATGTACCCTTCACCGGTTTAAAGGAGCACACGGGAAAAATTCTACGAAATAAAACAGCCACCGCCCTTGTTCGTCATACGCATGATAATGCACACCACTCGAGTGGATATAAAATTATGAACTTCTATGTTTTCTTCCAGATCGTAATAGAAGCGTAAGTGAAAATAACAACAAATACGGTTTTCGTTCAAGACCCAGCGCTGATCGCTTTTAAAATTAACCTGAAAATAAAAGTTATCTGTACGAGTGTTATTTGATCACGCAACCGCTTGAGTTTTTTAAGTTCAAAATAGTATTAAAAGTGAATGTCAAAAAGTGAACAAAGTGAATTAGAACTAATCAATAGTTGTCTCATTTATACGAATTGTTCGGTACTTGCTTGCGCCACTTTCACAACTGGTCCTGCAACCGATGACGTCGATCTAAATGTCATTGTTTTCAGAGGGAAAAACTCAATACCATCACGTCCGCCCACAAGAGGAGTGTAAAAAATAAAATAAAAAATCGTACGGGGCCGGGTGCAGCGCGCCGAGAGGGTTGATCTAATCGTGAACGGAGTTAAGATGACGCGCATACGAGTGGGCGTCGAAGGTGGTGTAATATAATTTATAGTATAATATTTACGCGCGTACAACCCCTACGCGCTTCGCATTGCGCTGCGGCGATAACGACAAGAATAATTAATACGTTCATCCGGGCCGTACGATGTTGGGAATTGCGACTTTGACGAGGGTTCGGTAATATTTTTCGTGGCAGGGCAGACACGCGTATAGCTTTGTGCCACTTTGCGGGAAATTGTGGCACTGCAGCCCACAGGTTATTTTGACAGTCACTTTCCATGCTGTATTATATGATTAAAACGATTAAACAACTAATTAAACACAAATTCGTATATATATATATATATATATTGTTCGTAGAGTATTAACTATTAAAACTTGATGAGAACTTGTCGACTGATGACGTACCTACTACTCGCATGCTTCCCGAACACTTGGCTACCTCGAGTTAATTATTTCGTCGAATTGCGAACCATACCAACGCAATGCCCATACGGTTTAGGCATACCTCTTCGCACAGGTATAAAAGGTATGATTTAATCCATTTAGTTGTACGTCGTACGTTTTCATTAGCCGACTAACTTGCGGACAAAAAATGTTTGAAAAAAAAATTGCCGTCATTGTAGTGCTCTGCGTGTTCATTTATTTTAATTTAGGACCGGGAAATTGGATTTGGCTAGACCAACAAGATGTAGACAGGATAAGTGCTCTAAGTGAAAAATGTATTTTAGATTGTGCTGGTTATCTTGCGACAATCATTTTTTGATGATCGATCCGCAGAGGCGAAGTAAATTACTATTTCAACTTGAAAATTCATTCCAACGACCGACCAAACAACTTGGAACTCAATGTAACCATTAAGGATCTCGGGTACACACTCTTTTCGCAAACTTATAATCCGATTTACCGTATACAAGTATTCATATACACATACTAAACCACCATAGTGACCGTTCTGCGGAATATTTTTCGAATGCGACAGTGCCCGCGTACAAATGCGTACGAATCTGCTCCGGAGGCTGACCGTGAACTCGGAGACAAACAGTGTCAAACACGCGTGGACGGTAAAATCACGTAATATGTACATTTTATACGACGGTAGCGACTGCACCAGTGAAATGTTTATGTTCTACGCGTGATTCCGGTACATTCTAATTTATTTTTCTGGTCCTAACGAAAACGAATGTCCGCGTACATGGAAAACGTATTTCGAGTAATATATAGGAACGTATGGTTATTTTAGGATATGTATATTCTGATTATTTTTTATTTAGTTTTTTTTTTTCATATAAGTTTCCATAACATATGTCCACCGTTAAATGTACACGTTACGAGTAAACCAAGTACGTCAGTAGGTAAATCACACGAATTTTGTACAGAAAGCCGCACTATAGACATATTAACACACTCAAAAATATCAAGTTTTTCTACAACAATTAAAAGGCCCGCATGTTGATTCCATGAAAACCACAGAAGAAAGTTTTAAAAAATAGCCAAAAATGCCCTCAAAAACTTTATTTCCAGTGCAAAACTAGCTCATCACTCAGCAGTTATCACTTTAATATTACGGTAGATCATGAACGCTTGCATGTTTAAAAACACGTAAACTCTCGGTTGGAAGTATTTCATACAACACAGGGGGCGGTGATTTACGAAAAAACTGGACCATCGTAAAAATAATTAATCTTGTAATGAAATAAAATATTTAGCACACGATCGCGTTACAAAAATAATCATGCACACAACAATTAATTTTTCTCTGTACCTCAAAAATTTACACGATAAAATAAAATATATAATGTTGCTCATCAATGGGTACCGTATTATGTTGTTACGGAACTTATGACCACAAACCGTTCCAGGGCAAAACTCTCCATTAAACACACAGTTCACGGTCTTGTAATCATTTTCGAAACCACACAAATCCTCTTACGTATTTTAATCTATAGTTCAGTGCTCTAATACATATCCCGCAGGATATTCCTCGCCGAAGTTGGCGGAATGCAATGTGTGTAATTTATTATGAAATAAAGTAATAAATTGCTAGAGTTACCTAACCATTATAAACGTCGGTCGCTTGTAATATACAATGTCACCTATCCGAGGTTGAATGACTCGTGATGTTTTTCACTTCGGTCAGTTTTTCTGAATTCAACACCTCAAAGAAACAATAGAGCTTTCATTCTGAATGTCAATTCTTCTGCGGTGAACTTTAAAATGTATTTTTGAAATTTACCGACGTTATAGACAAGACAATAAACAAAATATAATCACCTTCAAAATAATGGGCGCGAGAAACAAAAGAGTGAGATACTAGAGTAGGGCGAGATACAGGAACGATTGTAACTGATACGATAAAGGTGATACACTTTTATTATAAATTTAATCGAAAAACCATTCTGAGTGAAGGAAAACTTCTGTCTAAAGGTAGTTTACATTACTGTATTCGTATGCCGTAAGATATAATTACCTAATAGTTTCGCTTCAGGTTGGACCAACTTTTAAGGACATTTATCGCATGCATGTATAGTTGAATTAATTTTAATTAAACAGTTAAAATTATAATTATAATATGCATATACTTCGATGAAGTATCAAGTTAATATTTCAATTCCCTACAGCTGGCAAGAAAAAACTTATATAGTTTAATCAATATTCGTACAAATTTCGTTGAAGTATCCGATTTTTCCAACATCTTGTGTTCTAATGCCAGTAAAATTGTTTGCGAATTCCCGTTAAACTTTTTCTGTGACGATAAAAAATAATATTTCTGAGAAATATTCAAGTTCAAGCTATATGAATTGTTAACTACAATAATGTTACACAGTTTTGTCAAAATTTAAAATTCAAACGCTTATAAAATAAAACTGTTTTAACAGATATACGGCATTTTTCTGCACAAATAAGAAGATTGTATGAGAAACTTTGTGTTACATTTTTAAAAATTTAGTTGACATAAACATGTTCATCGACATTTTACAAGTTATGAAAGTTTAAAATATTTATACTTATAGCAGACAAATTAAAAACAAAATTGGAAATAACACCCCCCATCCGTGGAAAACGGTAATATAAGCGTAAGGTGAACATTTTTAATATCTAAAATTATTATTTTTGGACTACACTTATATTTTTTTTTTTTGTGATTTTTCTTAATATTTTGAAAAGATGTTGAGTAATTCAAAAAATGATCTTCCGAAAAGCTACACACCTAGACAACATTTTCTATCAATATAACCATCACTAGTTTCGATGATAGGAGGAAATCTTCTGGTGTAAATAGGGTATACGGATACGAAAAAAAAACACACACACACACACATCGTGGTAAAACCAATACATTCCCTATCGCTTTACTTTGAATCCAAAAAAAATCTGGTATTATTACACGGTATTAAATTTCCTCCGGCCGTTAAACGACCTTATAGAGCCTAACCAGTAACCGCCTTACCTACACACACGCACACACACACAAACGTACACGCACACACGAGCACTCGTCGCTGCGTATTGATTTCCGACTTTTGCCGCCGCCGCCGCCGCCGCCAACGTCGGCACCGCTACCACCGCCTTTGGCCCCGGTAAACGCGGCCATGTCATGAGCACACACACGCGCGCATGGGGATGAAAAATTTGCCGTTTCTCGTACGGCGAGACGGCGAGGTACGGCCGTTCGAAGGAACCGGCGAAAATCGTGGCGAGAGGCGTTTTTTGCGCGAGGGAAGTAGAACGCGCCGCGGAAGGGTTGAACGGGAGTAGCCGCGTGTCCACGCTCGACGTTCGGCTATCTGCACGTACCGTATTGCGTGTACGAATATGTCACGGCTACAGGCCGATGATCGGCTTAACACGAGTTTAGCCAATACTTTTGGCAAAAAATTACACATTTTCGGACTTAATAGCCGCCAATACCAATTGGACAATCCGTTAACACTAGCCGATAAAATTACCGAACGATTATGTGTTGTATACTTTTAGTCTAAGCGGTATACGCGCATTTTACAACTCAGACGTTATAATATTGTTGTACAGTATAGACACTGGATTACTAGATCCTCGATAATTCGAGAAAATCCATAACCCAACCGCTTCGTCCCATGTGAAAACCTCTATAATTAGAAGAAAATACGTGTACATCGGTCCCCTCGATAATTCGAAATGTCTGGCGTTAGAATTTTGCCAGAACCTCTATATTTCGAATTGTGTATAAGCCCAAATAAATATATAATAATTTATAGTTGTACCACCCACATTGGTATTCCTCAAATATCATAATTCATTTTTTACCTCTTAACACCACTCTGATTCTCCTACCACTAGAATAAATAATAATACATTTTAAAACGATGTAACGGAAGAAAGTTGTTCGAGAAGTCGATATGGTCATATCGTTGAAACATTTTTTATGACAGGATTGCGTCAATTTTCCGAGCAAACAGAAGAAAGATGTAATACCATTTTCAAGTAAGTTAAATAACGCTGTATGGACCTAATTGTTTCCAACAGTTTATAAAAAAAAAAAAAAAAATAGCAAGTTTATTTGTATTTAAATGTATAATAAATTAAATAATAAATAATATTTACAAATATATATGACGTAATAACCTTTTCACCTCTCTTTAATTCGAATTATTTAAATTTGTTACTCGATTTTTCGTACCCTCGGTAAATCGAAAACCTCTATAAATCGAATTTTTAGCTCGGTTCCCTGAATTTTGAAATTAAAAACCATGATTTTATTTTCTAGAATGTCTTGTTTTTTTGGGTCATTTTTAAATATTTCAATGTATATTGATATTATCAAATACATATTTGATGAAACATATTTTCGGGTTCTCATGGCATAGAATCGCACCCCTAGTTGTTATTCTCAAGCTATTAATTCGATGGCTACGTAATCACTCTACATGGGTAATCGGTTTTTCACGAATATCAAACTATTTTAGCTACTGTCAAATAAAATAAAAACGAATTTTCATACGTTATAAATTTATAGTACTTAAAAACATCTCGTAACTATGTTCATTATTGTTTGAAATTTATTATTATTGAATTGTTTTTCATTCCAAAAAGTCCGCTCGATCTTAATACGTATTATCTTACTTTATCCATCGAAAATTATTTTTCGTTACACTCTACAAAATCAATACAAAATATTACATCATAGAATTAGAAACTTTTTTAGGTCCCTATCGTAATAAGAGTTCCGGGAACGAAGTTCGACTTGACGATTTTTAATAACGTATATCGTATATTATCAAGTTATTTGTTCTTGAATTTTTAGGATTTCGGGATTTTTTCGCGGTACAGCTCAAATACATGTCCTTGATATCGCTCTAAACGAATTATATTAATCTTATATTCTTACGTACCGGCTTGTATTCGCGACTTATATAAATATTATTAAACAGTAAACAGAAAACCCAGCACAATAATATTGAACGATGGTCGTACATATTTACTATTTATTACTATTATTATAATAATTTCAATATAGTGCACATAAGCCCCACTGAACAAGCGTATAAAAGGAATACGAGTATATTAAGCAGGCTTATCCTCAAATCCTACCCAATACGTGACAGTTGGAGTACTCGTATGTTGTCTTGTGCGTGCATACTATTTCGACCAGAGGAGTGCATCGATGTATACAAACGTGCTAGTTTTCTGATAGGAAATTTCGGTTATTTTCGTTTTTTTGAAAGCAATAGTACATTGGTTTCAAGTTTAAAGAATCATCCCTGTATCGCTCGACCGTAGAGTCAGACCCGACCTAGGACATTCGTTCTAAATTAAACTCATACCTTATCGGACACAATCAATTTAAATTAAATGTGAATCGATTGGATGACCATCTAGATGCAATGCTCTATACGCTGAGTTTCCATAAGAATGTACTTAATATTAGTAAAAATGAAAAAAAGTTTTCGCCCTTGACGGAACGCGAATAGTGAATCTCAGCATTAACTGTAGCTAAACCTAACTTTAACTATTGTGATCAGTTTCTGACGACAACACGTAAACACGTATAGGCGTATGCAGACCTTACCGGCAGAGGAGAAGAGCAGAATTTATATAAATATTCTGCCTCATATAAATTCTTTAGTTAAATTATAATATAATTTAATATAGTTTTGATTATCATATCCATAAGCTTAAAAACAAATTGAATATAACAACTCTAGTATCGCATTCCATTGATATTACAATAATATGTATAAAACAATAAAATACAATGAATAGTTTATGATTTCTAAGTAAAAATCTAACTAAAACGTCGTTTGAAAATTTCAGTATACGAGTCGGAGTGTCATGATTTTATTTTTCATAAGGAGCCAAAGGATAAAAATACGATTTGCGATGAAACTATCAAGACCTATTTCATAAGACAAACATACTTATGGTTTATTCATACTGTGCAATCTATTTTCATGACAATATATTTAATCGGTTATTTTCAATCGATTACAAAACTACTATATTTGTTTAGAATTAATCTATTTTACGGAATAAATCCGCGTTGAACTAGAAATGATTAATTATTTTGTTATCATACAATACGCGCTACTGCAGCTTATACACCGTAGTACATATTTGACATTATACCTACTTGTGTCTACAAAATTTTTTCAATATTTATTAACGAATTAATAATATTAATCGCATTCTAATACCTATACCACATAATTTATCGTACGCGTCATAGTATTTGCAAACCTTACGGACTTTAGTTATTTACTACATTCTAGAGCGTATATTGACCAACATCGATATGTTGTAGTAACCGTCCATTATTTCGAATTCGACGTCATGTTATATACTTCTGAATTGGATAGTGATAATACACTTTAAGTCGGATTCGCGTTGCGTTGTGGCGAATGAGGCCTACGTGATTTTTTTCCTATTTTGTACTCGAATTGATAGTTCGTATACGTATACCTACTGCGAATAAACTTTATTTCAACGCCTCCTGTGAAATAATATTTTTGTGAGGGTTACTTTGAAATCGATCGTCTACGCCTACAGGGTGTCCCATGACCGCGAAGGTTTACTAATTGCTATATCTCCCGTTTTAATCGTATTCTGTTGTTCATTTAGTGACGTGCATGACTGAATGGTGCATTATTTTATTTTCGAAATAAATATAAATGTAAATTGTATAATAAATATTTATGAAATATTAAAATAATCATTATAAGGTAATTTTTCTGAAAATGTTCAACTTCGAAATTCAAATGACTAATTTAGAGAAAACATTATTCTCGGGTGGAAATAATTCACGAAGGAATAAATTTTAATGTAATTAAAACCTAACCGACAGGCACTAATCTGATGAGAAAACACAAGATTCAATAAATATTATACTATATTCAAATGAAATAATATTTCAGAAAAAAACACTTGACGATTTAGACAAAAACAACGAAGCAAAAAGTTGTTTATTTTATGTTCTACCAAAATGTTTTCCATTTATTTTTAAATGCAATTAAAGAAGTCTAGTAATTGATTAGAAATATGGAAATATACATAATGTGGTAATAATACCGAGGATAGAACAGATCGTTCCTAGCACGTCATTCTCGTGCAACACACCCTGTTCGATCTATACACGAAATACAGGCATTATTACTTTGGATCAAAAGTTGATGACCTAAGAAACCTTGGAAAATGATAAAGAGAATAATTTAAAAAATTACTAAAAAACAGTTATAAATAACCTGGGAATAGCTACTAATTCGAAAAATGCAAAAATTGAGTAGAAATCCATAGTAAGATAACTAGTAAATAACCTTATCAAAATGAACTTTTTCGCTTGTAAACATATACTATAGGTAAATTACAAAATGGACAACACGAAAAATGATACCGATTGACTTTAAGGTTCACGTCAGATAAACTAAATTTCTAAATTGATTCAACACTTATGATGCGGTAGGATAAGTGCTCGAAGGATAGTATACCGCAAAAAACCGATTCTACGATATGAAATGATTGAATTTCCCATGGATGCTGGAAAAATTGAGTCGTATTGATAACGGAATATTAGCTTTGAAGTCTAAAACAATTATACATTTTTGGGTGGTCCTTTGCTGAGAATAAGAACGAAAAACTTTGTCGAATAAGAATATTGTTATTTTACAAGAATCCAAGGTAAAAATGTCGAAACTATGAAAATAACGAGTAAACCTACCTAGAAGTGATAAAATGGTGCAAAAGTGCAAGTTAAAAATAACGACGAATCCTCAATGCTATAACCTCGTGATAAAAACGTCCCAATTATACTAGGCCAATTTTTTCGTTCATAGAAACATTGGTACTAACGCGAAACGCATTAACCCTGGAGCCCTGTAATGATTGTTATCGCTGCTAGTTAGTTTCATTTCATACCCATAACAGTACGATACGGACGCGATCGGACTTGCTCACGGCGCCGCGAGCAACGTGAGAGCCGCGGAACGATGTTCGCCCGAGATCCTATCCCCGGAATGTGCGTTGACCCTGCGTACGGTCGCGGACGATATAATGGCTGGTGCGTGCGCGCGCGTGTGCGGCCGGATTTCGCGTGGCCACCGCGCTACCCCGCGCGCTCGACGTTTTGTTCGCGGCGGCGGCGGCCACGACGATATCGGCAACGCGCAAGCGGCGCACGGCTGCGGTTGGAGGGGGTCACGGCGGCGGCGGCGGCGGCGGCTCGAAGGGGTCTTCATTGATCAGGGAGCAGCAGCTGGCCTCGAACGCGTTCAGTGTGTCGTCCTCCGTTGCCGCGCCGCCCGTCCGTTACACATACGCCGGTGTGAGCTCCGCGAGTGTTTCGTCCTCGCGCCCGCGCGCTCGTGCTCGTCCCGTGAAACAATAATAATAATACGCGCCACCCCGTGGACGCCGCGAGTGTTGGGCTCCGCGAGTGCGTGTGCGCGCGCCGGCGCGTGTTCTCCGCCCGCGTTCGACGACCCTTACCCGCTACCCCCTCCTGCCACGATTGTTCGCCCTGTAGCGATTAGCGGTCGTCGCGTTCGTCTGCGCGCGCGCGCTCTCGCCTTCGGCCAGGGTGTGCGTCGTACGCCGCCGCCGCCGCCGCCACCGCCGCCTCGGAGCTAGGGCCTCGCTAGTTTGCCGTGTACGATCGCGAGTGTGCGGACGACGGTCGCGATGCCGCAGCACCACCAGCACCAGCAGCACCAGCACCAGCGCGTCGGCCGCGTGTAACGCGGACCCATCGACCCGGCACACACCAAGCCCGTGGGTCGTTGACTTGCGGCGCACAGCCAGCCGGACGACACAGCAACTCGTGAGCAACAGCAGCGGCCGCGGTGCGCGCACATGTCGGCCCGGGAACCCTACGGGCCGGGGTCGTCGCTGGGCGCCACGGGCACGCGCTCGCCCCGCGGCACCCGGCGCATAGCCACCGAGCTGCCCACAGTCGACCGGTCACCGTCCAGGACGTACCCGTCAGGAGCGGGCGGCGGCGGTGGCAGCGGCCAGCGGAACAGCCCGGTGGGACGCAGGACGGTCAGGCCAGGCGCCGGTTCGCCCGACCACCACGGCGGCGGCGGTGGTGGCGTGGGCGGCGGCAACCCTTATCAGACGGGCATCGGGGGCGGCGGCCTGGGCATCGGCGGCGGCGGCGGCGTGTCGTCCTCGTACTACAGGGACGACGACCTCAACAGTCCCGTGCTGCTGGACGACCGGGGACGAGCGATGGGCCCCGCCGGCGGCGCGTCCCACCGGTCCCGGAGCGCCAGCCGCCCGGTCGACCGCATGGGCGTCATGCCGCCGTCCCGGTACCAGTCGCTGGACCGGAACACGGGCAGCGGCGGCGGCATACTGTCCGACCCGACCGGCGGCGGCCAATACGGCCACGATCGCGACTACCGTTCGTTCGATAGGGACCGCGGTTACGGCGGTGGCGGCGGCTTCTCCTCGCTGGACGACGACCCTTACGGCGCCGTGTCGTCCCGGTCCAGGCAGTCGCCCGGCGGTGGCATAGGCGGTGGCATTGGTGGCGGCGGAGGCCACTTCATGTCCAACGCCCGGGACACCGGACACTTCCTGGGCGAGCTCCAGCACCAAAACACCGACCTGCACCGCGAGCTTTCCAACCTCAAGAAGGAGCTGGAGCTGACCAACCAGAAGCTCGGGTCCAGCATGCACAGCATCAAGACGTTTTGGAGCCCGGAGCTGAAGAAGGAGCGGGCACTGCGCAAGGAGGAGTCGGCCAAGTACTCGCTGATCAACGACCAACTCAAGTTGCTCCACTCGGAGAACCAGGTAATGCGCTTTATACTACTGTTAAACGCGAACAACGCGTGCATCCGAATATTGCACCCTTGCCGCGGCAAACGCTTATCGGGGTGGACGGTGGCACAGGCCATTTTGGAGTCTTGCACGTGGAGCTTCTCCGTCACGCCTATAAATCGTATTATGCCGAGCGCATATTCGCTTACGACTAGGGCGGAATCGATTCGTAAAGACGCATTGTCGTGTAGATATGTTCAGTGACGCCACGGGGGTTATATATAGATGAAGTGGTTTTTATTTCTTTTATTTGTCGCCTTGTCCCTTTCGCTGACTTAAAACCCAACGGGGAAAAAAAAATTAACAGTCAACGAGGATTGATGGATGAGCTTTGAGCGGCGGTGGTGGCCAGTGACCGCGGAAAAAAAACCCGTCCCTTCCCCCACCGGGAGAACGTGCTCTGTTCGTGACGGGGTCAGGCACCACCCCCGCGAGGAACCAACACGACGATTTTTTAAAGAAACTCTAGGATTAACCGTTCTTTTTTTCCCATCTGGACGGCCGCCCCCTTCAGGATTTTGATATATATTGCATTATCGGTTTAATCTTTACCATTATTTTACACACGTGTAATATGATTTTTATGATTAAACGTTGTTATTATGACGTATACACCACGATGATTTAAACGCGTACCTTTTGTTCGAATAACTTATCCCATTAAATATTATTAGAGACAAATAAACTGGATATATTATATTATTAATGTTCATCAATAAACAACATATTATTAATTATATCAAATTAACCTTTGTTAGATACACAATTACCTAATGCCAACACTAAAACTATTAATTGATATTAATTGTGTTTTCCTAATAATGAGAATTAAAACAGAATACAAGAATTCATACGTACCCACATATTTTCATCGTGCGTCATTTGAACAATTAGTTGATAGATTCAAGCAAAGCGAGAAATGTATTTTTTAGTTTCATAATAATAATTGTATTTTTTTTTCCTAAAAGTTCTGTCATACTGTCTCTCGGTATTGGAAACTGAATTGAAATTGTAATAATAATCTAGTATTTATCTATATAATATTTAATCTACTCTGTATAATTAATATTCAGTAATGCACTGTAACGTCCAATGGCCTAAGTTGCCGTGAGTTAAATTTAATAATAATAATAATAATAACAACATATAAAATAATTTGTTTTTCGTCTCTTTCATCACTTCATTAGTTTTTTCAATTAAATGAAAAAAAGTCTTTGAAATATGGAAAAATATATTTCAAATATTGAAAAAACACAAAACACATAATTTATTGCAATTAAGAGTTATATAATCCAGAGTCCTAAACTAACCCTAAGCTTATTCATCTATTCAGAGAAATATTGTAATATTTGGTTCCCGGTCGAAATTTTTCGGTGCACTATATGTAAGTAATATGATATTCTCTTAAGAAAACACGGGGCCCCTAGTACCATGGGGTCTTACCTACTACACGCAGCATACTTCTACAAAATGTGTACCATGGACGCTTATTGGCGGAGGGAGAGGAACTTCCTTCTAACATCTGGCCGTTCCGAGTTTTCCCATAGAATCGGTTTGAAACATCCGCCGTTGGTTCTTACGTTTTATGTTCTAGAATTTCCGCTCTGGATTGTCTTCGGTGTATACGACTCTTGTGTTGTGCGCTTGAACAATAATTTCGATAAAATAAGTCCTGCGCCCAATGCGTCTACGTAGGGGCCCCCAGGAGCGTCCACCCTCATTATCCGTCATCCTTCATCGCGGTTGAGCTCGCACCGTCTATTCCTTCGATTCTTTCACGACCGATGTGTCGACGTGTGTGCGTCTTCAACACATTACGATCATAATATTATATCTTTGTTATTCCGAATAATATATAACATCGGTTATGCTGAAAATTTTTCGAACTCGACATTACACTATACGTTTAATACGCGCACAGCAATATTGCATTTTTAACAGACCCGTCACGATACCGTCGTCCGCAAGAATACATAATATTATGCGCACGTGTATTTTATATTATTTCGAAATAATTTCACAACTTTTCAATCGCGGTTATTTTTTCAGCCCGTGGGGTATTTTTCCGACTTGTCCGTTCAGCCTATACTACACGCGTGTACTTCTGCAGGTACCTCAAAATACGTATTATTGTGTTTCGCTGGTATGGTTGAGCGAAAAAGAAACCATTGTTCTTCTTTTTCTCTTTCTTTTCGACGTGCTCGATGACCTCTCGTCGACGTAGACGCACTACCGCGGCTGCAAGCGATGGGACTTGTCAACTCGACAAACGTCGCAAACCGGTTAGACCACGCGACTTCAACGGACGTAAACGTACATGGACATTATAATATATATATATATGAGATTAGACGACGATCCGTGCGTTTTTTCAACTCCTATATAGTCGACATGTACGTGAAGTGCGTTAAAACACTGACCTCCTCCCCCTACGTTGTACCACAACAAATTCCATTGGTTCGTAATGGGACGCGGCAAGAGGGGGAAAAACCGATTCGTATTTATTTGCGATAGCGCAATCGTCGTCGCCGATCGTTCTAATCGTCCACTCGTGACTACGACCCAAAGACGCGTGCGTGACCACCGGATATCCGATGGAGATAAATAAGTTATTCGTCACCGAGCCGTAAGAGTAAACGGGACTAAAAACGAACACTCAACCCGTGGCCGAGAAGACAAAATCCCAACACGGCGACGTGCAGCTGAAGGACGTGAACTCGACGAGAATCGAAATGCAATTCAGGACTGCGACCATTGCAGCGGTCCTCAGCTCCGACTGGTGCACAATGTGTTGCATGCCGACCGTGTGATTACCGGGGGTTCGTGGAATTCACGATTACGTACCGGGTTCCGCGACGTCGACGGAAAATAATATACGAATATATATTACAGTGCAGCGAGACGTGCGTGCGGTTATCGACGGCGAAGGGATTTGTTTATATATATAACATTATTATTGTCGTCGGCGTCGCACAGTGGCGTATGGGGAATAAATGAAATAACCCGAGCAGGTGCTGCAGCTGCTGCGGCCGTCGTTAGGGGTCGTGGTACGGCGGCGGGGGATGTACCCCTCAATATTGTATACATGTGTAATGTTCGCGTGCAGTATCGTATTATACGTCTAGACAATGTACACGAACCGGGTGGCTGCAGATTTGAATGCACCGGGGTAACACATTGCACGTGCATTGTGCACGTCGTACACCGTGCACTACGCGGACAACGTGTTCGAGAGCACAGCTGACGAAACGACGGGCATATGCTCCGGGAGTGAGGGTATCAGCGTGTAGAGAATCACGGGGCCGACGATTATGGTATTTTTTTTATTTTTTTTTCAACTCGTAAAACAGCGCACCGGAACCCCTTACGCGCGGACCCACAACCCCCCCGGACACGAACTACCCGTTGCGAGGCGATTGTTTTCGACCGACCCCGATACGACGTGTACGGTGAGGGGACGAGTTGTAGTGTCGCGCGGACGAGGTTTTTTTTCGGAACTATTTCTGAACCTAGTGATAAATAATTATTATCGCGCACGGTGAAACCTGTCGAAGACGTACCCCGCGACATTCGGAACCCATCTGAATGCTACTGTCCGTTCACTGTTGTCCAAATTTGTACGATTTGCATATCGTATCACGGTCCATTCATATGCGGTTCATGAATCGGGAACGTTACGAAAATACGACGATCGAACTTTTTCGTTTCCGTTTTTTTTCACCCCTCGGCCGACTCTTCGACCGCATCATCTCGAACGCAATCAACGATTTGCAAGGCCGACTTGGCGTGGCACGAATGACATGACGAGACAGACCAGAGGACAATCGTGGTCCAGGCGAAAACGCGGTTTTCTTATATCGTCCCGTCTTCCTTGACGCGGTACGTTTCACCCTAAACGATTGGTCCGAACGTATTATTATTCGCGCTCAAACAAAAAACGTTACACAACTCGTAGTTGTCAACGTGCCCCGTAGAAATCGGTTTATTGAAATCTTTTTTTTTGCAGGCGCACACGTCCAAAAATTCCTTTACGCACTTTACAATATACATAATATTGTATAACTATGGTCTAAAAACCGTTTTTCACGACCCGGTCGCGGCCGTTTATTTTCCCATCAAACGTTCGGACGCGTTTCGCGATCCCCGTCCCCCGCCCCGTGCATTGTACACGCGTACGCGTCGAGCGACCCTCCGGAGTATTGATTAAAAAAGAAAAACCACAAAACTGATAACAATGCATTAACGCTAGGCGATAATACGCGCGTCGCGCGCAGCCCGGCCACTGAGGGTAGACGAGTCGTGGTGAAGGGGCGACCCCGGAATGATTAATGGTTACACGTGACCCCCACTGCGCACCGGGATATAGGTACTATACACCTCTCCGTCACACGACGAGTCGGTAAAAAATTGTGTGTTGAGCTACGCACGCCCGAGGAGTAGGGAAAGAGGGGAAGAGAGAGAGAGGGAGGCGTCAGGTAAAACTCTTGATATAACTATTTACTTCCTATAAATATTAATATACGTATTACGCACGAGTGTAAAAAAAAAAAAATAACAACGTATGACGCGGGCGCCGAACCGGAACGAATAAAATTTATTTGACTTTCGTAACGTTCGGCGTGGTACATAATATTATGTTTAAACATTGTACGCTACAGCTCGTGTAGTACAAAATTTGTTATTTATACCGTACGTGAGACGGTCGATCGACGACTGTACAATAATACGACTCGTCGCCATTACTTGGATTCAAACAGTCGATCGCTTTGACTACTTTTTTATAGGATTCAAATTGAATTGCGTTTCCAAATAAGTCGGAGACAAAATAATGTTTTTTCGTTTTTATTTGATGTTTCTAATGTTTATTGAGGATATATTGACTTACAATAAAATTTAAATTTGAAACGAATTTTTTTTTCCACTACAATATGAACAACATTGTAGAATCAACGTTTAAATATGGTTTTTGGATTTCAAAAATACTGCACAAAGTATTTTTTCTCTCGCAATATCTCTCTCAAATATAGTTTTGCCCTTACACATTTTAATACCGGTCAAATTATGCACACCTCCTATCACTTGTACTACACTCAATTGGGTAAACACTAAAGCTACCAATTACCAGATTGATCATTACACGAATTTCAGACCGGGTGGATATTCGAACAATCAAATACAATGTTACGTATGAATACTGGCCACCGTTGATGAATATAAAATCAATTAGCGTTTTCTGCGTAATTTGTCAGCATTGATTTTATCACTCCAACGGGTTTTTTATTCGAACGCTGTGAAACAAAACGTCGTACTATTAGGTATATTTATTTATTTATTTATTTATATATACTCGTATATAAACGGGTATATACCCTTTAGAATGATAAACAAAAGTACAGTGATAATTAATAATTAATATTTATAAATGAAAAGACAATAAAGAATACAGTTTTGATACTGATATTACAATAAAATTACAACAAATTAATAATAATTAAAACATTTATGATACTGAGAATTGATAAGTTTACAAATAATTAACATCCGAGCTTAATGCTACATAAACATTATATTTAAAAACATTACGAGACATAAAAAAGAAGTCGATCTGATTATTAATGCTGTTAGCCAAAGCAAGTACTCTGGGAAAAAATGATGCGGAACTATAGTTAGTGGAATAAGATGGGACTATAAATAAATTATGTGACCTCGTACTATGATTACTAAAGTTAAAACCAACAAGGGAAAGGAGCTCGGAAGAATCAATGTTACCATTCAGTAAATCGAACAAGAACATCAAGTCTGCAACTTTTCTTCTAATTTCGCATAAAGGTAACCCCAGATTGGTAGACTGTAGGTGATAAGTGTCACGGTCAATAGCTAAATTAAATTTATTACAGATCAACCTTAGAAATGTATACTGAACATTTTCTACCTGATTAATATAGAGAGCATAATTTGGTGACCAAACCACAGAGCCAAATTCTAAGTGAGACCTAACAAGAGAGTAGTATAATATTTTCATTGAGTTAATGTTTTTGAAATTTTTAGTGTTTCTGTAAATGAAACCTAACATTTTGAAAGCTTTATTTGTTCCTAAATTTATGTGTGAAGAGAAAGACATATTTGATTCAAGTAAAATTCCTAAATCCCTAATTTGATTGACTCTTGTAAGCAATACATGGTCGATTGAGTAATTAAACAAAATAGGTTTATGTAGGCGAGTATAAGTAATGATACTACATTTATTGATGTTTAATGGTAAGCAGTTTTTTTTACTCCAAATTACAAGCTTGTCAAGATTAGATTGCAAATTTACTGCGTCAGAGAGAGATTCTATTTGTGAAAATAGTTTTGCATCATCGGCAAACAATAACAAGTTTACTGAAGAATCAAGAACAGTGGGTAAATCGTTAACAAATAATATAAATAACAGAGGACCCAGATGAGAACCTTGAGGAACACCTGAACCTACACTAAAATAATTGGAGGTGAAAAGAGATAACTTTACTGCTTGTGTGCGGCAAGTTAGATAAGATTCTATCCAATTTAAAAAGTTCCCACCAAAACCAAAACTATTTAATTTTTTTATAAGTAATTTGTGATTGACTCTATCGAAGGCTTTTTGGAAGTCTGTGTAGATGGAATCAATTTGAGTATGATTATTGAAGGAATTTAATATTTTAGATTGATAAAGTAGGAGGTTAGTAGAAATTGACATTTTATGTCTAAAGCCGTGTTGATTTGAACAAATATACGGAGAGATAATTTTTTTGTGATAATCGCTTCAAACATCTTAGGGATTATTGACATCTTAGAAATAGGTCTATAATTAGTAACATTATGTTTGTCACCGGACTTATGTATCGGTGTCACAAAAGACATTTTCCAAATATCAGGAAAGTAACCAATACTTAAGGAATTATTAAACATCAAATATAAAGGATCAACTAGTACTGACCAGCAAGTTTTGAGAAAAGATGAAGGGACACCATCAGGACCTGTAGCGGAATAAGTATCTAATGAATTCAAATGCTCAATAATTTCAGTTTTATTAATATACCAGGAACTTAAATTTAGGATATTTTCAGAAGATACGGAAAAAGGTTGATTAGATACAAACGAATTAGGCAAATCAGAATCAAAAACATTAGAAAAAAAATCGGCAAAAAGCTGAACTTTTTCTTGAATATTTGTATATTTCTATATGTGTAATACACATTGTGTATACATCGTACTCGATTATTTTGAACTCAATAGTAATATTATTATTATCGAACGTTCGAACGAACCCAATCGGTCCAGGTGACGCGACGACGATGTACTTACGACATCGAAATGTGTGTATTATAACCAGCCCGATATCGGCGTATAGTCGCGCGCAATTTGCTCGATTTTCCTCGCCCCAACGGTTTCTATTTCCTGTACTTCCGTCGATCCTTACACGCGTGCAGCAGTAGCACGCGCACACAAAAGCCCGTTTTATTTTTATTTTAATATTTATTCTCTATGCACGGCTCTTCCGTCGCATTTTGTTGTGTTGGCGTCAACGTCTCGTACAATATTATAAGAGGTACGATCAATTACACGACAACAATAGTAATAATAGTGTACAATATGTACGGAGGGCGCGGAGACTCGAGGCGGATGCGGTTCAGGCACATCGCCGTCGTCCGAGCCGGAAATTGTGTTTTACGGCTCGTGTTTTTCTCCGCTTCCTCTTGAACACGTCTACCGCGCGCGGCGTATTTTTAGAGCGTTGATTGTCGTCTTCGATTGTCGCCCATCAACCACCGCGGATCATCGTTGTAGACCTACAATAAGCCCGTGTTGAACGTGGTATTAACCACGTCACACGTAGAAGTCGACTTGGGGAAAAATTGCATTGTCGCGCGGTATACCTACGCGTTTACGGCGCAACACTAAATCGAACCTCGCGTCCGTCATTCGGTGTATTTCGACCCGTACTACTACGGAAATGGCGGCTATACGTTTCAAAAATATGCAATACTTCCCTTTCCTCTAGATCTCAACACAGCTGTGTATACGCCTAAGCCCTATTACTGGATGTCGTTGGAATTAGAAATTCACGACCACGGTGTAGACTGTAGCGAATTCCCTCTGTAGGAACGCACGACCCGAATAAAGGTGACCAAAGAACGATAGCACTGCTGGAGTACGGCACGGTACGTTCGACTGAAATATCTGCTGCGGATCGTACGAGGGTGACGATATAGGGTCGATTAGTAAAATCGGTCACGTGGAAAGTTGTTCGAATGTATCATAAATCACCTCCGACGGAGAAAATATTCGCGAGAATTTTACACGTTTCGGATATTTGCAGATTACACTATCACAAAATGCCTACACGTCGTTCCGACCGCTCAGATACGTTTACGTCGCAGTGGCTGTGCGCGTCCGTCGAACTTTCATCGCCATGACTTCTCGTTCCAATACCACACTTGTTGGTCGCATGGTCAAAATTGACAATGGTCCAGACGACCGGTGTACGCGAGGCGTAGGGTCTACCTCCATGAACTCACGAAAACCGAACGGACTTGCCCGTGCCGCCGTTTGGTTTCGTATACGGAACATTCAGTTTCGCTGTGGTATTAAATGTACGAACACCGGGCGGCGAGGTGAAACACGCAACGTAGGATAGCTCAGACGAAAATACTAATACGACGTACGTAGAGTGGAACTGTCCAGCTAGTGAACACCCTCCACGAACTGAACGATGTCAATAAATGTCTTAATTTAATAAAAACTAGACGTGTAAGCTCATAAATAATTTTCGTTTTCAATTATAAACGTAATGCGGGATATACTGTTTATCTACCTTTTGATTATTTAGAGATCGTACGTTGTGTTAAAAAGGTTCTCACTAGGATTTCACTTATTTTTTTTAAACCAACCAAAATTATAACTTTGTTTCCTTAATGCTAGTTTAAAAATAATACAGATGCACCAAGTCTAATCTGTAGAAATAAAATATTGAAAACCATTTCGTTAACACATTCTTCTTTCAAACGAATTCTAAAATGTTCAATCAACGGTCAACGCACGTACACTTGTTGTGTCGTTAGAAAATGTATTTGGCGACGGAGCGTGCAAAAATACATATCCGACTTCAACTCCAACGATTTTTTGGTCACAAGATAATTTGTTACCGTGTAAAGAATATTATAGTTGATCATTGTAAACAATCACGAGCTATTCGGTGCGAGCTTCAGATACGTACCTACTAAAAGTGTGTAAAACTCTGTTGGTTTTGTCGTTGGTTACGTTGTATTGTGTCGGAGCTTACGGTATGTACATTGTCAACATTGACGGAGATGATATAAACCGATATAGGTACCTAATATGAATCTCGACGAAGTTTACACACAGTTTGATATTCGTAAAAAATAGTTTCGTCGGAGTTTACCGTCTCGCGTCCTCGAAAACAGCTTTTTTTTCTCCGGACGGAAACAAGACCCGATCATAATTTACATAATATACTGATACTCGCCGATCCCGATAATGCGAACGGTAGGGCGAAAATATTTAAATGGAATCGAAATATTAAAATTAAATGGATTATGACACGGTTGACGACAATCGAGATGTACACTTGATGTTTTCTAGTATTTTCGCGTGATCAATCGCAGGCGGGTGAACAATATGTCTTGGTGTGTGTTTTAAAAAAAAAAACCTTTTAGTAATATTATTGTTATCACACGAACCGAACGTTACACGATATAATATAAATAGAATATATAACACTTCTACTCGAGGAGAAAAAATATACGTGTAAATACATATTAGAATATCATTACAGTATGTACATAATATTATAACATATAAGTGATTTGCGTTTACGGCTCGTGCAGTCGTTTCAGAGACCCCTCTCGCATATGTTCCGTACTAAGTTATTGACACTGTTCCTACCCCATTTGACCTAGTTCATCCCGTTTGTGCACCATATAAGTATATATATATATATACTCGTGTGTTATGCACGCGTGTGCGTTGCGTGTTCGTGCGTACGTGCGTGCGTGTAAGACCTGCACCGTCGGGGGTGCGCACACGTAAACCCTACAAAAACGCATGTACCACGACCGTATATCACCGCGGTTCAAAAAATGTCGAATATTCTAATTATGTTGCGCGTAAACGGCGAAGTCCCGGATCGTTAAACGAACGGTGGTCTTAAAATATTGCCCGTTCAATGATTACTTACGTATTATTTTATTCCGACCAGTTGTGATCTCGATCGTTTCGAGTGCACCGCCCTCCCTCCCCACACAATGTGTTCCTACATATTTTTTGAACCCTTGACGTTGCTTTATGTATTCTTACGAATTCTAGAAATTATCTTCTGACTATTTTATGAAATTGCATGATTTTTCAACATGGTTATTATTATTGTAAAAAAGTTCTAATTTTCATTCTGTTTCAAGAATAAAATTACTAAATTATGTACCCACGATAACATACCATTCACTCGAACAACGGGTTATTGTTTATAGAATAGCATGTATACTAGATGAAACATTATGATTAAAAGTTTTAATGATGTTATAATGTTTGATTCATCTTGTGGAACGTTTCGGTCGCCGATGGTTTCTTTTCACCATTCCGGTGAATCCAATGTTTCGCGTGTTTTTTATTATTTCGTAGTCTTAAGCTCAATATAGTGGTCTTAAACTGGGATCCCGTACATTTAAAATGTATATTAATACAACTTTTAAAAATTTTTAAATTCTCGGTTTCGTAACAACATTATTTATTTTGGGCTCTGGTGCGCCTGGTTCCGGGGTACCTACGTTGTTGACGTCTACCCCCCCCCCCACAATACTGTTGGTGATTCTAGGTTTATCGAAAGGGTTCAGAAAATATTTTCACGGTTCACTGGATTTTATTTCCCCCCTCCCCCGTGTTCCCTCGGTTGTCGATACACGCTTATAGCATGGCTTCTCCGGCTGAGCGTATGCAGGCGCACTGCTGCGGATATTGGACTCCACAATGAATCGTTGAATAATAAAAAAGATCCTTCTGTTCTGTAATACGGTCTAACTAACTGTACGGTTTTAAGGAACCACGGCGTTCTACTCGGTCAACTGTTGCCATATTCGTGTGTCGCACGACGTGTCTTTTCGGCATTCCGACTTTTCGTGTTTTTAGTTGTGTTGGTAAACGGATGAGTGTGTGTAACGGAAAATCGGTCGAAAATCGCAGCACAACGACCCGCAATCAGTCGGGTCCTGCGACAAACGGTTAAGAGCACGTCGGTTACGAGAGCGAATGACGTAGTCTTTAAATATGAGCAACAAACTAGAATGGTAAATCGATTAGTGCCTCCATTTAATATACGACTTCTTTGCCGTAGACCATCGTGGCGTTTATGTACTTCGATCGGCAGTCATAGTTTACATGTTGCTATTATTATTATAATTATACTGCAAGTATTTAATATTCGTAAGTATAATATCGTACATAATGGTTACGCCGTTTCGAGGACACGGAAGCACATTGATAACACGCGCGCATCGTTACACTGATTTTTCCCATAAAGTTGGAAAGCCTGTGGGAGGGCAATAAGTAGGCGATTCGTCGTGCAAAAAGCCTATAGATTAACAAAGGATTATCCTATCGTTAATAGTCCGTACTTCGTAGACCTATGCATTTAATGAACTATATAAAATCTTGATGATTATGCAGTTTATACCTCAAAATAAATTAATTTCACTAAGTAACAGTTAATTGATAGATTGTACCTACTGTCGAATCGTGTTATGTATAAATATTGATTAAAATATTAGGAATATTGAACCAAATAATTTTAAGTTAAAAATGATCTAAAAATGTGTTAAAGTGATACTTTCTTTAAAATATCGTGTATACATTAACCCATAAAAGTTTTTTTTTTTTTGTAAGGAACGCCGTTATTTGCTCAGGAATGAAGTCTAAAAAGATGAAATGTTTTCTCCTCCTTACCACTCAAACAATAGTCATATGTTTTACTGAAAAAAAAGTAAAAATACAAACAAATTAGCTACACAAACTTCATAATATATCGTACTGCATTATACTACATATACGAGTATACGAGTACTCATATATTATAATAAAAATAATGGTACGCATAATAAAATATAATATTTATGTTTTATCGACGCAGATTATAATAACTTGAAACCGAAAAAATTGTAAATACGGAAAAAATATGGGTCATTAGGTCGATCGTGAATTTTTCCTAACCTATAAATCGACCAACCTCAGGTGCCTCTTTAGATGTATTCCGCTAATTACACCTTCATAGCCTTCATATGATGCAGCACTAACGTCGTCCAGTCATTCGCATAACGTACTGACCCATACAATATGTTAATGCATTTACGTTTCTTTCCTCGAAATATGCAAACGATATTCAATCACGTACGGATCGGGAAGGGACATGTATTATGATTGAGGAATTCTACCTCTCTGCCTGCACGTGCCAGTGTATAAAACTCGAAGGAAAAGCTCGGCGGTACATAATTTTATTTTATATGATTTAATTTTCTTAGCGAGTCATCCCTTCACTCGACATGCCATACGATTCGCCTCGATCCTCAGTCCTGAGTTTTTCAACGTACCTACATCAGCTAGAACGGCGTCCAGTTGCGGTTCCACAGTGAGGAGGATGAAGATGGAGGGGATCGTCCCCATACAATTAAAAATGAATTCGAAAAAACTCAAATTCTTATGAACATTTTTGTGTATTTATGAAAAAATACCAATTGTGAAAAACACTTTTGTCTATTCGCCCTCCCCTTCATATTATTGAAACCCGTGCCTGACGGTGTCCATCCCACAGACTTGGTTCCGAAAACGGTGCCTCCACGGGTTCGAGAAACTGCCTACTATGCGCATAATGTTGTAGGCACAGTATATACGAGTGAAAACGGCGGCGAGTGTCGGAGGGGTGCGGCGGCGGAGCGGTTTCGCCTTCAGAAGTCGCACGCGCGTCCATATCGATTATATTATATTACGTGTGCACCGCGTGCCGGGCTTGTGCGAGCGTGTGTACACGGGCTGGAAAACGATCGTGCGCGCGCTTTTGCCGGAGGACGAAAGGTCGTGACGTGCGCGGTGGACCGTCGTCTTTCGGCCCGAAAACGTCTCGCAGGGCCTCCGCGTCCGAGGAGCACACACGTCACAACTGTGCAATATCCTTCAGTACACGTGCGCAAGCGGGCGCGGCTCGGGTGCGAACAGGATGATATTTTAAGGCGCTCGTCCTTTTTTTTCCACGCTTGAGTTACGCCTGTTTTTCAAATAGTGGTTTGTGAAAAAAAAGAACGTACCTTGATACTATAATAAATTATTATTCACTGTCAATCTGAATTTTTCAACATTTACGTTTTCTCGTGTCCGATTTCAATGAGTGTCCTGTAGTGGCTGAATAAAATTTAGTTTATCCAACGGAAACGTCCGCATTTTTACACCAGACCACGCAAATAATAATCGTTCGGTTAACTTTTCAAGAAAAAATTTATTGGAAAATACACAATACGCATAGAGTCATTGTGCACAGCGTAGGTGTAGGTACTTTATCCACGAACCAGGATTTAGAAAATAAATAAATAAGTTATTGAAGCATAAAAAAGGGGTGACCGCGGTTAAAAAATCGCTCTGTACAAATAGTTTGCAGCGGAGTAAATATCACTTGAGCCAACGGTTGAACCGCGTATGATTTCGAATTGACGGTCAAACTTAACTGCTGTTGATGTTACAATACATTATACTTGTATATTTATCATTATTGACAATTTTGACAACAACAACAGTAATATAGTTATCGATACCAATTACCTATACCACGTTATTGACGAAACCGTTACTGCAGCTTGCTATAACAAACGTCGCGTGAGCATAAAAAAACTATATATTATATTCTCGTACGATAATATATCACGTTCGTTATACCATTCGAATACGCGATAAACGATTAAACTATAGAACGATCGAAACACTCGGACAAGGGTAGCTATTTATTTTTAAGAGACAACGTTTTCGATTACGAGGTGTATACAGTATTGTCGCTATCGCAAATAAATCTAAGACCGACCGCCTGGGTCGCCGCAGCAGCTCATTGTGCGAGTGGTGCGACTTATACAACATAACGCGGTATTGTTAACGAGTCGAGGTACTTGAACTCATCGAATCGGAATCGATGCTGCAAGCGGCCAAGACTGATAAGTCGCTCAAATCTGGAAAATGTAGTCCCACGAAAATAAAAATGCATTTATTCGTGTTCGGGAGTGATTGTACACTATAGTACATGGATGAACAATCTTCAACGATATAATATAGACATTTATATGACATATAGACAAAAGCTCGGCGGTACATAATTTTATTTTATATGATTTAATTTTCTTAGCGAGTCATCCCTTCACTCGACATGCCATACGATTCGCCTCGATCCTCAGTCCTGAGTTTTTCAACGTACCTACATCAGCTAGAACGGCGTCCAGTTGCGGTTCCACAGTGAGGAGGATGAAGATGGAGGGGATCGTCCCCATACAATTAAAAATGAATTCGAAAAAACTCAAATTCTTATGAACATTTTTGTGTATTTATGAAAAAATACCAATTGTGAAAAACACTTTTGTCTATTCGCCCTCCCCTTCATATTATTGAAACCCGTGCCTGACGGTGTCCATCCCACAGACTTGGTTCCGAAAACGGTGCCTCCACGGGTTCGAGAAACTGCCTACTATGCGCATAATGTTGTAGGCACAGTATATACGAGTGAAAACGGCGGCGAGTGTCGGAGGGGTGCGGCGGCGGAGCGGTTTCGCCTTCAGAAGTCGCACGCGCGTCCATATCGATTATATTATATTACGTGTGCACCGCGTGCCGGGCTTGTGCGAGCGTGTGTACACGGGCTGGAAAACGATCGTGCGCGCGCTTTTGCCGGAGGACGAAAGGTCGTGACGTGCGCGGTGGACCGTCGTCTTTCGGCCCGAAAACGTCTCGCAGGGCCTCCGCGTCCGAGGAGCACACACGTCACAACTGTGCAATATCCTTCAGTACACGTGCGCAAGCGGGCGCGGCTCGGGTGCGAACAGGATGATATTTTAAGGCGCTCGTCCTTTTTTTTCCACGCTTGAGTTACGCCTGTTTTTCAAATAGTGGTTTGTGAAAAAAAAGAACGTACCTTGATACTATAATAAATTATTATTCACTGTCAATCTGAATTTTTCAACATTTACGTTTTCTCGTGTCCGATTTCAATGAGTGTCCTGTAGTGGCTGAATAAAATTTAGTTTATCCAACGGAAACGTCCGCATTTTTACACCAGACCACGCAAATAATAATCGTTCGGTTAACTTTTCAAGAAAAAATTTATTGGAAAATACACAATACGCATAGAGTCATTGTGCACAGCGTAGGTGTAGGTACTTTATCCACGAACCAGGATTTAGAAAATAAATAAATAAGTTATTGAAGCATAAAAAAGGGGTGACCGCGGTTAAAAAATCGCTCTGTACAAATAGTTTGCAGCGGAGTAAATATCACTTGAGCCAACGGTTGAACCGCGTATGATTTCGAATTGACGGTCAAACTTAACTGCTGTTGATGTTACAATACATTATACTTGTATATTTATCATTATTGACAATTTTGACAACAACAACAGTAATATAGTTATCGATACCAATTACCTATACCACGTTATTGACGAAACCGTTACTGCAGCTTGCTATAACAAACGTCGCGTGAGCATAAAAAAACTATATATTATATTCTCGTACGATAATATATCACGTTCGTTATACCATTCGAATACGCGATAAACGATTAAACTATAGAACGATCGAAACACTCGGACAAGGGTAGCTATTTATTTTTAAGAGACAACGTTTTCGATTACGAGGTGTATACAGTATTGTCGCTATCGCAAATAAATCTAAGACCGACCGCCTGGGTCGCCGCAGCAGCTCATTGTGCGAGTGGTGCGACTTATACAACATAACGCGGTATTGTTAACGAGTCGAGGTACTTGAACTCATCGAATCGGAATCGATGCTGCAAGCGGCCAAGACTGATAAGTCGCTCAAATCTGGAAAATGTAGTCCCACGAAAATAAAAATGCATTTATTCGTGTTCGGGAGTGATTGTACACTATAGTACATGGATGAACAATCTTCAACGATATAATATAGACATTTATATGACATATAGACAAAAGCTCGGCGGTACATAATTTTATTTTATATGATTTAATTTTCTTAGCGAGTCATCCCTTCACTCGACATGCCATACGATTCGCCTCGATCCTCAGTCCTGAGTTTTTCAACGTACCTACATCAGCTAGAACGGCGTCCAGTTGCGGTTCCACAGTGAGGAGGATGAAGATGGAGGGGATCGTCCCCATACAATTAAAAATGAATTCGAAAAAACTCAAATTCTTATGAACATTTTTGTGTATTTATGAAAAAATACCAATTGTGAAAAACACTTTTGTCTATTCGCCCTCCCCTTCATATTATTGAAACCCGTGCCTGACGGTGTCCATCCCACAGACTTGGTTCCGAAAACGGTGCCTCCACGGGTTCGAGAAACTGCCTACTATGCGCATAATGTTGTAGGCACAGTATATACGAGTGAAAACGGCGGCGAGTGTCGGAGGGGTGCGGCGGCGGAGCGGTTTCGCCTTCAGAAGTCGCACGCGCGTCCATATCGATTATATTATATTACGTGTGCACCGCGTGCCGGGCTTGTGCGAGCGTGTGTACACGGGCTGGAAAACGATCGTGCGCGCGCTTTTGCCGGAGGACGAAAGGTCGTGACGTGCGCGGTGGACCGTCGTCTTTCGGCCCGAAAACGTCTCGCAGGGCCTCCGCGTCCGAGGAGCACACACGTCACAACTGTGCAATATCCTTCAGTACACGTGCGCAAGCGGGCGCGGCTCGGGTGCGAACAGGATGATATTTTAAGGCGCTCGTCCTTTTTTTTCCACGCTTGAGTTACGCCTGTTTTTCAAATAGTGGTTTGTGAAAAAAAAGAACGTACCTTGATACTATAATAAATTATTATTCACTGTCAATCTGAATTTTTCAACATTTACGTTTTCTCGTGTCCGATTTCAATGAGTGTCCTGTAGTGGCTGAATAAAATTTAGTTTATCCAACGGAAACGTCCGCATTTTTACACCAGACCACGCAAATAATAATCGTTCGGTTAACTTTTCAAGAAAAAATTTATTGGAAAATACACAATACGCATAGAGTCATTGTGCACAGCGTAGGTGTAGGTACTTTATCCACGAACCAGGATTTAGAAAATAAATAAATAAGTTATTGAAGCATAAAAAAGGGGTGACCGCGGTTAAAAAATCGCTCTGTACAAATAGTTTGCAGCGGAGTAAATATCACTTGAGCCAACGGTTGAACCGCGTATGATTTCGAATTGACGGTCAAACTTAACTGCTGTTGATGTTACAATACATTATACTTGTATATTTATCATTATTGACAATTTTGACAACAACAACAGTAATATAGTTATCGATACCAATTACCTATACCACGTTATTGACGAAACCGTTACTGCAGCTTGCTATAACAAACGTCGCGTGAGCATAAAAAAACTATATATTATATTCTCGTACGATAATATATCACGTTCGTTATACCATTCGAATACGCGATAAACGATTAAACTATAGAACGATCGAAACACTCGGACAAGGGTAGCTATTTATTTTTAAGAGACAACGTTTTCGATTACGAGGTGTATACAGTATTGTCGCTATCGCAAATAAATCTAAGACCGACCGCCTGGGTCGCCGCAGCAGCTCATTGTGCGAGTGGTGCGACTTATACAACATAACGCGGTATTGTTAACGAGTCGAGGTACTTGAACTCATCGAATCGGAATCGATGCTGCAAGCGGCCAAGACTGATAAGTCGCTCAAATCTGGAAAATGTAGTCCCACGAAAATAAAAATGCATTTATTCGTGTTCGGGAGTGATTGTACACTATAGTACATGGATGAACAATCTTCAACGATATAATATAGACCTAAACTATGATATTATGTGACGGCTGCATGTGGTTAGCAAATCGAAGTACATGTTTAATTTTTACAAAACCGTTTCGCAGTTTCGAAAACCGAAGCATTCGTTTAAGTTAAGCCCGCGGCGGAAACCATATACATAATGTATTTTAAATGATCGCACATTTGTTTTCATCGTGAACATTTTCGTCCGTTTAAAAGTTTTTTTTTTACATTTTTAGCGCCGTCACATCCCCGGTGGCGTTGTTAAATGAATCGTCGAACCGCGAAAATCAATACGAACGGTTTGATACGCGCTCCGTCTTCGTCGTCCGTATAATAGTTTCCCCAGCGATAACGTACACAAATGAATTGGGTCAAACGACGTGTTACAGTATATGTTTATACATGTTTACGTACGTTACCCACGTTTGGGTTCGGTCCAACCGTCGTGCACTGTTTTTACGCATATCGTACGCGCATACGCGTATCCCCGCGTACACAGACACGCGCAAAGGTCGTGCACGTCTCTGCACTGTTCACGGCTTTTAGGGACGATCGAAATGTCTACACTATAATCAATCCGTCCCCCGACCATCGACCGGATTCGTTAACTTATTCGTTGGCCGGCATTTAACCCGATAGTAAGACAACCGTGATGCAATCGATAAATATTACAATGTTGGCATCGCGTTCGAAGGAAAACCAAAAATTCGAACCTCCCACAATCGTGAACTGCAGAGACACGGCATTTGACAGTTGGAAATAATAATTATAACGATAAAAATGGAAATAATATAAGGGAAACTGAGATGGTGAGTAAGTTGGTTTCCACCGTAACTGGTGCGATGTGTGACGGATCTGTATATTATATAGTGGAGCGAAAGGACGAACTGCGCGGGCGACGGTTTTTTTTTTTCGGAAAGGATAGACGGATCTCGTGCCGTATACGTCCGTCAAATGTCAATTAACTTGTGCAATACCACCGAATTCGCGCTTCCACTCTACTTCTGTCGACTATAGGGAAGTAAGTCTGAACTTAACCGTATCCGGTTATGAAGCGTCTACGATCACGTACTTCGACGGACACTATTTCAACACCCTGTACACACGCTCGGAGCTGTCGATCACCGAACCGCGCGCGGATCCGTCTCGGAACACATGGTATGCACTATCGCGGCACTCGAAAGAATCGGAGAATAATTGTAATAACCGCGCGATGATTGTTTCAACGCGTGTCGGGACGCCGAGCCTCCGTCACGTGAACGTTTTAATACTTAGCGCGTTTCATCGCCGTCCGCGTGATTAAAATTCGTACGATTCGCGGCGATCATTGTAATATAACTGCTGTTATTACCGTACCGTCTTTGCGATTAAATCGTCGCCGCCTAAGCTAACGCGTGCCCGCGAAGCTTTTCCCATTGCATTCGGGTAATTCGGTTGTTCGAACTACGCGGTGAATCGGTTTGCTTCATTGTGCTACATGATCAATTCACGTGAACTCGTGAACTAAGCCATGGCAAGTGTAAAATGTCAAAAAACTTGTATTATAATTGCTCTCTCGCTGTTTTGTAAACCGTATTGTACCCGTCGACGATTCATCGACTGTTCGTTTTCACTCTACTACGAAAAAGTTAAAATAGTTAGAATAATAGAAACATAAAAATCATAGAAATAATATTTATTTTGAATTTCTCACAAAAAAAAAATTCCTATCACATTTTCTGAAATATTCTGAAATACGTGAAATATGAGAATACATTAAAAATACAAAAAAATGCATTAGATGTGAAAAAAAGTTCTAAAAACGCAAAAATCAAAATGAAAATAAAAGTATAATTTTTCTATTCTTTGATGCCTAAATTAAATGAACTTTGTGCTATGGGAAGCATTGTTATAAGAAATTCAGAGGAAAATGGAATTTACATTGAAATCCGCTTCCTACTCATCAACATAACTTTATTGGTATCGTACGGGGCATATATTTAACGTTTGGTTGGCGTTAGAATTTTCCTTGTTGAAGTCGCGCGACTAGCGTGGATGCTGCGATCCTACTTCAGGTGCCGATAACGTTTGTATGGTTCGTCCTGAGCCGAGACCTAGGACCCAGAGCACGTCGGCATTTACTATACTTCAGGTGTTTACGGTACGGAAACGCTGCGCTGCGCATTAATTTTATAATATTATCGATCGAGTCCGGCTTGGAACGTGATTTATCGCAGCCCGAAATGCTCGTAATAAGCCGTGACGGGGGTCGCGACCGAGTAAATTCCCAAAAGACTTCGAACGCATAATAAACGGTCTTGTTACACGCATATAAAAGCGTTTTAGACTCGGCATTGTATCTTAATATATGGTATAAATACATTTGCACATTACGTATTTAATTTCGCAACGACTGCGAAAACTTGACGAATAATTGTTAAACCCGCGTACGCATAATATCGCACCGTAACGTAATAATCGATCAGAACGTTTCGTAGGTGCGCTATAAATAATAGGACGAGACGACGACGACGAAAAAAAAAACGCATTCCGTACACAAGTGGTGAGTGCACGTCGATGTCAATAATATAGTCTTGCGTTCGATACAATATTAAAATGCCCAATTGATTTGTACCCATGTTATTAGTATTGTCTCGAGGAGATGTAACAGGAGGAGATGTAACAGCTCGAAAATATTGTTACTAGTTTTGAAAACGGCATTCTGGTTTTAATCATTTATCCAGTTGGGACCGTTGGAAATAAATTCTAAACAATTTAAAATGTATTTTCATTTGGATTTATAAATACAGATCAGTTGTACATCGATCCGATTTAGCACTATATTTTGCATACTGTGATCCATAGGTATATTATAATGTCATAACTACGGTAAACTGGTTGTACTTCAACGAAATATTTTTGAACATTGAATGGCATGAACACAAATTTTAAATTAAATAAAATTATTTTCGTTTGAAACTCGCAAACGCAGTGAATCGTCGTGCTGTGCTGGAGCTAAAACATATGCCGTGGAATACGTACATGTACACCTCGCTTAATTGACTCAAGTGTGGGCCTGTTACATTCTAGTACGCCAATGATGAAAAGGCAAACAAATTAAATTTCTATCGAAGAGTGTTTCGTATTTCCCCGCAGTGTCAAGTATCGCTTTTGAATGTCCACAAACATGTTATGCACTCTTTTCGAAAACCGAAAGCGATACGTAATGTTCTACTATTTCAAGCTTGAGGAAAAACCATCGACTGTGGAATGCAATAATATAGGCTGATTTGCTAACTATTGCAGTGAAAGAGGAACTTTCGAATTGCATATACCCATATA
This sequence comes from Periphyllus acericola, assembly GCA_949715065.1. Lineage (NCBI taxonomy): Eukaryota > Metazoa > Arthropoda > Insecta > Hemiptera > Aphididae > Periphyllus > Periphyllus acericola. The sequence goes on along the minus strand of OX454266.1, from coordinate 17,009,437 downwards.
GCACATACCCTATACCTTTTGCTTGTCCAATTTATGAGTAAAAGGCAAGTCAAGAAACTCGAGGGTGGTATTCGGTACAGATCTGCGAAAACACTTTGAGAAACTTGTCGTCGAAAGAGTGACTCGCCCAAATTCCAAAAACTGCGAGGAACGTCTCCTGAACGCATTGCCAAAAAAAGCGGGAAAGTTCTCGGAAAAACTCTAGAAAAATTTAAAAAAATTATAGAAATAACGTTCAGTGAACCGGTACGTAAAACGTTTTATTTCGTATAATACGCTATGAACAGGGATAATACTACCTAACCTAACACTCGTATGCATGTAGCGTTTTATTGTTGTATACCTATAGAATGCAATAGAAACTGTAAAACTTTTCGTATTAAAATCACGATCGTTAATCGCATCGAAACCGAATTTAAAAATGGTTCTAAAGAGAGTGTGTGCGAGGGGGGGATGAAAAGTAAAACGTACCTACCTTTAGTATACACGCGTATTTTGTACGAGCAAATATACGTTCCCGAAGCTTTTATTACCGAGTGTACCGCACCCTATCGTTAATCATCGCTAATCAACCTAACCGCGGCGTCGAAAATTAGTACAAAACGCCTGCGCAATCGATCTAGCTCTGCTGCTGCTGCTGCTGCTGCTGCTGCTGCTGCTGCTGCTGCTGCTGTAAGTCTGCCGGGCTCAGGTTCGGTTGATTATTATTTTTATCACCGTAGCTCAGTTATAGTGCAACAAAGTGTCCTCCGAACTATATATTTCCTGCACAACTATTGCCGGTTGGTTTTTCCGTTTTCAACTCTCGTCGTCTTCTGGCAGTAAAATATCGTACTACACGAACACGATTCTAGTTCAGTGCACGTGGTCGCCAGTCGTCGCCGTCGTTTATGCTTCACGTGGACTATAAACTGCAGTTTTCGCAATCGCCATCTGCACTATACACGGTTACGCCGCATTTTTCTGCTTTTTTGCCGTATTCAAATGCCAGCAGAGCGTTGCACGTACGGTTTAAGTAATGTTGCAGTTTCCCGAACGTTTCGATGCGCCCACAAATCGCTGTGTAAAAATATCCATCCGCGATAGTCCATTTATGTTTCAAGTTTAAGTACGAGCACCGGAGTAGTTGACAGCTCACCGCGTATATCCTTCGCCACTTCACTCCACGTGTCAAAACTTCAAGTACTATTATTATGTTATACGAACTAATAATTCGATTTACCGCACGTACAGTCGACTGTATTTTCAGAAGAGTGTTCCGCTTCGGCCCGTTGGAACTAAAAGGTTGAGATTACTATTCTACACTGTTTGGTAAAAATATCCTATATACCTATAATATCATGTAGTGATATTGCATACTATTAAAACGTTAACTATACTGCATCACAAAAAACATTTAAATCGTCAACAAATGATGATCGAGAAGTTGAGTGTTATTTGATTAGTATCGGAGATTTGACTTCGACTCATATATACATATTATGCAGTTACCAGTGACAAGTGTCTATTGGAGTTGAATAGAATAAAATTGTTTAAACTGTTAAATAAAACGATCTCGGTTCGACAAACCGTCTTAAGTGATATTATGATTATTTTACATATAAACTAATTCTTAAAAAATCAGTAAACGATAACACTTAACTATAATATTATTCAATGTTTCCTTCGGCTGGTTAGGTCTAATATTACACAGTTATAAACGCCAAGACTTATTAAATGTTTTGTCAACATCGATATCATTCGCAAGGTATAAACTATAGTTAACAAACAGTAACTGAAACCTCGAAAGGCAATTTTGTAGTGAACGCTTTCGTTAACCGAAAGTGAATTGGATTTTAAACTATGGAATTTTATTGGCATTATTTTTGTCCTTATAAGAACTTAATTAAACGAAAAAATACTAAAGTTACGTTGACCGGATGCTATAATATCTTTCGAGTTGACATGCGAATTCTCGAGCACAGAAAAGTCGTGTTTATTTCCTCGTCACCGGTCACGTGAAAAAGGGTCGTGAAAAAAAAAAAATATTTTTTCCTCAACGCCTCTGTTGTTTTTGACATACATAGTAGTAGCATTAACCTCCGCGAGCGGCTTGTGCGAGGCTCGGGTCTCCCCGTAGATTATCTTCATTATTATTACCACCGTTATTCGGCCGAAACGTAGGTATACATATTAAGCGTGTGTGTGTGAGTGTGTGTTTGTGTGCGTGCCCGTGTGCGTGCGTGTCGGTGCGTTTCGAAAATCCCTGCTGCGGTTCGCCGGTCGGCCGGTGGTGGGGTGTCGGCAGCGGAAACTGTCATAAATTAACCGCGAGCTCGCATTTAATAGGCAATTATACCGGGTCTCGTGAACAAAACCGGGACGGAGGCACGGCCACTTCAACCCCGAGACGTGACGTTTTAGCTCGTATTATTATTATACGCGTCATAATATATTATGCACAACCGTCCGCGGTTTAGGTATCGAACACCCTGTACGAGCGAACGACGCGCACCATACGTATGTATCTCTGCGTGACATCAGTGGAGTCGGCGATTGATCGACCACAGTGCGAAGTTATTAGTGTTACAGTGTTTCGTGGGTAGATCGGTCGGTCCGGTTCCGGGACAGCTGCGCCAGAATCAGTGGTATAATCAGTTCGTACGATTTTCGGAGTCCGAGCGAACCTAGAACGAAAAGTTTAGATGAAACGTTTCGCGTGTATAATATAATATAGCCGCGCAGCCGAACGAATACGTAATTTCCGTAAGAAATCCATTTTCGTGTCGGTCCGATGTGGATAAAACTCGATTTTATCGCGTGCGTCGCGCAGAAAATATATAGTAGGTGTACAAGAAACAACTCATAATTTGGGCCGAGTAAAAGGCCAATCTCATCGGAGGAACACGTCTATATAAACAAATATGTATATATATTACATTTATAACTTACGTATCATGTACGTTTGACTGTTTTATCTAATTTTATGTTATTCGTAAATACTATACTATTATATGAAGATAAATACTTCTATTACATATAAAGTTGCTTGAAGACAATAACTAAACAATTTGTATTGACAATGGTTATACCCTACTGTCACATGTTTTGTGTGCTAAATTTGTTTCCACTTCACAGAAAAACATTGAATTATAGATATGTTTTCGCCGATTACTTTGGTTACTTGCAGACACTTTAATCGTATTTTATTTACCCTGTGGTGACGTGAAAACTATCAGAAAAAAGCATCCTTCTGTAGCAAAAACATGTCCATGATAAAAAAAACCTACAAGATACTGGCATAGTTAAAATCTACTCGAGCAGGATTCGAGTGAAGCTTATAGTTGGAAGTCATTTTGGAAACACATATTATTTTATCATAATTTATTGATAACAATTTATGAACGATACACCAGTACCATCAATATAGGTGTTCCGTTCCAATCAGGAGTCCGGCTTATCCGATTTAAATATAAGGGTGGTCCTTATTTTTTTAATGTTATTTATTTAATACAATCCCCCCCACATAAATTATTAAGTTATTAAAGTAAATAATTTAACTGAAATTTGGAAGGTCTCACTCAAACCCTTCTGATGCCGCATGAGGGTTGAAATATGGCAAAAGAAGGTTCTTGCTTATTTTATTTCATTCCGAAAATATAACATTTAGCGTGAATATGCAAGAGCTAAAATAATAGATATTTATATTGTCTATAAAAAAACATTCTACGTATATTCTCGTAAGTCCATTGTTTTTAAAGAAAACTTATAAAGTATCAAAATATTGTATACATTTATCAAAATTTAATTTTTTAATTTTTTTTTAATATATATGACAAAATATTTTGTATAAAAACTATACGAAATTAAATAATCTAAAATAAAGATAAAAGGTAAAAATTTTATAAGATTAACTCAAAAAATAATTAAGGTTTTATTTACTTGGTTTCCGTGTTAGTTTTACAAATAAAAAAAAAACCCGTTGTAGATAGCTATGAAATTAATTATTATTAAAATTGAATCGAATCTTATCCTATCTTATTTCATATTTTTCGTTGAAACATTTACGATATCGTGTTCACATTTTAGTATATATCGCACTACTATGTCCCACCAAATCGTAGACATTGCATTCGATCAGTGTTCTATGTTTAAAAATATTTATTTATTAAATATGCATGGTATAACTCGCGACAGTACCACGGATACCGTTTCGGTTGCAGACAGGTTACCCGCGTTTATTCAGGGTAGGTTTTAGACTGTATCTGAATAGATCACCTGAAAATTCGGACCTACGAGGAACCATAGCTGCAAGGTCTGGTTACCAAACTCTGATGTACACGCTTCCAATGCGCAATCACACTGTAAAATAAGTTCAAAATACGCGACTTGCAGTGTCCGTTCGTAATACTTCAGTATATTATATAAGTTTAAAGTGTGATGAATTTCGGTATTAGAGGTTCGTTTTCGCTTTATTCGCGGCGACGTGCGACAACTAAGCGCGTTACGCTGTCGTCCAAAACTAGGGCGTTTGAACATTTTACATATACACTGCACTATTGACTATATTATATACATACACGTGTCGCGCCGCCGTCCGCACGCGTCGTCGTGTTTCCTTCTCTCCGAGTAGTAGTATAGATTTTTCCCCTTTTTCCCCTTCTCTCTCTTTCTTACTCTCTCTCTCTCTCTCTCTCTCTCTCTCTCTCTCTCTCTCTCTCTCTCTCTCTCTCTGTCTCTCACTAGAATTCTTTCGACACTGCTCCACGCGTTCGCAAATATATTAAACAAACGTGCATAGGATTCGAACAAGGAAAAACGCCATAGAAAATATACATTTTACAGGATACACACATACACACACACATACACACACAAATACACAAGCACACACACACCTACGCTCGAACACACCCAAAGGATGTATACACGGATAAACACGTATATATACAGTGCGCATACCAGTGGTAATTTTACGAGAGGGTCCGGGGGATTCTACGCCCCCCTCAACCACAGAATCCACGGCTTGTTTTGAAGTTTAATGAGTATAAGATCATCATAAGGGCTGTGAATTTAATGCGTTTCCATATTATTGTTTTTTTTACTCCGTAGAAGCAGTTGAGTTCAGATGAAATTTGTTTCAAATCACATTTAGTGTGTATGAAAAATCTTTTATCGCATATTTATGTGTAGTCGAGTTTTTGTGCATTTAAATTATTATTTAAAGACTATAGTGCATAATATTTTCTTCAAATATTCTTATCCGAAAATATTTTTTGATTTTTTTACTCTTCTCACTATCATATGTCTCCAGATTTTACTTTGATTATTATTTTTTCTACATATACACAAGTGAATTATATTTACAATTGTGGCTATATACAGTAGACGATTAGTACAATATTATTTTTTTAGAATATTACGTAGGTATTGTCTTTTGCATTCGATTTTAACACACAAAACAGCATTTTTAATTGCAATAACCAACTGCTAGCATAAAGTTTTCAAAAGCTATTTTTAATTTCATAATTTATATAAGTGCACACTGCACGCATTTTTTACAGATTTTAAGTGCATTAAAAATGCACAGCACAGTTAATCGTAATAATCACAGCATGCGTAAAATAATATGATAAACGTACATAGGTATATGCATATTTACGTACAGGTACACAAGCAATACTATGTTATTGATGGTTAAAGTAAACTTTGCAAAGAGTATACACATGTGCATAATTCGTTTTATCTCTCTCCTAATTACTATTGTCAGCGAAAATAACGTCTTAAATCTCCACACATCTGCTGCTCGATGAGAGGCTGACATTTTTTTGCAATAAAACAGCAAACATTTCTGTAAACCGTGCACTCAGATCAACATTATATCTCTCGTCGATAATAGTCATTTAGGACAGCGTGCTGGTTCGCCTCCATATTGCGGACGATTCTCGCACTTCAATTGTACTCTGCGCGGCGCATAGACCTCGCGTTATAGTCAACGCGAATTAATTGCTATTCAGTATCGTATTATCGTCTTAGAAGATAAGGTCGGCATACTTCCCATAACATACAAGGGAGCAGTACAATCGTTCAGGGTCTTAAATTCCCTAGGACGTTTTACTTTTTCATCAGCAGCGCTTGTGATCAAACTTTAATTAGGTTATAGAATAGAACGCTTTAGTCTTCTAGAATGAATTGATTCTAATCTTTTTTTCTTTTCTAAAATTTAGGTTAAACAAATAATCAAAGTACTCACTTTATATTGTTTACACTTAAAAACATTTCAGCATATTGAATAAGTTGTACATTTGTACTAAAAAAAGCAAAGCTCGACTGCTGGTCGAGCTATCAAAGAAGCGGGCAAATTTAGCACTATAAAGTCCTCTCCGACCCGGCGCATCGATAGGGCAAGTGTCCGGACCTTATCTCCTAAGACCGTTGTTATTACCATCATAATATACTGTCCGTCCGGTTGGTTACATTGTGAACAGACACGACCGTGGTAGCGGTATGCTGCACAATATATAATATAAGTCGCAGCTGTGGTACGCGCACGCGCGAGTCAGTAAGTGGTCGTCGGAGAAGAATTACTATTATAAACAGGCGCGCCCGCGCAGACGGGAAAATATTAAGGACGGGCCATTATTATAATAAAGCAATTATATGTTTCGACTGCGGACGAGCGTGCGTATACGCATTACAGCGTATAATATGGTCGTCCGCTGGGGGAACTGCAGTAGTCGCAGCGTACAACAAATAATACAATGTGTTATTATCGTAGTTATATTATGTATATATTTATAATGCGTAAGATATTTCGTTTAAATAAAGTGTTGTCGTGATCTCGGTTTTAGACTTGAAGGGCGATAACCAGAGGTCGAAGACGTTTTTATGATGTTATGATTGTATTATTGTACAAGTCGAAAAATGATTGAAATCGATAACGAAAATAACGTAAACACTAAAATTGAACTTAATAACGAATGAACGAATATTGTAGTAAAAAAAACTATAAACTATGAACGAAAGAATTATGAGTATTAGAAATACATAAAATGAAACAAAACAGAAAACGATAAACATCGTGAAAATAAACTGATATTAAAACGTTATTGAACATTTACATACTATTAAGAATAGACACCAACATATGGATTAGATTTATTAGATTTATACTTTTATTTATGTATCGTGAAGTTTAAACAAAACCCTTCTTTTCTTACTCGAGCCTAGACTATAACTATTTCAATCAGTCAGACTCTCTCAGTTCCGTAACTTTAAACATGGATGACAAGTTCTTTTAACAAGTATATTCACGCAAAAAAAATGTTTAGGAAAAAACTAAGTACCAAACCACAATATCGCTTACAATATTATATTAGGTGGTATAATATCGCGCACTCTCGTTCCGATCCCGATAAGCGCATGCGCGTGAGTAAAACCTCGAGTGTCGGCGATGTATAGAAACCGTGAAGACTCGTATTTTTTCCCTTTTACTTTTCCATTGCTTTTAAAGCACACTGCGGTACTGCAGCAGTTGCACGGTCGGGGGTGGGCAACGTCGCCGTCGAGTATACTCCTGGAATTATTACATAAGAGAGCGGGCGACAGAGGGAGGAGGCAACGAGGGGGAAAGAGCATTTTAATCTAATAATGCGCTCAAGTTCTACGCCGCGTATAATATTATAATATATCGTTGTTGCTTCCTGGTCGCAATTATTATTATTTCGCGATACAGGAAATATTCATAAAATGTCTCCTTGAACTCGGTCAAACGCGAACCATGCGAAAAAAAAAACCGAAAACAATTGAGACTTCTACGAGCAGGCTATAGCACCACACTGTGTACTGCGTTAAATAATTAGAAAAGTGCGTCCGTGTCCCGAATTAGTTCTCACACGCGCGCCCGTGCGTGCGTCATCTCCTCCGTCGCCCGCCCAACATTTATAGCGTGTGTTGTAATAGTGCAGTCGGTATTGAGCAGTGGTTCCCAATTATTGGTTTAAGGCCGCGGGCGCCTAACCGAGACTTCAATCACGGACCGAAGACAACAAGCCCTTTTTGGCGTAGGCTTAAGAAGATAGCAATTATCTTCGATTTTGCACTAATAGTGTGCGCAACCAAAAATGTGCTCAAAACCACAGTGTAAACAGAAGAATCGTTTGAAGTTCACTCGTATAATATCTCTTTTTTTACGTACACAACACTGTTACGATTTTCTAATCACAAATCACTTAAATTAGTAGTTGTGTCGTTGATTTTCAAACTTAACATGACTAGGGAAACATCTTTGTTGTGTTCATGATCTCGTCCTAGTTAGACTGCGCATGCCTGATGTTTTTCACTTCACACAGAACGACTACCGGGTGATCACTGGTGTAGTGTATCGTATTCACCAATATCACGCGGTAATAACACACGCGCACATTATGTACACTATACAATATAAATACTCATAAGTTGGCCGATTAATCGAAAAATAAATGAAAAAAACTCGCAATATTGTTCGTGCCAAGCCAAGAGACCCCAGAACTATGGGTTTTTAAGTATAATAATCAACGAATAATCACTCTCTATTGTTGTTCGAATAGACAATAGTTGTCGCAGGGACGAGTGCGGGCTAAAGCTTAGTTATTTTTCTTAATTGACCGTGCCCGGGGATTACATTATAAGTGATTGAGTCGGTTTATTTCAACTTTTATATCAATATCAAACTGATCGTTTTGATGAACATTGTTCGTCGAGGGGACGCACTATTCTATTTTTCGTTTCAAAAGCGATTGGATGAAAAAAACATTACCAATTTAAACTTAATATTTAATGTTTTAACTGATTCTTTCCAAACGAAATAGAAAAGTCCTTTATTAAAAAACAGTTATTTTAAACTGCCGTCTACGATTGCGGCCGAGTAAAACAAGATATACGCATCGCCATCGTTCGCCTGATATATGATAATTAATGTTGATATAGTTGTTCGATTGTGAGTGAAACAAGGAATGCATTTTTTACTGTTAAATGTATTGGTGATCTAAAAAAAATTATTGTCAACCCCTGGGTCGATAACCGTTGTAATGCGCCATTTAAATTGGATTAACTACCGGCGAACGCATTCCGTCGAGAAAAAAACTAAAAATGACGGTCGATCAGTGTTACGATGATTTTTTCGGTAGGTTCTCGATTATGGTAACGCTCGTTTATTTAACCGTTGAATAATGTAGCATAAGTGCTTGCTCGCAATCGTTTCGGTCATAATCAGAACTGGGAATTTGCGGGAACACGCGTAAAGCGTTCAAATATTCATATAAAAAATATATTAAAATGAAACCCGAATTATGCACTGAAAAGGGGCAAAATAGCATGGACATTTCGCGGAATAAATTTTCAACCATCCGAAAACATAAGAATTAATCGTCGACCTCGAGTGCGGACTGACAGTTCCCGGAAAAATCGCAACAAAAAAAAAAGTGAAAACGTGATTGTTCATGAAGAATTGAAAAATTAATTATCGATAAACAGAATTATAATTTTCTTCGAAAATATTTTTAAGCTAAAAGAAAAAATACAAAAAGCTTAGATAAGTATCGCGTTATTAAACGAATTAAAAACATTTTTAAACGAAAAGTGATTGTACAATGTAGAAGAAAAAGAGCACTTTTGTGTACACCACACATTTACGCGTAAACGATTGAAAATGTAAATCTCACGTTTACAGAACGGCAATTATTGCTCGTATACGCGCCGTGTCAGGGCTAGAATACAAATACAGCATCTAGATGTATGAAATGTGTGTGGACCTACGTAACGAAATAATCACTATAAGCCATTTATAAATGCGAAATAAATTAATAATTTATTGTGTACCAACAATGATTTCGAACAAACTACAAACGTAATCATTGTAACATACTAGTTTTCGGCCATTAATTGTGCCCGACATGAACACACTCCAGTTGCCGATCAACTCGGACTAGCTTCATTAGCGGAGCGCAGGCGTAATACGGGTGCAATTTTCTTAAAAGAATTGTTAGCGGATAGTGTAGATTCCCCGACCGTACTCTCGTGTACAAAGTTTGGAGTTCTACGACGCACCTCTCATTCCATAACTACTGTCCACTTCCTTCTGTGTACCGCCAAACACCTGTCTAACGAGCCGTTAAACCGTCCAATACAGACCCCACTTTCTTATTTACCCACTTATACTTCATAAATCAATTTTTTGTTATATTCTGCATCGAAACTGCCTGTGTTTGTTTTAGTATCATACTCTTTTTTTCACTCACGATCGTTGTTTTATTGTTTCTCAATAATTATTATTTATTTATTTATTTTTTGATAATTTATTATAATTTATATGTAATACCTGATATTCTTATTCTTTGACTGTCAAAAGGGCATATTCTATTATAATTCTAAAAAATATTTATAAAGGTGATCAGGTCAAAGTTTTTCATGATATTTACGTACACCGTTTTAATAAAGTATCGACATGGGGTAGATGACTATTGCAGCGGTTCCCAATCTTGGGGCATCATAAGGCGCACATGAAAATAAAACTAGTATTCGTTTATTAATTGCATTGCAAGCTCCTGCGAAGCACCGTGAATAAAATTGGTCCGTAAAAGGGCACCATCGGGTTATAAGTTTGGGAACCACGATGGTATCTGTATAGGAACGTTTCTCGATGGGTAAAATAACTGCGGGTAGATAAGACCGTCGAGATGTTTCCCAACACTGCTCGTACCGCTATAATTCTGGTTCACGAATATTGAACCATAAAATCCAACCGACTACGACTCGTGATATCGCTTTTGATTTTAACGTTCCACCTCGTATATTATGTGTTTCAGAAACAATCGATGTTGGTGCGCCAGCTGGAAGAAGAGCTAAGAATGCGAATGCGCGGGCCCAATATGGAGTTGCAGCAGCAGGTTGAACTGCTGTTGAATGAGAACGATCACTTGACCCGAGAAGTGGCCATCCTCAGAGAGACTATAAAGGTAAGCGCGCGGCAGGAATAATAATTTTCTTAAAGAAAAAAAAAACTCATTTTTTTTTATCGAGTCGGCGGCGGCGGCATCGTCCGTAATAACAACGTGATTATAATTTCGGCCCGCAGGAACTAGAGCTCCGGATAGAGACGCAAAAGCAAACGTTGCAGTCTAGGGACGAGAGCATTAAGAAGCTCTTGGACATGCTCCAGAACAAAGGCGTCGGTGAGTACATTCATACGCGTTATTAAAATATACATTATGTGTAGTTAAAATGTTTACTCGAAACGGCTCGAAGCCCGGGAAAAAGAAAAGTAAAAAAAAAAGAAAAAAAAATTGTAATAATAATAACACAACACATAAAATGGCTCTTGATAATTTTATTGTTTTTTTTTTTTTTGTTTTGAAAAAAAAAAAATAAACAAATAAATGAAAAAGTTTAATGGCAAAATGTAAGATGCGTTTGTTTTAGCAGGCAAGGAGGAGGAGAGACAGTTATTTCAGCAAATGCAGTTGATGGCACAAAAGCAGGTCGTTTCAAACGTTCGCAATCAGAACTTACAGTTAACAGCCAATTCAGTGTGTTTTGCCTTGTTGTATCTTCTCATAAAAAAAAATATTCTCTCTTTTTCTCTCTTTTAAGCACACCAAACACATACACACACGCACTACTTCCAAAAAAAATAAAAAATAAAAAATATATACATATTTATAATATCCATATTATAGCATATTATAATACCACACGAAACGCCTATTATATTTAAATTACATTTGACAATGATAATTGATAATAATCGTATATTGACCAAGCTTGCTGCAGTTGTGTTTTTTATAGACGTTTTTTGATTTATTTGTTTTTTTTTTTTTTGTTTTTTTTTGTAATGTTCGCTGTGCGTTGATATGTTCGGATCGGTTGGCAACTCTAATATGGTTTTTTTGTTTTTCATTAAAACAATATCGTGTACGTAGCGTACCTATATTACATAATGTTATACGCTCTGTTCCTTAATTATTTTTTTCACACGATGAGACTAAGACGGGACAACTTATTAGGCCTCCAAGGTCTAACGCACTGAATCGGTTTAATGAATGTTTAAGAAAATTTATTTGTATAAATTAATACACAACAACGGACGAAAAAGTAATGGAAAACAAACACACACACACACACACACACACACACACACACACACACACACACACACACACACACACACACACACACACACACACACGCACACGCACACAGATCCACACGCACATAAACACATACACTTATCGTTTTTCCCGAAGAACTGCGCCTTGGTGTTTTGCGTCTTAATGTCTCGTCTCTCCTGCTTCACTTAACTCGAATCAACGGACAACCGAAAGAAAACGAAACCCTTATTGTCATGCAAAATATAATAATATGTTTTATCCATACAATTTAGAGTTACCAGCCCAAGAACTCGTAGTAGATTCGCACTATACATAAACGCATTTTATAATTGTTTTTATATTATATTTTTGAACTTTTTGCTCCCACCCGTCCGCTCACAAGACAAAATACCGACCAAAAAGTAGTAATTTGTTATTATTATTTATTAATTTTTTTTTTTTCAATTTTATGTTTTTTTTTCTCGACTTTATTTCTCCTTTTCTTTTTTTAGCGTGTAATTTGAAGGCTTTATATGTAATTGCTTTGGATGTTTGTAGGTGGTAAAGTGGTAGAGGCGATTGAATTAGAGGCCCGTCAAGTTGACTTAGAGGCACGACTGTTAGAGAATGAAAACCTTGTCCACCACTTCCAGTCTGTTATCAGGAATCGGGATCAGGAACTCAACAGTACGAAGCGCGTGAGTACACACACACCACAGTCACACACTCACACTGCAAGAAAAAAAAAAAGCCCCCGAACGTTCTTCTTCGGAGTACTTTCGGAAAACGTGGTTAAAAAATAAAAATTAAATCTGTCGTATGGTTTTTTTTTCTATTGTAAAAATGAATTGATCGATTTTTCGATTGATATACTTGCATGCCTGACCGTGTTTCGTAATGGGCTCCTGTTCTCGATACCAGTCACCTACCACGCGATTTACATATTATTACTCTATTGTATACAATAATAATCACATAATAAATACGTGTAACTATTAAGTATATAATATATATATGTATATTATATGACACGTCCGATCGATGGCGGTCTTAACTCGTCCGACAGTCCGAGGACTTGCATGAGGACACGTGGACTTGTTAATCTCCGATGGACAGGACGTAGGTTGGCGGGTGGGTGGACGGGGTTTGACCGTTGTTCGGCGTGTCACTGCTATTATCATAATACTTCTACTACTATACTATATACTACCTACCAATACAAACAATACTACTACTTCTACTTATACTACTACTACTACTACTGATAATACTACTAGTAACAATACTACCACAAACAATACTACTAAGAATCTACGTTTTCCGACACGAAGCCCACTTTTGTGAAACCACTCTGTGTTTTTTTTGTTTGTTTGTAATTGGACAATGCAGGACCTAAAGACCACCAATGACAATCTAAAAGCACTGCAAATGGAGTTAGAAAAAGCGTACCAGACCCAAAACGTGGGGGTGGCTTCCAGCGGCACACTGACCGCCATCCTGGAGACCAAGGACGCTCGCATAGCGACGCTGGAAAAGGAGGTCGGTCTCCTGGAACAGGAGCTGGATAGGATGCGACTGTACGCCGGGTCACCGGGCCACGCGCTAGACAGGAGCGTTCAGTTCGCGGCGGCGCCAGCGTTCAAGCACCAAGTGAGTAGCCCATCATCGGACACGCTGACCGCATGCGACGTCGGCGGACATCTCTTGATTCCCCGCTTGTTTTTCACCATGTTCATGTGTCATGCACTCTTCCCCTTCTATATCGGCGCTCAATCCGTACGGTAACAACGACCAGGGCTCGGATTCGATAGCACTAAAACGCATGTTGAATTATATGCGCTGTTTTATGGCCTAAAAAACCTGAAACAACCGCGATAATATGCTCTAATATCATGAAAAATAGCAACACAAGAACTACATAAAAAAATTTTAAAAATTTTTAAAAAAAAAAGTGTTTAAACAAAAAGGTATTTTCCACTGTAGCCTCAATACTTTATTTTTACGATTCGAATATAAATCCCGAGATTTATGGAAAACACAAAATAAATCAGATGCCTATACGCGAAAAAAAGCACCAAAATTATACTTAAATTCTCAAAATATTCAAATTATGCAGTATTCCGAGAATACAGTATTTGAGTATTATATTTGAAATCCTATTGTAACATGCAAATGGATAGCTTATTCTGCCATCTTCATCAATATTCTACAGTTATTAGCAATCCCTATAGAATATACGAGCCCTGAATTAATAACAATAACGTGCGTTGTTGTTGTTGATGATGTTGTTGTTGTCGTGACGTTGGTATTATAATATTTATAATATCAAAATAGGTGTGCGTTTTTTTTTCTTCTTTCTCTGCCTTTCTATTTGAATTTTTTCAATTTTTTTTTTTTTCAATTTTTCTCTCATCTGATAAACGCCCACGGAATGCTTTTTGGGCTGAAACCATCATTTCCCTCCGACCCGACGGCGGTCTAAAACGTGCATTGCTCGTTCGGTGTACAGCGAATGCGTGTGTGTGTTACATAGATTTGATACGTTTTTCCGACAATATACAATTAAACATATTATTATGTTTTACTATCACGATACGGCGGCGCTGGGCAGCCGTGTGCGGTAATGATATAATGGTACGCTACGAGTGGGATAGGTGACTTTTACTACGAAACAGACTGGACTGCGATAATATCGTAATTGCGTATTAATTATTTTGTACAGCACAAGTAGATTTAGACTGTTGGCTAGTTTGATCGTAATTATTGTTGTGTATGAATATTGACGTGCTGACTAAATCACACCGTCTTCGTAGTCTAAAAGGTAAGGGCTAACCCCGCGTAACAGTGAGAAAAAAAAAATAAAAAAAAATACAAGATTAAAAGTAATCGTATTTCGCTATTGCAGTACGTACGTACCTATGCACCGCGTACGCTCGAGAGCGGGTGCTGGCCGTGAATATATAATTTATTCTTGGTCGGGGGAAGAGAGGAAATCCGCAGTAATATTACGTCCGAACGGGTAAAACGCACGAAATCACGTGGGCGCATCTAAAAATTGCGCAACTTCGATGCTGGTCATCGAACGTCGTGATAAAAAACCATCAAGTTTTTTTTTTTAATATTTTTTCGTATCTGGTCAAACGTTTTTCTACGAGTTCGAAGAAAATAATAATTGTTTTCCCGGGAGCAGGCACCCGCAGCGTAATAACAATAATAATATTACGCTATATTATAATATTAACAAGCACACGTACATTATCGATAACAACGATCGACCGGGGTTATCGGGAGTACTGTACACTCATTCGAATTTAACTCGTCATCGTGATAAAACAGTAACGCAACATTATTTCTAATCACACTTTGAACCGCGTTTAACCTATAGTTAGCTCGGTAAAATTGCCAACCGTTATCGTCGTGCGAATCCCTAATCGAAAAAAAATACACCCGTTTTAAGAAATTACTCTGGTGTACGCGTGGTGACGTTTTGGCGTTTTACGAGAGATTAAAATAGAATAAAATAAAAAAAAACAAAAACCAAATGCGAATTAATCACCGTCTGTAAAGGAACACCCGGCGATGTACATAATGTTATTAACTTATAAAACCGTTTCTCGGTAAAAAAAAATAATCATACGCTAATCACCGAGCAGTACAGAATCCACGTTACTCATACCGCTATCGAAAAGGCACGTTATCGATAACCCCACCGCAGAACATAATGTTACACTGTCGTTATCGTGTTCACCTACGACGTAGACGGCTCCATCGTATTGTTCCTCTAGCGTCTAGCGCATCCATGCATGGGCCATCAGTATACGTTACACGATACTCAACACTTCACTCTCATCGGTTTTCTCATTATAGTATTATTATTATTATTAGTAATTGTAACATTTTAGCGTTTTGTCGTACATCAAATAATATAACGGTAATAATAATTTAACGGTGTGTGCTAAAGCTAACGATAAATAAATATAAAAAAAAAAAAAACAATATATTATACCTAATCTAATGCGTTCATTAATGAGTGACATTGAGAGGATATGACAGCCCGGTGTAAAGTTGCATAATGTGATATTAGTATCGTGTACAGTTAGAAGAGTTCCGGTCGGAAATCCAAAGGCGTGACCAAGAGATTGTGGCCATGAGCGCCAAGATGAAAACCCTGGAAGAACAGCACACCGACTACCAGAGGCACATCGGGGTGCTGAAAGAGTCGTTGAGCGCGAAGGAAGAACATTACACGATGTTGCAAGCGGACGTAAGTGTAAAACAATCAATTTCTCATACGGGGGTCACCTGCCGAGCGCCGGACCAATCTATATAGTAGCTGCGGCGCGTTAAACTAACATATTATGTTAATATAATGTTAACGTTGAACACCGTACGGTGGCGGGTGGAAGGAATAAAATGAAATACGGCTCAAAAAATAATAGCTCACAAGGGTAACCGGGTTAGGCATCTAAGATTACACGTAACGTCACGTTTTACATACGTCCATGGCGGTCCGTCTTGCACGAGAAATATATTATTATGTTATCACCATCAAGGCGTTCTCGTCGTAATAACAATAATTTCATGTTCGTCTAATGTTTTCTTTTTCGTGATATTCAGCTCGGAGGTTTTCCACTTGCTTTATAATATTTTTATATTATTTTTTAATAATGACAATACCGAGCACAACGACCCATGTCTTCACTTGAAATCGTAGTGATCTATTTCAATTATTGCTATCAAAACGTAGTATTTCTGACAAACGCTTCGATATGTAACGACAAAAGGGTATGTTCACTGGAGTTCAGTAGACTACACGGATATATCTGTCCAGATGAATGTTTTAAAATCATATTCTATACTTATATTGTAGTAAAATATTGTTTCGCTTTAAATACAATACCTTGCGGAATCGAGTACTTGACGTGACCGAAAAGTGCAAACTAATAATAATATGGCGATGCACTTCGAAAAGTCAATTATTCTCTCTTCTAAAGACCACACGCTGCTTTTCGATGGATATTTCTGATAACGTTAGTGTTCAATAAAATATGCAGTAGTGGCGTTTGAAAGCCGTTCGTGGTTGGTTTAGTTAGTTTATTTTTTTTATTGGGTTTATAAGACTTCAACTTAGCCTTTAATAGTTAGTTCTTTAATAAACGATCAAGGGGAAATAATATTATGACAAACTGTCTAGAATAGAACAGCTATTCGCCAGAAAGATAACGTTATTCACTCAACGAATATTTAATGAACGTCTTGTGATAAGCCAAATGCCTTGCATATTTTCAAACTGGTCGCGAGATTTATCGGATTTTTTTTTACATTTGATTATTTGATTTGAATTTGTAATGGTTTTTTTTTTTTGTATGCATGTTTATTGTTTACATATATATATATATATATATATATATATATATTTCTCTATTTCTATCTCTGTTTATTTTTCAATCGATTTACTAAGCACTGTGCAAAAAGTATTTTATTTTGTTAAAGTTAGAACACAAAACTACATTACGTTATACGACAAGCAATACTCAAGTCGTTTTAGAATATAATCTTTACCATGTGTTGATTGGTTAGGAAACAAAACTAAGCTATTCACTATTCTGAAAAATAGCTATCCTGTTTATCGTGAATAATATTGTTGTTTTGTAGATTTCGGAGTTTCACCACAGTCGTTTTACCATATCTTTGTTTAACATGATTATATTCTTCAAAACATTTACAGGTCGAAGAATTGCGTTCGCGACTAGAGGAGAAAAATCGTATAATCGAGAAAAAGACCCAAACTGCCTTGCAAGCTAATCAGGAAAAAAATAGAGTGACAAGTGAAATTAATGAGCTCAAGGATCACGTGGATATTAAGGACCGGAAAATTAATGTTTTGCAAAGAAAAGTATGTACAACTCCGCAGTTCATTAATTTATTATGCATTCATTTTTATTTAGTAGTATGATTTTAAGTTTAAAATAATTATTCAGTTGGTAGTATGATTTGTATTTAGTAAGTATTTTGCGAAAAAAATGCCTTACATTTTTCGTATTATAATAATTATTATTATTTTTTATTCTTACGTAATTTATTAGTCTTGTGTATATGACGGTTTTTATTATTTATTTTTGTTTGCGTATATTATAAAATATTGCGATGTTAGTTTATTTTATTATACAGTAAAGTGCAAAGATTTATTTTGTTCGGCTTATTCTCTTCACCGTACAGTATTTGTTGTAAGTAGTTTTGTTATAATACTTGAAATGAGTGTAACCTGAACTGATATAAATATTTTGTGTTTGAAATATTATAGATTGAAAATCTGGAGGATTTATTGAAAGAAAAAGACAACCAAGTAGAAATGGCTAGAACAAGACTAGCGTCACTTCAAGCTCACCAGTGCTCGTCTGAGGGCGCGGTTACAAGTTTAGAAGAGGCGATAGGTGACAAAGAGAAACAAATGAACCAATTACGAGAACAAAGGGACAGAGCCGAGCAAGACAGACAGGAAGAGAGAGACTTGCACGAGAGGGATATTGCCGATTTCAAATTAAAACTCCATGCATTAGAAAGTGAGGTTGAAAAGCTCCACACCCGACTGAACAGGGCGAACAGCGAGAAAAACCGCCTGGAAGAACGGCTGGAACAATCACAAAGTGAGCTTGGAAAATCAAAGGCGGAACTGGAGAAGGCGTCCAGTGAAGTTAACAGGAGTGGCGCGGACTGGGAGTATACGAGGCAAAAGTTCGCCCGGCTGGAGCTGGAAAACGCTCAGCTACGGCAAGATTTGGAACTGTCGCAGACGACGTTCGGCCGCAGTACGTTGACCAAGTCCCAAGAGATGGACCGTGTGCAAGACAGGGCGGACAAAGCGCTCAACGACTTGAGAACGGCACAAGCAGATCTCCGCGTCACTCGGGCTGACAACGACAAGCTGCTGGGCGAGATCAAAGCGTTACAAGAAAAACACGAAATGTCTCAAGGCGAGATATACCGGTTGGTGACGAAATTGGAAAAGTCCCAAGGCGAAATCAATAACGTCAAGGACGAGTACGACCGAAACCAATCCAGCGTGACCAGAATTCTCGCGGAAAGAGAAAAGGCGTTGGTCGAGCTAGAAAAAACCAAAGAAGATTTGGAACGATCGCAGAGCACACTAGGCAAAGCGCAACTCCAGCAAGAAAAGTTACAAATGGCTTTGGACGATGCACAAAGAGAAACCGACCGAGTGCAAGATTCGTTAAACAAAGCTACAAGTGAACTCAGAAAGGTAAGTAGTGTACTCGAGTAGTGATTTAATTTTCTAATACGTATATAATATATGTTTATTTATGTAAATGTGTTATCTAGTGGCATATTGAAAAAGAACAAAGCACGTTTGAACTCACCAATGTACAAACACAGTTGGACAAACAACTAGGACAGGCTGCACGTTTACAAAAAGACAAAGAAGTTATTCAGACAGAATACGAGAACTTAAAAGCTAAATACGAAATCAGCCAGGTAAACTAATGATAATAAACTAATATCTCTATTAATTTAATTTACGTTTTTATTTGAATGTTTAGTCGATGGTAGCCAGATTACAAAAAGAGAAAAATCTATTGTTAGACGATAGCGAGAAAAACAAAAACGATGCCGATCTATTCCATTCGCAAATAATGAAGTATCAGAGAGAAAAAGAAAAAATTCAAGCTGAACTTGATCTCACCGAAGAGAGATACGAGAAAACGCAATCCATGTTTAAAAAAACACAGGTAAATAATATTTTTAATTTCCCAATAAAATATTTGTTAAAATAAAATTCGTCTTTAAATATTTTTACTATGTCTAGTTTAAAATGCAATGGGTGACTGTAAAATAAATATTGTTTTTCTAACTTTTAACGAACACCTTTGTTTTTCATTCACAAACTTTGATATCAAAAATATAATATGAACTATATAAAAATTATTATAGCATTAAATTACTATTTTATATTGGTTTTAAAACAATTTAATATCATACGATTTTGTGTTTTACAGCTTGAGAAGGAGGATGCTATCAATGAGCTTGATTTACAAAAGGATAAAATAGAAAAATGTCAAAAAGCAATGTATGAAGCAATACAAGATAAAAACGGCGCTAAAGACGAGCTAGATAGAGTTATGGAGAAATACGACCGGTAATGTTTAAACGATTATTTTTTTTAGTAACTAAATTATTATCACTATTTTGTTTTATTTTTTGTTCTTTTAGGGTACAAAATGAACTATACCAAGTGAAGAAATCCTTGGAAGTCGTTGAAAATGAAAGAGACGATGTTAAGTTAGAAATGGAAAAATTACAATTGCACGCTATGAAAGCTCGGGACGACCAAAGAAAGTCTAAATCCGAAATCCAAGAGTTACAGGAATCGTACGATAGACTAGTAATACAGCTGGAAAGAACTAAGGACGTAGAAGATAAGTTCAAAGACGAAAAAGATCACCTTATGGACAATTTAGACCTAATGAAAGAACGATGCGACAAACTGCAAATGGACGTCAGGAGATTATCGGCGGAAAGAGATAAACTACAGACTGAAGCCATGAACAATGCGTACGAAATGGAAAGAGCTCATACCCAAGTGTCCAAAACCCAAGTGTTGCTCGAAGATCAACAAAAGGATGTGAATAAACTTTCGATTGAGCTGGAAAAAATGTCGGAAAAATATAATAAATTAATTATCGAGTACAAGAAATCACAGTCAGATATCGAGTTATACAAATCGCAAGCGTCATCCTTCAGAGAAGAAGCCGAAAGATATTCAGTTAGACAACAAGAGAGGATTAAAGAAGAACTAGAAGTATTTAAGAGTAAATACGCCCAAGAAATGGAGAAATCGGAGAAGTTACAGCTAACGTGCAAGAAATTGGAAGACAAAATGCACGATATAAGTATGGAACTAGAAAAGAGTAAATCAGAATATGCTAAATTTAAAAAAGAAAACGAAAAGCTTGTAATAGATCACGAAAAGTTACAAATGAAATGTGACAAATTAGTTACGGATAACGACAAATTAAGGATCGAAATTGCTACGGTCGGCGAGCAAAACAGTTTCGACTTGGAAAGGACGAAAGATCGTTACGCTAAAACAAAACAGTCACATGAGAAAACTGAAATGGAGCTTTATAGAACCCAGATGGACGTGGATAAGTTGAAGAAGGAAAACGAAAAGTTGAAAACCGATTTGGTCCGCGTAGAAGCCGAACTGTTGCAATTCAAACCGGAGAGAGATTACGATCGGTTTATGAGAGACAAGCCAGTGTTAGGCAGGTCGCAGAGTACGTGTAAAGACTTTGGCGATTTTGACCGCACCATGTCTGAAGATCGCCTGAGAGACCGTCTCGAGCAAAGCCAAGCGAAATGCCATAGGATTTCCGAGGAGAAATTGAAATTAGAAACTGAACTCCACCAAGTCAAACGAGCACTAGAACAACACCAAATGTCTCAATCGAACTCTGAGCTTTACGTTAAAGAGAACATCGTTAAAGTGCAACAGGATCTGAACCAAGCGTTACGGGAAAAAGAAATTCTTAAAGAAAAACTAGAGATAAAGGAGAAACAGCTGCAAGAGTGGAAATCTCGATTGGACAGCTCGAGCGTCATATTAACGGAAAGAGAAGAGCTGTTAAAACAGATGAAAAACAGCGAAAGACGTTTGGAAGAATCACAAAGACAAATGTCCAAACTCGATGTGGACTTGAAGAAAGTGACTTCGGAACGAGACGAGTTGATAAATATGCTGAAGAAATCGCAGTCAGTTCTTTTGCAATGCCAGGACAAACTGCAAACGTCCGAGAGGAGTTTGGAACTGGAAAAGGACGAGGTTAAACGGTTAAAGGCTGAGCTGAGAAACCAAGACATGAGCACCAAGCAGAACGTCGAGCAAGACTCTGCCCGTCTAAGAGACCTGATTAGGACAAAAGACAAAGAGTTGGACACATGTAGACAGAGTCTGGCGAACAAAGAGCAAGAAGCGAAAACGCTGCAACAAACGATACAGCAGATGCAGGCAGCGTTGAGGGAGCGTACCCAGGGCGTGGATAGTGAAAGGGGCAACTTGCAGAAATCGATGGACGCACAGCGCATGGTGACCGAGGAACTGCAAAAGAAACTGCAATCGGCACAGCAGCAAATCAGCATCAAAGAAGCAACGATGGCCGATCTCAAGAAGCAGCTGCAAGCCGTCCAGATGGAGAACAAACGCAAGACGGACGAGTTGACGTCTAAAGTGTCAACGTTGGAGAAACAACTGCAGGTGTCGGCAACATCCAATGACAGCGCTTTGAAGGAGGACGTGAGAAAACTATTAGACGAACTAGATCACACTCAGAGCGAGCTCAAAAACCTTGCGTTGGAAAAAGACAAAGTTTCGCATCAAAACCAGCAGATCCGAAGCGAGCTGGAGAAGAAGCAGGTTGGCCATCTGATTTATACGGACATTGTAGCCTGTTTTTATTACCGTTTCGGATATTATATTATTTAGTTACTGTTGTTTTTATATTATTTATTCTGTAATAAATACGTTATGTTTTGTTCTTAGTTTTTTTTTTTTTTTTTATCATTTTTCGTCATTTTACGTCTTACGTATCGTAAGCCGTATTGTAGTACAAATACTATATTGTTATGTGAACACGTTCTTAACTTTGTTTTGTTTGTTTGCCCGATCAGCTGGAACTGCAAGATTCCCAGAAAAAGGCGCAAGTGACCTCGTCGAAACTCAACGAAGAGACGAGTTCGTTGAAAGCGCAACTAGAAGAGCAAAAGAGGCAATTGGAGGCACAGCGACGGCAGCTGGAAGAGCTGAGAAAAAGCGTCGATGGCCGGTCGAGACAGTTGGAAGAAAAAGAAAAACACGTGGCGGAACTGGACGCCAAGTTAAAAAAGCGAAAGGAAAACTTGGACTTGTTAGAATCGCAAATAAACAAGGTATGTACGGGCGGATGATGGTGCACGGTAGTCGCACGGCGAGCGTGTTGTTCACGCACTGGTCGAATCATTTCAGGGCAAATCGCAGGCCGGCGACAGTGACGTGACCAAAAGGCTGCAGAGCCAGATTGAGATATTGCAAAAGGAGCTGGAAAAGTCGAAGGAAGAAGCGAGTAGGTCGCAGACGGACATGGAACGACTGCTGCAGGTCGTGCAAATGGGTCAGGAAGAACAGAACACAAAAGAAAAACAAATCAGAGAGCTACAAGAGTAAGGCGATTGTTTTCGATCTTTCTTTTATTTTTTTTTTATTCATTCTATGTTTATCGCATCTAACCCACGTGTTGAAACGTTTCCAGGGCGTTGAAAAACGCGCAAGCCAAGATGAGAGGGCCGCACCCGTCGTCTCAGCAGCAACAGCAATCGCATCCATCGAGACAGCCGAAAAAAGACGATGAGGTAAACGTCGAGTATCCGCACGGTGAAAACGACGCCATAATACTAACGATCCAGCTTGTTCACTAACAAAACACTAACTCTCATTAAAAACGAAACATCGCATAGCGTGTTAAAAAAATATTCGAAACATTCACTTCCAAAAATAAAAATAATCTTATAGATTTTATGATTACATCGTGTCAATTCGCGGTCTAAATATCGAAGTAAACCTTACTACGAAGTTTTTTTGTACAATCGATGTTTCTCGGAATACTTGCGTTTTCGTTACTCTTAAATTCGTGTACGGTTATAATTTATTTTACCACAAAATGTATTCACATCATTAAACCATTTTCTATGCATTTTGAGACGAGTCAAAGCGGAAAACATTTCAAAACGAATTTTTCACTTTTCAGTAAGTAATAGTCATCATCATTTTTTTCAAAAAGTAAATACTTCAATAGTCTGTTTATTACTGTTTATAACGAGGTTAAAATATTATTCAGTGAAATGCCGTTGAAAATGTCGCTCATATGTTAAGCATCACTAAGCCCAAACCATTTCGTAAACGCTCTGGAGTAAAATTTGCATACGTCCGAGCTCGAAAGTTTCTAATGGCGTCATTTTCCCATCCCGTGTGAATTATGTAACTATATACAGTGAAAATCGTACTAACCAAAACTATTAACTTACCTTTTCCTTGATCTTTCCATTTGTTCATCGCCTTATTTATCCGCCACATTATTATTTTATATTATTTATTAATTTTTCAACGTACACAGCCTGGCCCAGCGACCTTTTTAAAAGGACTATTCCAATAAACAAACGAAAACAAATGATTATATTTTTAATTTGTTTTTATTTTTTACTTAAATCATATCTCTTTATAAGACTTATTTCAATAATTATTAAAAAGAAAACCGTTTGTGCTGTCACAATTTAGTTAAGTTTGGAAACACTACTCGTTTACTATATTATCGGTTAATATTGATTTCGTTTCTTTCTTTTTATTTTCTACAAGTGGTTTTTTACGTGTGTGTTTTTTTTTTCATTTTTTAATCACCGAAATTGTACATACATAAATTACCTCGTTGAATTCGCTACACAGCGGTTATATTAAGCTGATTTCATACTTAATTATTATTATATACAAATACAATATTGTAAATATTTATCGAACCCAAGGGAAAGGAAGTGTTATAATACGGTTAATCGTTTCTTTTTCTTAGAAGAAGGGCTAGAGCTGTTGTACTATTAGTTGTTGTTTTTTGTAGCAGTTACCATTATTATTATTATTTTTTTTTTCGTTTTGTTTTCTCTATATTTATTTGTTGTTATATTACTCTCCGATCCCCGTGCATCCGTCCCCCCCTAGAATGTAGATCAATCCGAAGACGTCGGGCTAAGCAACGGCGGCCACGTCGCTAGAGGCGAGCTGGAACGCAAGTTCGCCGAAGAGCTGGAAGAACTGCTGGAAGTGATACAGATGAAAAACGATCACATCGAAGAGCTGCAAGAAGCGCTGAAAGAAAGCGTGACGATCATATCGGAGCGCGAGGAGGATCTGTTCCAGGAGCAGATCAAGCGAAAGGACATTCAGGACCAGGTATATAATATTATCATATGTGATAACGGTATTGTCGTATACGTGTGTGAACCACGTCCGGGATCGGTAAAAAAAATTGTCGTCTTATTCCATACGTCGTTATAAACGGTTTCTACTGTAACAATCATTAGTATACGAGATATCTATATGTATATATCTCGTATAAGGATATATAGGAGCGGATATAATATGAACAAATTACCATCAATACATGCTCCTAAAAATACTCAAGTATACTTCTAAATATGCATTTATTTTAGAATTTGTACTGAAAACGTTATGTTCCTATAGTTGAAAAAAATTAATTTTGTTAGATATTTTTTTTGGAAAAGAGGGTGTATACGTATACGTTTAAAATTTGCAAAATATGTACTTATAGTAATATTGGTATTATTAAACTAAGAATAATTTAAATCATAAACATTTCTTTATCAGATTTCAAGTACCTAATTATAATAAATGTATTAATAAATATAATAAATATAATAAATGATATATTATAATATATCCGTTGCTTAGTATACACGATACACTCGTCGCCCGAGGCATATTCATTTTTTATCGTAATTTCTCGTGTCTTCGCAAATTATCGTCACGGGAGTGATTATATTTTGATCTTAGGCGGTTGAAATAATTTTTGTTTTGAAACACGGTCAACTCCGACAGGACAGACGTTTTTAAAAAAAAAACATCGCAAAATCACGTGAACCCCAGCAAAATAAATAATCGCGGTAGGTAGCGTGTGGATCAGGGACGAACCGAAGGGGAGTCATGAGGGAGTGTGACACCCCCCCCCTACTCGGCAATATTTGATTTTCAGTCGGCAAAATGGAATTTATTTTCATCTGATTAAACAATTTTTTTTTAAGACGAGGAAAGGATATAATTTAATACATTGTTAATATTGTTTTGACTTAATATTTTCGTAATGGGTTATGGAGCGGATTCGCAAAAGTATAGCGTGATGGGAATAATCGAATGAAATAATCGAATCATTGGATTATTTGAATAATCGAATCATTTCGATTATTTTAAAAATCATTGGAATAGTAAAATAATCGAATAAAATCATTCGAATGATAAAAATTAGTAGTAAAATTAATCGAATGCTTTTCTTATCTCAATTTTACTTTTTCTACCCGTATACTACAGTAGTAGTAACTATAGAACGTTCCACAACACTAGATACTTCCACAATTCTAGTCGGAAATTTTGAAGATTACACCCCCCCATGATTTTTTTTTGTGATCGTCCCTGGTGTGGATATCCGACAACGTGAACGCACCAGGGTTAGGCTTCAATGACTTGACGGGTAGAGGGTTTGTTAAGCGTTAAGTCAACCATCATCCACGCAAAACTTAAAAGTAACGTAAAATTGTACCGCGATCAAGTGAAATTTGAACTTCTAAAGGGACGTTTTTTGTTATTCGTTGTAATATTTAAATGGTTACAACTTATAACTTATAACATTTTAAAGTTATGACCAACGTTACAACTTTTTGGAACTGAGCGCTAGAAGATTTCGCAAGGATTGTCTCCGAGGGGCTTAACCCGAAACGTGACGTTTTTGTCCGATTTCACGTATACCGTGTCCGTATGGTTAACAAATTACAACATTATGTAATAGTATTATAATTTGCAAATATTTCCAATGATTTTCACGGGCACATGAAATGCTGTGCGACCAATGGATACGTTTTTATTTTTTCCCCCGCGCCTTTCTCCGGTTGATTCCAAATGTCAACGAAATCAATTATCGTTTGTGGACCAAGTGTGACCACGTTGGTTAATATTGTGCCGTGGATCTATGCGGACGCGGTGAATACATGGTAGACAAGCACATGTGTGTATTTGGTTGCGTATCGCAAATGTGATGTTATACACAATGGTTTACGAAATTATCGACACCACACGTATAATTATTATCTCGTCGTTAACGCGTTTTGACATACACATATGAGCAAATAGGGGGGAGGGAGGACAGTATCGAGTATGCTAAGCCCACCCGGTTTTTCAACGTAATGTAATTCTCGAATCCGCTTCGCGATTCACTAAAAATAATGTGCTGCTGACGGTTGACTTTAATAGTTTTAACTTATCAACAATAGTTAGTAATTCTTTTTGGGCACTTATCAATTATCTGTGACTGCTGCTAGCCTTAGACCTTATACTACTAGTGGTCTTAAGTCAATAACGCTAGCCACCAAAATGTCCTTAGTATACGAACACATCGCACGTAAACTACTTTGAAATCTCGTAAAATTCGATTAAAGATTTCCAGTGTTTTTCGCATAAGACTTGTAAAAAGTTAACCGTCGGCCATTGAGATAATTATGTTTCGACACGGATTAATAAATAAACTTGGACACTTTGACCGTTTAGTAATTGTTTGTATTGCGTGGTCTTAAGCGTGTTTCGCGTTTCCTGCAAACAATTTCCCCTTAATTTTCTCGAATTAATTCGCAAACCCTAGCGATGAAATTAGTGCGGTGATGATCGCTGATACTAGTCGAAATGTTTTCAGACCTCGAAAAGCTGTGCCACATATGCTTGTGAACACGTACCTAATGTCCCGTAACGATACGTAAAAATACGATTGGAAAAATTCCGATATTGGCATGTATACAGTATTATAGAACTCCGAAAAACGAGAACGCGAAACCAACAAATTAATCTGATCGCTGTAAAAATCAATATGAAATTAATATTCCGTATTCGGCCTATTCGACACGATCATCGTGGTGCGCGCTAAGTACTCGCGCGTACATACAATATAATGGTGAACATAACGCTCGTTATTTGCCCGTAACAGGTCTGCAGAATGGAGGAGAGGTTGTCTTTGGCTGAAAACCAATGCAAAAATTGTCGTGGGCTGTACAAGAGACTGGAGGCGTTGGAAGAACAGCTATTCGGCATACAGTCCGAAAGGCGAACGAAACTACAAGAGTTGTCCCAGCTAAGGTAAAACGAAAAACAAAAATATTGCATTCGTAATAATAATTTGTAATATTTCTCTCTCTCTCTCTCTCTCTCTCTCTCCCTCACTCTCTATTTTCAAACGAAACTATTTAGTTTTCGATATGAAATCGAGAAACGTCATCGGAACGGTTTGTGGTGTAATGCGTTTGGCGTACAAACGGTCGGACGTGCAGGTATAAAATAATGTTGTGGAACCCAATGTTGTGTTGAAAAAATAACAATTCTACGTTCGCGAGGCACCTATATTTGTTCCTAATATGTTATTATAATTTATATCTGACGAGTATTATGTAGCGTTCCTGTTTCCAAAACGTATACTTACGATCACGGGGTGGGCAGTCCTCCCAGCGTTGTCGACATGGCCGGCCGACCGGCCCGAAGCGTTCTTTATTTCTTTTTTTTCTTTACTTTTTTCGACTTTTTTTACAGTACCCTCTCGTGCTACTAGAGCGGAATTTCTACGTTACGTAAGCGAACTGAATCACAATAATTTTTAACGTAACCACCAACCATGCCAAATGGTTTATATGGTGCGGCTGCTGTGTACACCTATAAATATTAATATATGATTAAATAAGACAGTGTGGGCCGTACAATAAAAACGTTGTGTCTACCCATTAGCTTTTTTACCCCGATCGGTAGAGTACTGCGGCATAAAATGTACACAAACATGGACACGATAACCGTGTACAGTTGAAAATCGGATAACTTTTTGCACGAAAGATAATCGGTCGTGTTATAAAGCATATTAAGGAACGGGTGACATTGGTCGGATTGCTGTACTGGAATCTTAATCACTTGAAACCAATAAGTACTATTTCTCTCGAGAATAGGTCGAGTGGATCAGTTTACATCTCTAAAGATGGTCAAGTAGTTGAACCAAATTTCTTAAAAAAGTAGTAATCGAAATTCTCAAGTGGCTATAAATACATCACTGTTTTAATTGAAATATTTCGAAAATAATGAATTGTCGGTAAAATGCTAGTATAATGCTAATGAATCCTAATAAATTTATCTGTTTAGTCTAATGCAGTGATACCCAACCTCTTTTCTTCGGCGGGCCACATTAGTAAAATATTGCCTTTGCGTGGGTCACTTGTACTCGCATTACTATTTATACTTTTCGTCCATTAATTTACATACGCAGTAAACATTTAACAATACAATATCTCGTTTTTTTTTCGTACTGATAAACTATTGAAAATTAGCTGTACGGCAGTATGCGAAAAGATATTTTCTCGCACGTGAACCTAACGAAATTCAATAACAGATCTCGATCAAGTAATGGTGATCATTGTTCGTCTGAACTCGCTTTTAAGAATTGGTACGACGAAAATCAAACCAGACGACTTCGCATCATTGGTCAACGAAATTAAACCACAAATTTCACATTGTTAGGTTATTATATGATTTTTCTAATTATCAAACTATTTTCAGAAAATTACTATAAAAGTATTTAAAAATTTAACTTCTGGAAATAATTGAATTTCTTTTGACACAATAAACAAGCTGGGCCACATCTAAGGCTGTGTCGGGCTACGGGTTGGACAACGCTGGTCTAATAGAATAGTGGGTGACAAAATATTAGGCGGTCACGCGTTCGAAACCCGATATAGGTCGAATTGTTGTGCAATTAAATTTCTCGACAGCTTTACACGGTTATTCGGAAAATTTTTGAGAAATTAAAAAAAATAAATGACCGCCTCTTAAGTGCCGACAAGACAACATTTCCTATCATAAACCTTCCATGATTGTGATGATCGGAGAAATTATCCTTCCGATCGAAATCACGTACACCGCAGATACGGGGAAAACACATCGCGGTGAAACCAATACATTCCTCGTTTCTCAAACGTAATATTAATTGCACCGAGGAACAAGAGCAGTAGTTTTAATAAGCTCACGTGTACAACTCTTTTAGCGTGCGTTCACGTAGTGTACGTGTTAAACGTTCTAAAAAAAACCCATCAGTTTTTACGTGAACAATTGATGCTGTAAATTATAAAAAAGCGAAACGATAATTTTTCACGTGATCCGATCGAAAGATATGCACCGCACTCAGTCGATGAATTTCGAATCTATTTCGGAGTACACCGAGACCGGACGTTTCCGCCGCGAGACCGATCGGCTTTTCGAGACGTTCACTTGGTCGCAGCGCGCGACGTTCGCGGGTAATGTTATATTCATATCATTATTATCGTGCGTACGACGGCGTACGGTCCACCAAGTCCTTAAGGACACTCACCCCTTCACCAGCGAGATTTACGCTTGGAACTGTAACACGCCGCCGGTTACCGAGTTAGACGACCGCGGCAACGTGGTATGCGCCTACACCGAGGCCTGCTGCACGCGCGCGAACTGTCGATCAACAAGAACGATTTACGTCATGCTACGAATCGAGTGTCCCCCAACTCCGGAATGGCCATTATTGCGATAACGCACGCTGAGCGTGAACAGAAACGATCGAGTTCTGATGTTTTCGGCAACAACTGTCGCACCGAGACCACGTGGTACGTGGCTTAATCTAGAGAAACCTTTTTTGGTGTGAACTTTGAGAAAACTGTACAAGGTCTTCTGTCGTTCCGGATAAACTTGACGATTTCATTTTGCTCGAACCGTTGACGATTCAACTACATAACACTTTGTTGCGCAAACCGTGTACACTATGTTTTTTTTTCACAGACAAAAAGTATTATTTAATATCGCTCGTGTTTCGTTACGTGACAATAGTGTCAATGTTACCGAATTCATCTCACCATAAATTCACACCGAACAAAACGTCGTTCTGTAAATTACTGTAAATATCAGTCGCCTTAAGTTGATACGACATTAGTGGTATTAGAACATTAAGAGCCGTTGAAATGTTCGGAAAAGCATATTTACCATGTGCAAAACATTCGAGTTCTGCACATCATAAATATAGCGAAATAAAGAGTAATTTTATCGTCGAGACGTTGAACATTTTTTTTTTCTTTCACACAAGACATGTCGCAATAAATAATTAAATCCTTGCCGGACACCCTGTTTTATAATATTTACGCATTAGCTATTTCTACTAGCGGTCCGCGTCGACGCGACCGGCGGTGGTGACGAGCGATGGAGAGATCCTGCATCGCGAGGGTGGTATCTTTCCGTCCACAGCCGGAGACTTGAGTTGTCCCGATGTTTTGTCGCTCTTTTGTCATTAGCGCTAGTCCGTTTACCGACAACGCCATTTGGTACAACTCGTCCGCGACTGCGGTTATCTGCTCGGTGTTTATTTAGGCGCGGTCGACGGATCACCTCTCCGTCAAGGCATACTTTGTACGCTAACGTTATCTTTATCTTTCGTACCGCTAACTGCATTTTCAATAAACGTTGGTAGGCTTACATAGCTAGTGAGCACTTGTACAGTCATTTTCTTTGTTAACGTTATAAGCCAATTTTACGATATTCGTACGATATCATGCCACTGGCCTTTTTTGTGATTCCAATAAATAATGAGTTTTAAACATTTAAACATATCTTCAACAAGAAGTCCTTAAACATTTCAAATCAAATCTATTTGATACGTTCGTTGAGATATTGTAAAACAAACAAGCATTCCGACCGGCGGCCAGTGAACCCATGTGCGACTTGTATTTCTCTGTAATGTTTCAACAAACAGAAATATGTTTTATGTTACTTTCGACCTTTCAACATTAATCAATTAACAAATTAACGTACATTTTTAATACGCTCTCGAACGCAGTACCAACGAAGTACACACACGGATAGGACCGGGCGCCACTCGAGATCGAACGATGCGATCCTATCACGCCGGGAATCCTTCCGTCCGGAGACTTGGTTGTTACGTTCTTCCGTTCGAAACGTTTTCGCCGCCCGTTTCGGACGATGGTACCACGCGGCACACCGCACGTGATTCATATTCCGTCGGTCGGGTGCTGACATTGTAATATTATTGCAAAACGAGCTGACGGGCCTTCGTAACCGTCGTCGTCACCGGGCGCACGCAGGGCCGTATTTGAGGGGGGGGGGGGGCAAGTGTCCTTTGTTGCTCGGAGCGGAAAGTTCTCTAGCTTATTAGGGGGCGGCAATTTTATATTGAAAATAAATATTATGGCGTATCTTTTTATTTATACTTCAGTCTTCAACACATTTATTGGAAAAACTATTTTGATAATTTTTTTTTGGGGGGAGGGGGAGGGTACAGGAGTGCGGCTAAAATATGTTGCCCCAGGGCGTAAAATGTCCAAATACGGCCCTGGGCGCACCAATTATTGCCATATGTGTGCCAGGTTCTTTTTTATACACTCTCGCATTATATTACACGCTTGAGCGTATAACGTGCGGGTATACATTTTGTACGCGACGACGGCGTTTTCGTACTTATCAGCTGTGAATCGTGATGGAAAAACAAAAAAAAAAAAAATAGAACGTTCTACTCGGGGTGACGGAGTGTCGGGGATTCATAGCTGTGACCCCTCCCCCACCCCCTTCGTTGTCGGTAGGCGACGATCACGTGCGGCGGCGCGTGACAATGGAGTGTTACAAGTTATAACATTCGCCGCCGCCGCCGTGTACCGCATGCCCACCCGCCTCTTTCGTATGGTTATAACACGTAAACGAGTGTATTGGAAAACGATTTAACGCGGTCCCAATAGCGAAGCACACAAGTGCATGGACGCGATAGTCTGTACATTTGCTTTCAGCCAATTTATCGCGTTAGAACATTACATTATATTTTCGTCGAACAGTATGCTAACGGTTCCGTTTTACTTCGTTTTAACGGATTTCATTATAAAATAAATTCTGTAATACGATTCGAAAATCTATAATATATAAACTCGGTTGCCTATTGAATTTTTTTCTTGTCTTTTACCGATCGTTTACGATTAGTTCGTCAACATAAAATCAATAAAACATCGTGATAACGCATCACGACAATTGTGGTAAATCTATCCGTTCACTAATTATAAGCAGTGTAAGAAAGACGAAACGGTCATTCGTCATATTATTATGTTTGTTTATTCAATATAATATATAGTTTTTTTCCCATTTCTTTTTCTGTTTTTCCATCCTATCCCCCCACCACCCCGCCAAAGTCAATAAACCTTGTCATGTGTATTGTTAGTATAACCTTGTAGAGTGTGTGTTCTTCCCGGATAGTGTAGTTTTAAATCAATTTTCGTTCCTTCGTTTCTTCCATGTACATAATATACTCTAAACACTATACGTGCATAAACGTATAGGCTCTGGTCATCCGGTCCAAAATAACGAAAATAAACAGATTCGGCTGGAAAATACAAATTTTTGGCCGTAAAAATGCTTAAATGTGGACTTTTTATTTTAATGTTCAAGTCACTGTAAAACCTATGATTTTTATAAATTTTTTTCGAGCCAATATAAGGATATCCTTTTTGCTATACAAGCTTTGTTATTTCAAATGGAAACACCATATATTTTACTCAAATTTTCTGAAATGTTTGATGTACCGTAGTCCAAATTAGGACCAAAACTTTTGGAATTATTTAAATTTGCGTATGAAAAGTATAAAACTCGAGTTATCTCGAATCAGCAGTGATTAGCGATAACTTGTAAATACATATTATACCGTAATATTATGTATCTTAAGACTGTTTTCCTTAGTACTTAAATTAGAACAATTCAAAAACTACTCGTTTAAATTTTGATTTCGATATATCAAAATTCTCATAAAAATGACCTCGATTGAGTACCGCAGTGAAAAAAGTGTGTTTCTATTTGAAAATAGAAAGTTAGTATCGCCACAGAATACCCTAAGGGTAGCACGAAAAAAAAGTTAAGAAAACCACAGGTTTTATGGTGACTTGAAAAAAAAATCCAAATTCAATCAATTCCACGGCCAAAAAAAGGGGTGAGGATGGTTAAGAAATCACTCTGTGTATACGCATGCGAGCACAATTTCACGATTTAACGGGACGTACGTCGTATTTCGGTTATTGACATTTTACGGGGGCGGTGGGTGGTGGCATAGACTGTAGTGGTTTGTGAAAACTGTTACAACGTCGTTTCGCGTACGTTATTCGTTTTCCGGTGCCACATGTACGACTCCGCTGCAGCAGCTCGTGCTTGTTGCACAGCGACTTGTACAGCCTATAATATAGGTACGTGCCTCTGTACACAATAATACACATGCCGCCTATACTACACTGTTAAATGTGCCGCCGCCGCCCGTTGCCACTTTTATTGTTGTTTACCGAGCGCTAATGGAACGTATTTTCATCTCTATTATATACCAATACTTCTCCGTGTTTCGTCCAACGCGCAAACGTACGTCGTGGTTGTTTTATAACCCCTCTCCTGCGCAACAATGTAATACAGTCATCTAGTCTCTAGCGCGTACCCCGCTCGGAGCAAGCCCGCAACCCCAGCCATGCGTTCTTCGAGTACCGCCGGTGGTATTTCGAGAATTCGACACGTCCACGAACGTAATATTATGTGTTCGCTTCGCGCCCGAACAAACCCGAAATCCTGCGTTACCGTAAGGACGGAGAAGCCCGACGCCGCAAGGGATCCGAGACCCGAAAAAATAACACTCGATGTGTACCGCGAGTCGACCACGGCCGGCCTATACATATATACGTATAGAGTATAATCCGTCCGAGTTTTTATGTGAGCTGATGTTAAGACTAAGGGTAGGTATCTTTTGACTGTTGTGAAACGGTGGGTTCAAGGCGTCTGGGCCAGTGGTTGCCAAACTTGTTATATCATCATCAAGGCGCGCGATGGCATTTTAGGAATCACCGATCTCGGACCCAACTCGGAAGACTCTCGGTGGTCGCAACGTCGCACGTGTTCGTTTAACCATTCTTTCGCGAAACTATTTCGTTCGTCGAACAGTTATTCAAAAAGAGTATTGTGCCCTGCAGTACTGTCTTACAATGTTGCGAAATACGAATCGATGTCATGTTGTAGTACCGCCTACGGGCGTACTCTGTCTTACGTGAGGCGTGATTCCGAAACCGTTTTCCTGCTGAACCATCGATCGCTTTTTAATACAATATAACACTACACCGCGGTGTCCATTTCATTACCATTCACTCGATCCCATTACATCTCCGTACGCTTCGAGCTAAATACACTATGTTATATTGGCACTGGTTCGAGGTTCGACCGCGAGAATATTCTACTTTGCTGAAACGTATACGGTTCGTTTTACGTTCAAAAGTTTAATTATGTTTTGAACCGCTCCTCGTACAACGCATATTACATTTTGTCCCGCTCGGCTACACGGGCAACAATAATGTAAACGAATGGTGCGTTTGGCAGTATTTACATAAAATACGGTTCGCTCAACATTTCCCACATGCCCAACGTCTCGATACCGGGTGCACGACACGTACTCGCGAACAATATTATCGAACCCGATTCGATTGTGTAAGGCCTAGGGGTAGGTGCGTGACGAAAGTACTATTGACGTTGCCGGGTTCGAATCTCGATTTCGGTTGAAGTTTTTTGCGATTTTTTGCTCTGTTCTGCTCAGTTTGCCGGAAAACTGTTGTTGAGAAATTCAGAAAATTACCTCTTCAAAGCACCAACTTGACAACATTTCCATTCAGAAAAGTGCCATGTTACTGTACATCGGACTATCGGAGCAATTCTTTTGGTCGAAATCGTGTACACAGACACGAAAAGAAACATCTCGATTAAACCAACATTCCTCGTTTCACTCAGAATATAAAGCAAAAATGTTAACACCATAAATTATTATTGTGGTTGTGATTTGATAATTATTAAAATATTACCCAAATGTATACAGTATGAATAGACGAATTTTCACCACACTAACAGTTATACACACTGTGCACAGCAACCCTTAAACTTGCTTTCGATACTACCAATACTATACGTAGCCCCCTTCGACGACACCATAAACGCGTTAACCGGACGTTAGGACTAACCGTAATTGCATTTTACGGTGATTAGAATAGTAAATTTTGTAATGTCTGATGATTTCACGCTCGAAACCAAGCTTTTCCGTGTCGGCAACATTATTATTATTGTTATTATAATATTCGTCGTTTTCAGACAAGAAGCCTTGGAGTCGGCCATCAGCGAAAAAGACGCACACTTAGCTCTATTAGAATTCAACGGCATGCTATCGGCCAAGCAGACGGACGTGATCGACAGATTGAAAGCAGACAGGGCCCGACTGATCAAACGTTTACACGAAGAAGTGAGTCGGCTTCTATAATTTGATTATAACGAGCCTTTGTGACCGTATAATAATAAGGTTTGCGATTTGACCCTTTCAGTCTCAGCATTTTTTTTTCACATCATATTGATTAAGTACCATTGAAATAGTATGCATTAAACGTTTAAGTACCTTTCAATTACTGTTGATGTAGTTAAGAGCTTTTGTAAGTTGCATATACCTGTTATGGGGCAGGCTTGGGCCAGTGACTCGATAATGGCATAAAAACATATTATATTTTCTTTACCTACAAAAGAAGCCTGAGACCAAATTATATCATAATAAAAGATAATTTCTCATATAGTCACATGTAGGTATTTTGAAATGTATTGTTTATTAAATGTACAAGAATAATAATTAATGACGATTGTGTTAATAAATTTTTCTCAAACTACAGTCGTTCACTTTTCATGCATGACTTATATACCTAAAGTAAATTGTTTCTTACGAAGTATAAAAATAACGGTTTTGGAAGATTTCATTTTCCATATGGTTGGAGGTTTTGGGAAATATGTCTGGATGTCTGCATGTCTGGATAAAAAATCGTAGACAATCGCATATTTTGTTGAATATCGTGAAAACAAAAATTGAAAGACATATTTTTTCAAAATTCTTTCCATGATAAATATAACATCGAAATGTTTTGACGACTTTTGGATCATATTTTAATATTTTCAACTTTCAAGGTATATTTGCATGGGTTTCTCATGGTTTTTTTTCTGCCCATAAGCGACCCAACACTAGTTATAATAATATTGTGTACGAATACGTTGGGTTTTTGGTTTTTCTTTTTTTTTTTTTTACACGTGATTTCATTATTATTTTTCCAGACCGAAACGGCTATCGAGCTCCTGCAGGAGGCGGCTAACGCGAAAAACAACAACAATTATTGAAACAACACCGCGAGCAACCGTCATTAGCATACGATACGTGCCGTTGCCGAGACGCGTTTCGAGCGTGGCCTAGGTCAGGCCCGGCCGACGATAATCGCCTCGTATTATTGTCGGTATTATTCCACGTGACGCGTCCACGCCGAATCCCGGGTCCTGGCCGATTCCCGCGCAGCACACTACAACGGTGTAATTATTATATTTACCTGTCCCGCATAATATAATTAGTTCCTATACTATAATATTAAAATAATAATACGAAATATATAACTATCGTTTTTGATTGTCTACTTAAATCGAATACTTTTTAGAATACTTATTAAACGATTTTTGTCGAGTACTACTTTATATATATATATATATATATATAGTATATAGTGATTATTGTCGTGTATATTTTTTTTTTGTCTATTTTCCAATACGCGCATCACATTATGAAAATTATTTATGTATAACGTTGCAATAAAAGGAACGGCCCAATTCTATCGATTGCCAATCATATTATAACGAACCGTGTTCCGATTATAATGATGTTGTGTTATACATAAACTATAGGTGTACATTAATAATTTATATTAGCGGGTAAGTGAAAAATAATAATTTCGTCGGTCGCGATTTTATTTTATTTTTTTCAATTTTATTTTTTTTTGCGATTTTTTTTGCGATTTTCTATTTTCTACGCCGGAAAACAATTAATTTTTAATACATATTGTTATGGCGATTGTTAGGTCGTGCGAATAATCGACCATCCGATCCAAATAATATATAAGACGTATAATTAATATGATATGTACACGTGGATTATATCATATAATATTATTTACCCAATATAATATATTATAATATCTCTCCGAAACCCGCCGTAAATGATCGAACGTTTTTCGGAGACGTTTATTCGGTTCTAAATCGGGTTTTTTTCCTTTTTGACGATGGGAAACGTTCACGAATTATTTGATATTTCCTACGATTTGCCGTGTTTTTCTTTTTTTTTAACTTTATTATTATTATTAATATTAATATAATTACTATAATGTACCGAAATTGTTCAATAGACGTGTATTTGTTGGACGTCTTGCGATGGCGCACCGGGGTAACTCGTGAAAGCTGCAAAAATTGAAAATTAATCGTAGACGCAATCGTTTCTTTTTCTACACATAAAATATTATACACGCGCAGATCATTTTTTTATCTGAACGCATTTTAGGGACTCTGTAAATGATTGACGAGAAAAAAAAAGATTATTAATATAAAAATTGTTGCTGTTTTTCGCTAAACGAAATATTTGAAATACAATCTATTTATAAAAAAGAAAAACGAAACAAAAAAAAAAAGCACAAAATCATAACATAATATGTTGATACGTCGTGTGTAAGTCATAAATCACAATGTTAAGAATAATTTTGTATACAATATAATTATTAACAATTATTAATTCTTATACTAATTATTAATATAGCCTAATGAAAAATTAATAATTTAATATAATAATAATAATATTACTACTAAATAATAATTTATCGCGTATAAAATCACTCCCGACTTTGATGTAATACCTGTTATAGGATAATATGCAGATTCATATTCGATTATAATAATAGTATAATATCCCATCGCTTGGCATTTTATTTATTTGTTGTTCATTTTTTTTCGCCTATACTCTCGTTCGTTGTAAAACAAAAAAAAAAAATAAGAAGGCAAAACCGAAGAAGCTTGTTACAACTTACTTTTGCGTGTTCGCTATCGTTTTGAACTTCTTTTTTTTTTTAACTTCTACTCGTCCACTTTTATAGTGTTGTTTTATATCTCGTACCAATATGATTATTAAAAAAATTTATATACATACATTATACACATAATATTATGTACCTAGTTATATAGTTATAATAGTGTCGTCGTATAAGGCTTTTCTTTCTTTCTTTTTTTTCAGTAGGTCACAAACGTTATTGCGATTATTATTTAGATCTACATTCGTACATATATAATATTCACTTTTATACACACACACACACACCTCACACACGCCACACACACACACACACACACACACACACACACACACACACACACACACACACACACACACACACACACACACACACACACACTACACTCACACGTGCACGCGATTTACGTATGTGTATTTAATACTTATACACTACATAATACATAAGGACCGAGTGCTAGCTATCGAGCTACAGCACGCCGCGTTACAAATATACCTAATAAATAATAATAATATACACAACCAAACGAGAGAACAAAACGATCATGATATATTAATTCTGTTTCGCGGGAAAATAATAAGACAAAACAATCCATCGTCTCTGATTATTGCGCGTACATCGGTTGTGCGTGTATATTATTATTGTCTGTATATATAGTATTACGATGTATGATAATGTTACGATGGTAACCACGCGGTGTACGTGATTTCGCGGTGGGAGACGTGAGCGCTCGCGCGTTTGGGACTTACAAGAGAGAAGTAAAAAAAAAAAAAATGAAATGGGAAAAAAAAGAAAAAAAGAAATCCAATAATAATTATATACATAATATATAATATAATAATAATAATAATAATAATATTAATTATAATAAAATATAATACAGTAGGGAGACTATATATGTGCGATTATATGTTAAATATGTTATGGTTAAATTTTATGGATCATTGTTATATCATAAAAATATGGAATTGTGTTCATAATAATATATGAATAAAGTTAAACAATTAAACGGATTATTTTTTTTCCCCCGCACACACGCGCACACGCATACACTTGCACGTATACAAGTGTATAATATATTACATTTTTGCTTTCCCACGGCCACATGACTAAATGTTAAATACGCGACTCCTGTGGGGTGTACTACGATATTAATGGCATTATAAGATATACAACAACAATATATTATGATAATATAATAATATACACGGTCATACAACAGTCATCCGCCGTTACATTGTGTAGGACCTCCGTACCATCGGCGTTGTACCATATATTTTATCGTGTCATACGCGTACCGTGTTACAATATCATAATGTCATAATCGTCCCGCGCAGGATCGATCCCGTGTCCCTTTCACGGCGGCCCTGCGACCCGTGACGATGGACGCGGCGCGTCTCGTGAAATCGCACAAAAAGACCCGTCAAGCCGTGCGGGGGCGTTGCAGTCTCCGAACAGTGCGGGTCGCACGCACGCGCACGCGCGCACATTACGGTCGTCGCAGCAGCACAATACGAGAACGTTATACCCAACGTACCTTGCGCGCACCCCGGCCCCGAACGTGTTACAAAGCAAAGGAAGTGGTGTCGGAGTCGAATAATATCTGTACATACGTTACACTGTTCATTGTACATTATATTGTCTGCGTGCACGCGGAGGGAAGAACAAGAAGAACGAGAAGAGGAGGAAGACGACGAAGAAGCGGCATGGAAGATGAAAAAAAAACCGAAACAAAAATCATTAAGTATCCTGGCCGCTCGCGTGTGTACTCGTGTGTATATGCCGACACACGTTGGTATAATATTATAAATGTGTTACGAGAAGGATTTTTTTCTTTCCGATTCAACGATTTCATTGTTTCTTTTTTTCTATCCGTCTCGAGAGCCTTCTCCTGGCCGCGGAGCCCGATAAGAACCTAATTTTATTTTATATACGTTTTCCATTCGATCGGAAATTTGTGTCTCGCACACGACCAGAACTGGAAGAGACGACCCATTTTATTTACTGATATCACTTGAATATAACCTCATCGTGTTGATGAACAAATGTAAATCAGAACAACGGTTTAAAGTGGCTCTAAAGATTTCATATAATTACAAAAGGTTTATTGCATGGCTAACAATATAATGGCCTATTTTTAAATCGGCTTACGATTTCGTTTCGGTAGCCACGCAGATGGTTCGGAGTTAATTACATAATATCAGAGCTGATAATCGTGAACATACTGGAAAACATCCCTTTTCCGAATTACTTGTGATTACAGTATAATATAAAACAAGTACAACCGTCAGTGGTCACCGCTTAACGCGATCGCTTTGGTTATTTTATTACAATTACATAACTTAGTTCAATGACAATATATTTTATTGATTGAAAAAAATAACAAAAAAAGAAAAAAAACATTGACATTTCTATTCGTTAAATCGAATTATTCATGTATAGTTAGATAGGACATCTGAATCGAATATAATATTATCACGTACGAATTTTGAAATTTGCACGGCGGATTCAGATGTATCTCAATTCTTATTAATAGGGTGCGGGTTAAACTGCTCTGAAAAACAATGAAAACCCCTTAAAAACATACAATTTTGTGCACTTATAAAAAAAGGTTTAAAAAATGGCCTATCCTTATTTTAAACATTAAAAAGAAAACTCTTTTATCGTTTAAATTATTAATGATTCTTCTTCGTCTTTCTATATCTTCTTTTCACCCTGAAAATTATTAACAAAAAATTAATTTACGATTTAGATAGGTACATTTGTTACATTTTTACAATGTGTTTCACCATAGCACTAGATAATTAGATGGTGTATTTCAAATACAATGGATAAAGAA
Source organism: Periphyllus acericola (assembly GCA_949715065.1). Taxonomy (NCBI): domain Eukaryota; kingdom Metazoa; phylum Arthropoda; class Insecta; order Hemiptera; family Aphididae; genus Periphyllus; species Periphyllus acericola. The sequence continues at coordinate 16,967,698 of OX454266.1, read as the reverse complement.
TCTTAATAAGAATATGATTTTTTTTTTATTGAGGAGAAAACCAAAATAAATTGTATCAAATTGTCTAAAAACATTTTCAAAAATATTGGAAAATGCTTTGAAAACCTGTAAAATGCACTAAAAATGACAAAAATGCAAACTAAATGTACCCTTTTTAATCCTCCGATATGCGAAACGAGCTTTTTACTTGAAAAGCAATTTTCTTAAGACATGCAAAAAATAATGCAACTGGCATTGAAATCCGCATCCTACTGATATAATATAACATAATCTATTTCAAGTCTCTAGTCGTGGTTTTCGTGTCATAAGCTATTTATTATATTACTATCAGCTATCACGATTGTTAATTTTAAATATTACTAACCGTATCAATAATACGACAAGACACTGTAACATATTACATTCACGTTACACTGTGAATGCGGAACATCGCATCGGTAAGTCCAGTGTTATATATGACACAGGCAACGCTGCAGCTGCAGGTTTGGACACGAGTAAAACATTTAACTTATGGCCCATGACTTTCACTCTGGTACGGGTGGGTGAAAGCTGCTGGCGCCGACCAACTTGCGGTATCAGGTCGACAAAGTGCGCCAGACGGCCGGTAATCTTCCGTCGTCCATATGGCTCGCTCAAGTCGGGTCAAGTTTTAGGTATTAGTGAGTTACAACCTAGAAACGAAAGAGCGACCGTCGTCCGGTTGACTTTGTACAGTATGTTGGTAGATAACACGTCTTAGCGGAGGCGTGTTCTGTGGCGGAACACGCAAAAGACTGTGTATCGTTTTGCTTCGCAGACCATGAATAGCCGAATAAGTGCTGATGAGGCGACAATTTACATGAAACATACACATTGTTTAACAAAACATTAGAAAAAAAAAATACAAACCTTCCGTATTCTGCAACGTATGATATCTTTTATAAAAAAATAACAGAATAATAATTAAACTCTGGTATCGATCTACGTTGTATAAAATGCTAAAATCTAAAATGCAAGAAGAAAATATAGGTCAGCGTTTTGATCGACGTAAGAACACTGTAACAGGTGTTGGACTGTAAAAATAAAACGTATTATAATTGTAGTTTAATTTTCACGAGTATTTAATCAGTACAACAATAATATATTAATTTATCTATTTGGGAGCGCTAAAATAAACATTTTGATTGCCTAAAGATTTTCTTATGAAAATAATAATTACAATTTTTCTTAAACCCTAGTACAAAATTATGGGTAGGTGGCACCCGTTCCGAAAATAATGTATTTTGATCTAAGTGCAGAGCGTTAAACTTTTGGCGTGATCCAATATTGAAATGTCCAGTTCCAGTTTACTGCAGCGATTAAAACGAAAATAAAATGATTTACGTAAACGATAACAAAATGTCTTACGACAAGTGATCATATCGGATATAAATCAATTCAAATCACCTGATCCATAGGTTTCACAGAAATATCCCGAATTTCGTCAGTCAAAGCGAGTAAGGTTCAATATTCAAAAAAATATCTCTCGCAAGATTATTTTATACAGTCACTTTATAACATTGAGATTGGTGTGACGTGTGACCCGAATTCGGCGAGTCAGCTGAGATGAAACGTTATGCGATCGATATTAATTGATAAAACGCATAGTATTATATAAATTAAAACGTGTCGATTGCAGAGCTCTACACATTTGGTCGAGTCATCAAACTAGCAATGCCGCAGCAATTGTATTATCATTGTAGCGTACGGTTTAAAAGTGCACGTCCAAATCGAATCACGTCTAAACATTATGAGACGTTAAATTTCATTTAAATCGAAAACGGTTTTATCGAGTATGTAGAGTATGCTGCGACCATGAACCCTTATTGCAACCACAATAAGTAATATACGAGTATGTTGTAGGTTAGGTTCGCGTAGGACTGATTAATGTTATAATCAAAGTGACGAGCAACGGTATATCGTAATCGCCGCTCGGGACTTAAAGCATTTTCTTCAACATTTTGGCCTAACGTGAAATCTAGCAGAGTGCCATGGAAACTCGTGTCGTATTACAATAATTTGAAAGTACTTTTTTTAGCTTTTTTCAATGCTCTTTCAGACGTATTGCTTTTTCTAGTTTTTCTGATTATATTTGCTTTTTTGCGTATCTCTGACTTATAATGATACTGTTCACCTACAAAGAAGTAGAATTTTTGGCTATTTTCTGTTTTTTTTTCCTGTGTTCCTTCACTTTCTTCTCCCGGGCCTCGTTTATTTATTATTTTAATCTTTCGGACTGGAAAAGAAATTACTCTCCCACCCCTGATAGAAGTTAAAATATTCTCAAAAAATCGAAAAGGCCAATCATTTTTTATTTTTTTAAAGATGAAATATTTTTGTGTTATTTTTTTCTGTCCATTTTAACGGTTTTAAGTGCTTAATTGGGTGCTTATAATGAGTATTTAAACGCTTATTTTGATGATTATAAATGTTATGAGTCCCGAATCCTGGTTATAACATAGACTGAAGTCAGAAATCAAAATATTTTTGTCGAACCGGTACTCATTATCCTATGTCTTTTATAATAATAGATACTGTAACAAGTTCATTGTTTACAAAATTAATTAATAACAGTTTAAGTTTTCGAGAGCTTGTGCGATTGTGACATATTTATGTCAACGTTTAATCTCAATCACATAATTTAAAATATTTATCACGACGATTATACACATTCTGGGCGAAACAAACAAAGTGTTTTCTTTATTATCTTATTATTATTACGTTTACAATTCTTTGTTTCCGAACGTATCACGGTTGATTACAGTACGAGAGCACAAATCACTTATAATGACACCGTCTAGGGACAAGTTAAAACCGATCGCATGCAATAACCGCGAATCGTATAACAACCAAAATAATAACAATCCCGTCAGTGATGCATATGTTTTATATAAATATATATTTTTATTTCGAATAACATAAATAGTTGTCTCAATAATTATCGTCGTTAAAAAATATAATGTGTTTAAAAAATTTCGCGTGTAAAAGTCTGATACGAGTCGCGATATTTAAAAAATCTGCGTCTTGTAAAGTTTAAGAATTTTTTTTCATTTTTTCTTTCCAGAATAACTTGAGATTTTTTTCTTATTTTACGCAAAAAGCGCCATTAGTCATTTATTATTTATCATTGGCTACATGGGTTTCCATATAAATGTACGTAACGCTCTACATAGTTTTCATTTCACCATAAATAAACGTCATTACATCCATACTGTCGTTAAATCCTGTACCTATGTCACTACAGACGATGTCGTTATAAACAAATTCTGCTGCAGTTTAATTGTTCATATCTAATCGACTTGCACGGTAGTAAAAAAAAAAAAGTTGGAAATATTTTCGGACGCGCAGACCGGCAATCATTAATGATATTTCGATTGACATTATTAACTACAGTCCATGGGCCAGAGCCGGCCCAACGCTATAGCAATGTATAAGCATAGACCGGCCAAGTTCTAAAGATTGATTTCATTATTTACTTACCTACTGATTTTGCACAAGAAAAAGCTTACAAAATTAATTTGATTTGGCATGTTGTGAGTATTGTAGTTGAATTAATAATAGTATTTCTTGTATTTTCTTCAATGCATTTATTTTTCTATATCCCCCTCCCCTCGTACAACATACCTAACAGTTAACTATTGAATAGGGGTGGCGAAAACTAGATTTGCCAAGGACGGAAAAAAACCTAAGTAAAAACCTGCTAAGTGCATACCTCTCTCTCTATCCTTGTAGACGTGTCTTTACGTGTCGATGGAATACTGAATTTCGGTATTATTTACGGTATCATCCTCTTACTAGACGATATTAGAATATTAACTTATAAGCACCCATCCGCTAAGATCAAGTTTTGTCAAAAATGTCATGAAACCTCGCGTTTCATTATACGAACATTATTTATTTATTAATCTTGAAAAAAAAATAACAATATCAAATTCAAAATATGTAACAACAAATCAGATGCTAAATTTGAGATATTAAAATAACAGAAATATTAACATTGATAAATAAATAATTTAAAAGCGTTGAATATATTAAATACACAATAATCGACAGTTATTATTAAGTAACACTGGTGACAAAAATCATTATCACATTATTGTTGAAACCTACTAACGCGTATACATTTTGAGTGAAAAAAAAACATTCAACTATATTTCCCTAATATAATGGTCGTTTTCCGTTTTACTATTTTTTTTTTTTTATACGTATAGGAGATCTCCTCCTCGGTATAGCTAATCCTTTTGTGTCGCAATGAAGAAACGCCTTTTCTTGTTCGTTCAATTTGACCTTCTACGGGAAATCCTCCCCTGAAAACGTGTTCCGCGCGTATAAGAACAAAATATATATGCGCATCGTAAAGTTATTAGGCGGCTGCGGATCATACAAATGTCGGACGAGAACGAGAGATGAAAATATAAATATATTCAAATTTAAACTCGAAACTCGCGTTTATAGACTCTGCCGACTCAACGTAGTCGTACTAAAAGTGAACGAGGCGACTTTAATGGTTCTCCACGGGCTTATGCGAAAAAAGGGTGTCTTGGCGTGCAGCAGGAAGTGAACTTTTGCCGCGGGAGAACGAGCGCAGAACGGGGATGAGCTCGCAAAATATAGGGATGAAATGAGGGGGAAGGAATCGCATTCAAAAGCGTAAAACAAAACAATTCGCGTGCAGCAGCAACTCGTCGGGAGAGCATTTAAAAAATAAATAAAAAAAAAAAGCCATTTTACCGTACTGGTAAATTTTATAAGTATACGTATTACGTATATGTACCGTCTACGTACCTGCAGCGTATATATAATATAATATATACTTGGCGGGCGAGAGCGTGTAATTAGATTTTCGTCTAGTGAATATAGTGAAATTTAAATTTTCAGAATAGTATACACGTCAAGTACATACGCATAAAGTGCCAGATACTCTTACGAGATACATAAATGTTCACGTTATTTTATACGTATATCACGTTGTATATTTAAATATATTATACGTAAATATATGCGTATATTACATGTGTACCAAACGTAATAGTGAAAAAACACATATATGTATACCATTTTTCCTGAGAGGACGAAACGCAAACACGGTGTCGATATTGTGTTGAGGTGAACAAGCGTTAATATTGTATTGTTGTTGATTTACTTGTATATACGAAGAGTTCGATTTTTTTCATACGATTTCAATTGGGAAACCTCCAAATATAACGTATATATAATATATTATACACGCACTGGCATAGTTTTCGTGACTTCCTAAAATATTCATAACGCGTCCTAACGTTCGACAATACATTTGGATAGTTTTTTTTTTATTTATTTGCTTTTTTTTCATTCTATTCCGTCGGTTTTTTACACGGAAAAAACTCCATGCGAGTGCTTAGCTACTCGTATGTGATGTTTTTATACTGTATGCGCCTAAGGATCTATATACATGCTATTTGCCTAATGTGTGTCGCAAAAAAATTCTAAAAACTATTGATCTTCAAAACTCGACCTTATAGTATTGTACGAGTTAAATTACCCGGCGTCGTTGCTCAAAAAAAAAATTGTGAGTGCAACTCTTTCTGGATGACACTTGCAGTATACTCGTGCAAGTAAAGCCTTTTTAACTGTAATTTGCCCGCAATAATGGTTACAATATTTTAATTATTTATTTCTCTGTTGAACGTGAAATGGCCGAAGAGAGAATAGGTACCTAAAGAGAAAATTATATTTATAGAGCCTCAAATTGTTGCTTCATGGTTGCTTTCATTTCACATAAAACGATAGGGCTCGGACTTCGATGCACTTGCATCTTTTCCTGGAATGCTTGAAAGATGCTTTCCTAGGTTCAAAGTACTCACTTATTCTAATAACGAACATTATTTAGGTCATTATTTTGTTTTTGTGGTAATATTTAACCTATTTCTAGCAATACTACAAAAAAATTAAAATGATAAATATAAATACACATTTTAAACTCAAATAACATTAGGTTATCTGGTTTTTAAATAAAACGATTCACAAATTAATCATAAAAAATGTTATTACAATTATAATATGTAGTAAGGGACATTTTTTAGGTCATAAATTCATTTTTTGACATTTTTATGGCATTTAAATCCGACCTCTACTCATGACTAAATAACTTTTGTATATATATACAATATACATATAAACTACCCCATTGATCTATTTCAGATTTTAGATCAGCATTAATCCATAATCACTCGTCTTTAAGACCCCTAGCAGCAAAAACAAAGGAATTTCAAACAAGCTTACGACAGCCTTTAGACCTTCTTAATTCGGCCCTATCGCAAAATCAGTTCATAACCGACGTCGCCTACCCGTAAACTATATTTTCCCGCCAAAAATCAGATTCGTAGGTAAAGTTGTTTTTTATATTTCGTATTAAGTCAGTGCGAGCAAGTGAGTAAATTTTGTGCACTATATAGATAATGAGGACATACGGTTCAGTCGATCCGAATACTCGACGACCACCAATCTCGAAGGGTTTAACATGCGGACCGACCTCTTTCAGTTTTACAAAAATATGCGATTGGGCTCAGTTCGATTACGCTCGTGTCGCGCTCAATATTACGTTACGTTAAATATACATTTTGAAAGTATACAATTATTTTTCTGACGTTTACGTGTGTAGCATATTATATACTTACCGCGGCGGAGCTCTGTTCACGACCGTTTTCGGAATGCGATGATCTCTCTTGACTTTCAGATTTGAACGCACCCTGTTCAACAACGACTCGCCCGACTCCTGGGTCGGGGTTCTTTTCTTTTTTTCGAATCAGATACTCATCTACGTCGCATTGTCACATTGTCTAGGCGTGACGACCGACGTGCAGTGGCTCGCTCGGCGTATCTACATGGATTCGACGTGCGCTACAGTAGATAATAAAAATATTATTTATTATTATTACGCTGCGGACTATAGTGCCGTACAATTAAATTTCATTTTTTTCTCTTCTCCTCGCCATGCCCCGCATTCGTTGCGCACTTTGCCTACGACTAATCTTAACGCGATCCGTACGCGGCAGTCGAATTTATCAGGAATACGGTGAAACCCCTCGGAAATGTAGCCTCCGCCGCCACCGCAAGGATTTCGCCCGGTTTTTCGGCGAACCAATATTATACGAACGTGTACGCAGTAGTCGTCCGATAAACCATCGCGTGGTACGCGATGAAAAAATATATAAAAAAGTAGAAAAAAAAAAAAACAAGAACATCTATTGATTTCGAATTAATGTGTACGAACCATCCATTCGGGGTCGGGAGAAAAGTTCGACGGTTAAATCTTTTTACACAAGTTTTATATGTTTCCTATAAGGCGGCCGCGGCGGCGTGCACGCGAAAAAACTTAGATTGGATTTCCGAAATGATATCCCGGACGCGCGTGCGTGTTATCCGTGAGACGTCCGTAAATATAATATAGTAAATATCATAAGAATCATAAAACATCGGTGACCCTGTACGCACTGTACATCTACCGCGCGCGTAATGGCATAATATCGTCTTCGACCGTACGCGGCGCGGCGCAACGTACAAACGGGGCACGAGGCGAAATCGTAAATAATCATTACGATAATTAACCGCCGCGGACAATTTATACGCTCGATAAACGTTTCACGGTGCCGGGAAACCCTGTACGCGCGGGCATGTACATGCGAGTATATATCATATTATGTGACGTGCAAGACGTATAATATGCGCGAGTTTAAGCAGTTTAATGAGTTTAATTATAATATAAACAAATCTCTCGCGTTCGCGCGCTGTATGCCTAATGTGTGTCTAATAAGAAAAAAAAAGTTTTACTCTGAAAAATTATAGTAGGTACGTTGTACATTCCCGGTAAGATAAACAACGATAGAAGACGCACGTATATGTATAGTGTAACGTTAAATGTAGAATATTTTGTAAAAAAAAAAAACGTCTAATACATGCGTCATGTAGTCTGTACTTGTAAAATATCCGATTCCTCATTATCGTGATATCTGTACCCGTCAATCGTCATATTAGAATCAAGTGACTCGCTAACAGGTCTTTTAATTTGTTTGAAATTAATAATTACTGATTCGTTGTGAAAAAAAAAATGTTAAGTCTGAAAAGCGTTGGAATATTATTCCGAAGAGATTTAGTTTTATTTATTTATACTATATTGTCTATATTTATTTACACGTACCTCAACCGGTACAATCAACATATTAGAGGAAATAAAATATTTCCTAGTTAACCAAAAAGTGAAAAAATGTAAACATTAAGTCCAGTGCCCAAAACTGTATAAACTCTTAAACATGCGATTTTCAAAAAAATCTATTTTAGCGCATCTATATTTACGTAATGTAGGTACATTTTCTCAGCAATTCGAATAAATCGGTAAGGCAGTTCTGGCTGTACGCTAATCAGTAACTTTGAATTGTGTTTACATAAAGTGCTACCCATACGTTAAACATATATTTGCTAGTCTTAAATGGAATGGCGAAATACTCTTTAATTATCCTATTTTATTCGAAATACTAGCAAGGCTCTAGGGTAACCGTTTCATAAAAAATGGTACAGGACAAGAAGATACGAAAGTAGAACAACACAAGAGAGCTTTGAATTAAGTTGATGAATGAATGGTTAATAGAGAATAAATTCTGTATAACTCATAAGCAACGTAAAATCTGGGGCGGCACAAGAGGCGCATGATGTCTCCCCGAGTCTCCAATAATAAAAAATAGAACTCTGAGCATTTTAGACTGGAACAGCCATGGCTTAAAGTATATTTAAAATTAATCAAACATATGCCATCAATTGAAATAGTTCGTATATATATTTTAAACAATAGAATAAAGTGGGTAAAGTGCTCTTTGGATTTAAAAATGAAATATGTTCCGATTTGGACAAGTTTCCGGCACTCGTGCACGTCCAACGTGTAATTTTTAATGGGACCAGAACAAATTTCCGCAGCCGGTTTCCGCGGTATTGTCGAGACCCGCAGTCGAGTCTACAATCGGACAATCGGAGTGACGAAGGGACGGAGCCTTTCTTTTTCTTTACATTTATCGACGTTTTTCCGTATTACTGATAATCACAAGAAAAAACATTAACTCCCAAACTCACCACGACTCGCCGCATCCGTATACGAATTAGAATCGTACCCGTATACGTTAATAGAGCCTCTTGAAATCTTCCGGCCCCGAGCCGAGCTTCGATCATTCATGATCGCGTCGCGTTGTCCGCGGACGCTGTACGTGTTCGTGGTTATCACGTCGAATAGCGAACTGTGCGACCGTCGTAAATATTTCCCAAACCTCACGGAAAACGTGTTAAATGTGATCGACGCCTTCGACTTCTAAGTTCAAAACCTTCTCAGGGTTTGCGGATGATTTTTTTCGTCCGCATATTCAAATGTAAGCTCAACGAAAAATAAAAAATGAAAATAGGGTAGGACCCTGTAAAAAGTATATGTTGCTCGATCTTCACCTACGCGTAGAATAATAATAATAATAATATATTCGCGTGTATACGGTGAAAACGATTCCGTTTTTTTTTCGCATATTTTTATCGTCCTAGGGCGATTTTCTCGTATTCAATGGCCGTTATAGGTATATACACGTATACGCTACACAATATCTGTGAACGTACGAGTATGTACGACCGAAACAGAGACGGCGCGAGTGCGTGCGTGTGCGCTGGGAGAAAGTTGCCATACGCGTCGTAAAAGCTGCAACTGTTAGGCCATAGGAGAAAGATGAGCAGATATTGAAATATTATGCATTACTGGAGGGCCACCAAAAAAAAAAAAAAGGAGGGGAGGAGGTGATAAGTGCAGACGTCCTCGACCCGGGGGCCCGGGAAAATAAATTTCGGTGCACACGAATTGCCTATTTGCCTCCCACATCTGGTTAGATTCCTTTTTGTCACTCGAATTGGCTCCGGGTATTTCGGGGGCGATTATAGTAGGTACGCCCATGGTCTCGTACTCGAATTGGCTCCTGTCGTATCGAACAGACAACAATCGATATAATCTTACATCGATGTCGATACTTATCGATGTTGGAAATGAGGTTTTTTTTTCATTTAAAGACTTAATTGGTCAACAGCTTGGTAATTTATTAGTATTACATTCGTTTTTAATGCAACCAGAAGTCGGGATTTAATTTTATTGAATATTTTAATGAATACAAATATTGTTATGAGGTATGTTGTCATTCATTTAGGATTATATTATTATATTATTCTTGATGCACCGACGAAAACTTGAAATTATTAAAACTATCCATAAATTAAACATAACTCCAAAACGTGTTATTTTGTTTATCACATAAAACAGTGTGTTGTTAAATTAGTATTACTATAAAGATTAATATACTGAATAAGACTGAAAATTGTTTATGGACCTACAAATGAAAACAATAATATTTTGTAAATACCACGTATCTACTATTTTTTGGGCTTGAAAACATTTTTTTTTATGAAAAATGTTCTTTAGATTAACATGGATTTAGCTATCAACATATTTTATTTTAGTTTATTTAAACAGTTATACAGTTTCAAATGGGAGGCAATTCGAGTGACCTTTTTTTTTAAAAAAAAATGTACGGAACTCATGAGGCCATTCGAGGGATTAATGGGAGACAATTTGAGTGTCCCCATAAATGTAACGTACCGATAAGGGTATTAGAAAAATATTAACTGATACGGTATGAGAAAATATTTCCGCAGAAAGTTCTAGTTTTGTAAACTTTTTTTTTTTAATATACACGTGAATAGCAATAAATATTATTGTTTACCCCTAAAATGTATGAAATAACTCTCGCCATTGAAAGTGAACGACGAACAACTGCAGGTCAACGTCTATTTTTTTTTTATTTAAACTTTGTATCACAATTAGTTTCGACAATTAAGTATAACGTCTATTTTTATACATAATATCCTCATGTTTATCTATAATTATGCGCAATTTAAGTTTATCTAAAATCGCTGATTTATTTAAAACTCGCGTGTAACAGCGATATTTAAAGAATGGTTTTATAAAAAATAAACCTAAAAAATTTTTAAATAGTAATGATAAACATTTATTATAAGACTAACACAATACGTGGAACATATCATAATATTCTATTGAGTCACATATTTAGATGAATAATAAATGAAAAATAAAACACATGTGTATCTAATAGTCATATTTATATTGCATTCAAGTCTTGCGTAGTCATGAAAATAAAATAAAATAACTAGTAGAATGAAAAACAAAAATCATTTATACGAAAAATATACTGAAGAAACTAAGATGGTGGTTTTTTTTAACATAACATTTGAATAATATATGAATATCAGACTTTTTAATGTAAAACATATTCGGGATTTACACAGCGATATCTCCGTGTTTAATAGAGATAAAAAAATTCTGTTTTTTTTATGAGCATCCCTGGGCAAATAAAAATTTGTCGACAATAGTTTGGTAAATATAAGTGTTGTATTAAAGAAGTTAAAAAAATAACTTTATTTTGAATAACTTATTTCATAATTCTTGCGGAATTCGAATTTAGCCATTTTATGGGACTTATTTTTCTGAAAATGTCGTCAGTTCAACTTTCAGTTTTCATTGAAATCATGACTTTTAATAATTTTTTTAGTTTACGCGTACAAAGAAATAATGTTAATTATTATCACCTCGTAGTTTTTCGATTAGGTTTACTAATAGTGTTTTTATAATTTAAAATTGTGTAAATAGTACACTCATTTCTTGTAAACTAGAAAAATTATTAAAAATCAAGAAGTTTGTGAAAATTGTAAAAGTAAAACTTTCAACATTTTTAGAAAAATATACCCTATAAAATTGCCATCTTCGACATTTATAAAAGTTGTAAAATAAAAAGTTAATTTTTAATTTATTTTTGAACACACTTATGTTTATGAAACTACTGTCAAAAAAATTGCCTTCGCTCAGGGATGCTCCTAAAAAAAACAGAGACTATCTCTATTAAACACGGAAGACATTTCTCTATATAAATCCCGGTGAAACACTCTGTATACCTTAATTCCATTTTATTTTCTAGAAACATAATATTATGATGAAATGTATGTTAACTATGTCAAATTAAGACAATAAACGTAGATACTTTTTCCCGATGAAACAATAGTATACATTTGGTCGTTATGCAGCCGTATCGGTTATAACAACCTATATTTTCACTAGTCCCTTCAATGCCGTTATAAGCGATTTCTGCTGTACACGGACGCGTGTAATATGATACTATATGATATGTGATGTGTGCGCGTGTGCGTGCAGCCACCACTACCCTCGGCGACGACGTACGACCTAGCGGATGACGGGGCCAATAGGGGTTGGATTTGAGAGCGCGAGCAAAGGATTGACAATTACCTATTATTTGACCGAACACGGAATCGCAACTCTGGCCCCGATTTCAAACCGTTGTCGATCGACTGCAATCGCGTCCGGCGCGCGCACAGTGGGATAAAAGTAATTTTAGCACACCAAAAGTCAAAATTTAAATGGTTTATAACGCAACCTGTTATGATAAAATTATATACTATAGTTGTTCAACATTTTATTTTCATATCCAGGCTATCTCTAATTGTTTCCATCATCGTTATAATAAGCTCGTTAACTGAGTCAAATAATAAAACGATTTTTCGTTATCTGTGTTCATTTGAAAAACCAAGTGCGATCGTGTGTCTCTACGTACATTAAGTTTTCGATATTGAACAAAATAATTCAAGACCAAGTATGGAAGATCACAATGTATCAGGTAAATGTAATAATTACACAAATTTAAAACATTTGTAGCTATATAATTTACCAGAATCAAAAACACTGATTTATTAATATTTATTAAATCAAGAACAGTTATAAATTTTTTGTAACTCGTAGTAACCTAACAGTTTGATATTTTAATTATAGTATGAATACTTATCTTTCTATTTTTATACACATTGTAGTCCGAAAACGTCCGATGTATCCTAATTTTACTTTTCTTCTTAGCACAACTAATGACGGAAATACTGCTCGCAAATTTTTCCAGGAGCCTAATAAATCCGCACAAATCAATGGAATCGATGAAAATCTTATCACTATAAAAAAATATAGATTCAGTAATATCTTGACTACCATATCTTGTGGTCATAAAATCAATAGTCAAAAATTCGATGATTACGCTAAAGAAACAGCAAGATTGTTTATTCATCTATATCCGTGGTTTTATTAACCAGCAAGTGTACACAAAGTGTTAATACACGTAGGAGATATTATTCGTGCTGCTCTTTTACCAATAGGTGGATAATTTGGATATTTTATTAAAAAATATAATTATACTAAGATTTAAAAATTTTAATACATTATAACCTATTTTTCGGTAATAGGTCAATTATCTGAGGAAGCTGCTGAAGCATGTAACAAAGAATATAAAAGACTAAGACTTCATCACACTCGAAAATCATCACGCATAAATACTAATACTGATCTTTTCCAAATTATGTTAGTGTCATCCGACCCACTAATTTCATCCCTTCGAAAGCAGTGTATAAAGAAAATATACGAGTTTCCTCCAGAAGTAAAATATTTATTAGATTTTGATTTCGAACAAGAGGAAATTTTTTCAAACAGTGATACCGATAAAACCGGTGAAAATAATGACTTAGAGTTAGATATAAGCAGTTTAAGTATGTAGATAGTTTGTATTTGGTTTTTTGTTAAAATAATGAATAATAATAATAATAAAATTTGTATTAAAATAATTTTGGCGTGCTAAAATTACTTTTATCCCACTGTGCGGCGACGGCTGAAGAGCTCTGTAGAGACGTAAATGCAAATCGTCAAATATTTGAACGCACGCGTGTGTACAGGGTGGTTTTCTATTAACCTTTTCTCGGTAAAATAATACGATTTTGAAAATAATATTTTTACACCGTTCCATGTCGTTAGATGCACGCGAACAACGCTTTCCCGCCAATTTTAAATGACGACGAGCTATGATTACTGTACAGCGGACTCAGCTCGAAGAATGCAGACGATTGTCCCCGTGTGGTTTCTTTGTAATTTTTAAAACACGAAAGGTAATCGAATTCAGTGAATCGAACTTTACGAACTAAACGATACATTCGCTTCGTGATCGTTTGGACCATATGCGGATATTGCGAACCACCCTCTCGCCCCCCCCCCCCCACAGTACGTTATCAAGCCCACCACGGAAGATTTTAGTCTCACTCTACCACATTTAAAACACACAACTATAGAAAATAGTCAAAACACTTTTTAAATATATTTTAATTGGCGGTTCCATAACTGCATCTCAATTTTGTACACGGAAAAAAATATATCTAAATGCATCGATACCATTTTTGACATATTATTTGCGGAAAAAATAGGTTTATTACATTATAATATATAAATCTCGGAACTATATCAATAATTTAATTATTTATTGGTTGTGTTTATGTTCCTATTACCTATACATATTCGGTGCTTTAGATAAAAATGTCAAGCCCTTACCTCCTTCATAGATATGACAAAGTATCCACTTATGGGTCGATCGAGACTTCATAGAACGTTCATTGTTCGATTTTCTCAGTAGATAAAGTCATCATTATGCATATAATATCATATTATGTTTCGAATAAGCTAGAAATCATATCGAATTCGGATATCATGTTTATCATTGCGTTTCAATAACGGGTACGAACAACCCGGTGTTATAAGGACGAACCCTCGGGACCAGATAGGGTTTTACCAACTCTTTTTATAACTGTATAATCGCGAGTGATCGTCTTTATAAACATAATATCAAATGCAATGCTATACACTTTATACCGGTGTAGCAGTTCGTTTTATTATAGTATGCCAATTTTTAAATAATCCTAAACAAACCTTTGTGATTCATCGTGAGCTTTCTCAACTCAAAAACGTCTAAATTGATTTGTTTATTTCTTTGATTCTCAATAGGTTTGATAGTCATCGAAGTTGTACATTTTGAATTTCTCATTTTTCCGAATAGATCGTTCTGCACGTCGATCCGAACGTAACGTGCGTATTTTGTCCATCGTACGGCGGTACATAATATTAATTGTACGCAAATAACCAACATCGACCACATACCTCCTCCAGATCAGTGTGGTCCGTCGGTTTTTTTTCCTTTAGTGTTTATTAATTCGTTAGATTTTTGTGCGTCGTACGTGCTGCACGTGATAACACTATTTGGACTTTTTTACCCGTTTCGTGTGGCGCGTATGCATACCTCGTTACATAACGAGAACCAATGTAGGTACGTTTTGTGTAAATATTAAGCCACGGGCATTAGACGTGCGCGGCTCTTTTTTCTAATGAAATATTACGTTCGGACAAAGTACGTGCACACGTTTTTTTTTCTCCGCTACACGCTCACGCTGATTAAGTACATTTTGTTCGAACGTCAATTTTGAAAATCCGTCGATTCCGACGCGAAAACGAAATAATTAATCGTTTCACTGTAAAAAGCGTTCGTACCGAGATTCTTTTACTCGTACCGTGCGTGATCATATTATTATATAATAATGCGCGCGCTGCGTGCGTGCGTATAAACGCGTACTTCTGAAAAAGAGCGTAAAACCACGACCTTTATCAACGATTTTTGTTTTTTTTTTTTTTTTTAACCATAATAACGTGATGTGATTAAATTTAATCGGAGCTCGACGATAACGCGGAATTTGCAGAGAAGATTTACAGCGGTTATGTTTTCATGAATCGTACATCGATTCGTTACGTTACAAGAACGTGGACACGTAAAACGTATTATAGTTTAAGCATAAAATATGTAATACATATTGTGTGTAATCATTTTTCCAACGCTATGTTATGACTATTGTAGACAATGTTACGCTTATTTAATTGTTTGTTTATCACAGTGTATAGGTAGGCACTGTTAAGATATTACAATATGCTCCGTATTCAACGGAACGCTTATAAATTATAATTTATACCACGTATGTTTTATCTATTATATAAATAGGTGTACATAATATAAACACGTATAATATAACTACGTGCGTTTTACGCGTCGAATTGCTCCGCACTAAAATACCTATCTATAAACGTGTAAAATATTTCTAATTCGTGTAATCGGTGCGTTCAAATTTTATGTTCCCCATATAGTATTATTTGTTCATACAGATTTCTTATTCCGACCAAAATACATTATTGAGATACGACATTATTATTACTACTACTATTATTATTATTATTATTAAATGTTTTTCAAATATTAGTGGACCAATACCGATGCAAAGCTAAACATTCGTTTTGCACAAAATAAGATGATAATAATAATAGTATATTTTTCAATAACATCTTTAATTATAGTTCATGTTATAGTATTATTTTCTTCACGAATTTATGGTACGGATTTAAAATGCCGGTAATAGCAGCGTATATTCGACTTTATTGAAATCTGTACCAATGTATATTGTCTATATACCAAGGGTTCCCAAACTGGGATTACATTTACTTGTGGGTCGTGTTAAGTTTTAACATGTATAATTTTTCCATAATATAAACCTAAGATATTTATTATTAGATAACTATAAAATGCACATAAATTATCATACACATGGCCACATGGGTAAAAATAACAAATGATAGATTTTTTGTGTCAATACGAGTATATAAAGTATATAATACTGTATTTTTAGCGTCAAAATTTAAAAAATTCCTGGTCGTTCCATAAACAGTTTGGGAACCTCTGGTATATACTAAAACAGGAATGGCTGCATAAGAATAACTTGTACATTCAATTATTTTTGCCAACATCTCAAAACGCATATTTGTTCGATGAAATACATTTATTTACGCACAATGAATTGAAGACGTTGCGATCAAACATCAATATTTATTCCAACTTTGAGTGCAAGCTCATATGCATAATAATATTTCCTACCCCCTCGGCGACGCGGCTAAGAGAGGACCTTCAATCCCTTCAATAGTTATCCGCATTATCGTGGGAGTAATACCGTTTTCCCGCCCAGGAGGTCTTCGCCCTCCGAAACATTTCCCATGTATGTTCAATTGTTTCCCTACCCCCTCCACTAAGAACACCAACCTCCCCCAATTCCTGTAAAAGGGGTAGTTTTCCACGGGGACCGATGCCCACGTGTGAGATACATACATGTGCGCCGAGTCAAGTACAAATATAGAGTTCGTGTTTTGAATAAAACGAAATAGTAGTTCGTGTCACCCGTTAAATTTATATATATAGGTAGTGTATACGTATAACGTGTTTCGATTAATTACAAAATGCATTGTGCACGTACATGCAAACAAACGTTGCATTAATAACTTCATAAAACGAGCTTTTTTCACATCGTTGCACTATAATTTTACGGTTTATGCGAGTTATTTTATAAAAAAATAAAAATAAAAAAAAACTTCGTTATTTTCACCATTGCAGTACTTTCACATGTAAAAAAAATTGTTCGAGGACAGCAGGTGTGTGTTCACGGGGTTATGAAATATTTTCCATACAATGGTGCGGTGGCACAGTCGCACTGCAATTGAACAGTTTAATTATTGTGCTGTAAATTTAAATTTAAAGTGAAAAAATGATGAACCATAAGAATATTGTTCTTTGTTCAATCGAAAAAATAAATATAATTTATCATAGTTATACGGCGACTGAATTGGCGCTTGGTGTTGCAACTGAAGGGTAATAATAACATATTATACGAGTCTTAATAATATATCAAAGGGCCGAAACAAAATAAAGAAAAAAGTGAGAATAAAAAACTTTTTTACCATAAAAGTAATTTCTAATAGCTCGGTAATAATGGTGCTCTTATGAGTTTCAGAATGAGTGAACGAAAAATGTGAATTTAATGTGTAGGGACGAAACAAAATTAATAATGAACATTCTTCAAATTATTCGTAGAGAAATTTTACCCAAAGTTGTTAAATCTCAAGTTAACAAATTAAGGAATACCTAGTAAATTCGATAGAGTATCATCGATGATTATATTGTATAATATATTAAATATTTGATCGTTATCACAGTTTTAAGAACTATTGGAAAAGTCGTTTTAGTTATTTTCAAAAAACAAAATTATTTACATATTTAGTTAATCTATAGCTATATGTATATACTTAACGGTAAGTACATAATATTTTACTGTATGGTAGTTAAATAAAATGTACGACCATTGCAGGGTGAGCGAAAAAAAAAAAAAACAATTAAACAAGATGAAAAAATACAATTTATATTTTTTTAAAGCCAATAGTTTTAATAAACTTTGTATTCTTAAGTCAATTCAGAGTAAGAAGGATAAAATGAAGGGTATATTTAATTAATATGATATTATTTGAAAATAAGGAATCTATGTAGAAAAGTTGATACCAATAGAGAAAAAATATATTTTTATATTTACCCTGTCGTAAGAGAGGGCTGAACAGTTGGAAGGAGTAAAAGTGACGAAACTTGGAAGACAACAATTTGGTATTGTGATATGGTTAAGCCATATGAGAAACGCATTTTTGGTAACATCGTCGATAGTTATTCCCACACATTATAATACTTCTACTATTTAACTCAATTTAACTAAATGGTGAATGATTATGAAATACAATTTGTATTATATTTCGATACTGTTGCTTAGTCGTATTGGCCATACAATTTTAACAAATATTTTCTGAGTTTTAAATCCCAAGTAAATGCTATAGAATTACAAAACATTTTCAGACCACCAACGATTATATGGTTTTGTTTTCGAACGATACTATACAAAAAGAAACTTACAAAACTGTATAGTGTATACAAATAAGCTAACGTAAACAAATCGTATACGAAATTCGATACACAATATTCATTTCCTAGTATTATTCTAAAATTATTTTTTTACTCCCTATAAATTAATAAGCGAGGGATCAGGGATTCGGGAAACAAAAGAAAAAAATTTCCTAAAACATGTAGCGTGAGACTACAATGCAGGAGTAGACATGAAATTCATATATTATTATGTGACTAACAAGTGACAACTATGCAATAAATAGAGCACGGATTTCTATGGAATCTCACATTTTTTTCTATGTAACTTTTTAGGATTTTTGTTATTTATCTTCACGAATCATAGTTTGAATCTAATGGTGTTTTTTTTTGCATATTTTTGCATATTTAATGGTTATTGCATATTTTTATATATTTTTTTACAAAATTTAAAATGTATTGCATATTGAAGCGAAAATTAAAAAAACAAATGTATTAAATAAAATTTTGTTAAGAATAAATATTAAAAATTATTTTGTTGGCATTAGATAATAATAACTAAAATTAAGTTTAGATGAATGATCGATTACGATATAAACTTTTCTATTCCAGGATCGAAAGGGGCAACATTTCAAACAAAATTAAACGAGCTATTTAATAAAAATAATGGTCTGGAAATTCTGGGACAAATTAATGCAGTTCTATTAGGCAAAAATGTTCAGCTCAAAGATATTTATCAAAACCCGACAATACTTAGATGCTTCAAATATGCCCCAACAACTTCAGTTGACGTCGAACAATCGTTCTCGGTTTTTAAAAATTTGTTAACCGATAAACATCACATATGCATTGAATTCATTTAAATAATAAAAAAAATTTTAAAAAAATATTAATTTGTTCAGAAAATACCCTAATTTTTTTTTTCATTTGCTATTTAAGTAAATAATTGTCATAAATTGTTTAATTTGTAAATTTTAAATAAATAAAAAAAATTTCTTGCATATTTTTTGCATACTTTCATGATTATTACAGCATATTATAATATGACATAAATCGTTACTTTTTAGTGCATAAAAATCCGTGCTTTACATAATATGACCAGCCCTCGATATTGACATCAATATTTACCAAATAATTGAAAATTTTTCAAAAAAAAATTTTTATTCCGTAAATAATTATTATTTTACTATTTTTCGAGTTTTGTCATTTTATTTACTTTTATCAGGAGATATAAGAGATACAAAATAGACCAGTAGGTATATATTCAAATTTCAAGAGTATAAGATTGTCTATAGTATATATATACAATATTGTAATCTAATATTGGGAAGAATATTCGGATATATAAAAGTTTAAAAACGCTCTAAATCGGTCGAATTGAAACTAATCGGGTCTAAATATAGTCAAATCGACGTAGAATTTCCTTTGGGTTCGAATGAGACCATTTACAGCCATCTAAGTCTAATAGCAGCCGAGTTATGGCGAAAAAATGATCTGAGATTGGATTTTTTGTCATTTGTAATTCGGGAGCCATCAACATTTTGTGAAGACTCAAAGGAGCCTTGGGATGAAAATGTTTGAATACCTCTTGTCTACACCATTATGAAATTAAACGTGTACCGAAGTAATACATAGGCATAAATAAAAAGTGTAGGTAACAATTATAATAAAATTTAAGAATTTAGTATCGTCGACCCCTCCCCCCTCACCACTCGTAGACTTAAGAAGAATACGCCACAGCAACAAAATATTATCGTATACATATTTATCGGAACAGCATGATTTGTACCCGACCAGAGGTACATAAACGAAATAATAATAATAATCATAATACGTCCGAACGAATACGTGCGGTTCAAAGTATCACGATAATGAGAGAGATAAGAATATTGTTTAGATTTACGAGTCCTGAGAATAGCCGAAAACTGCAGTTGAGTGCGCGTCCTGAGACGCGACCACGAAGGACCGACCGGACGATCAATGTCCATCGCGACGACCGAATAGTATAACGCAGACCGAATAGCAACAGTTCTTGACTGAAACAAATATCGCACCACCTGCACCGGGGTAAAAAATTTAATCACATTTTTTTTTTTTATTATTCCGACAACGCGTAGGCATGATAATTATTGCGGGTAAAATACACGACGCCAGATGATGATGATGACGGTTATTTTCATAAGGAAAAGAAAACCGAACGCCGGCCGCCGCGCGACTGAATCGCCGTCAATCGTGTTTTACAATATAAAGTTTTTAATTATTTCCCCGTACGACAATAATACGAGAATTCACCGGAACACGGATCATAACCGTAATGTATTATGCGCGTGTTTACGATTCGAAAATATTAATAATCGTCCGTTTTCAATTCCGCCGTGGTCGCGCGCGGACGTACGAGAATATTGCGCGACCCGAGGAACCGATAAGTATTCTGAAATGTGTACATAACAATACGACGGTAACGCGTTAAAATAAAAAAAAATGTAATAAAATGTTTAGTGTACACAACGACGTGATATTTGACATTAGACTGAAATATTTTGAATGAAAAAAATCAAACGAAAATATTCGGTTGATAAAATAAAAACTAATGGGAACAGTTTGAACGTGACGACACTATAATAATATAAAATATAGACAATAGAGCCGGTATAGATTAAATTATCATTAACGTGCACTGGTCGGCCGTCATCGAACGTACCCGGAGGGGGAAATACGTGTTTAGATTATAATATTATTTTTTGCGGCTTTTGCCGGGCAAACAATTCGTAGTCGATCCATTTTGTTCGTTCTCATTAAAATCGAAAATCCGATGTGGCGGTCAAGCTGTATACGGTCCCCGACCACGCGGCTTCCTGTGCATTGTACGCATCTGTATGATATACGTATATATATATAATGCGCGCGCATGTTCTCCGGACGCAAAGGAATGAAGAATAACGCATAGGCATGATGTTCGGTATCCTTTTATAGCTTTTACGCGCAAAAATACCAATATAGCAGAAACGCACAATGAACGGTCGGCGGCCGACGTACGAATTCGATTATTCACGAGCCACAAAAATAATACAATATACAACATTGAAACGTTTTACAGTATTATACGGGAACCTTTCCGATCGAAACCTATTCAAACACGTGACGCGCTGCGGACTTTTATCATTTATCGGCGGACATACTATATTATTGTCTATTATCCCTTTTTCCGACCTCGTGAACAGAAGGAAACCATAAAGACGACGACATGATCGCACAAGTGATCGTGATCGCGGAAAAGGTACGCGTCTACGGATGACGGGTATTGTAATTTTCGGTGTATACGCACTGCGTGCTACGTTGAATTCCGAGTGCAGGTGCGCCGGGCTATTAACGGACACACATCACTCGAGTGTTAACTTCTAACTGTGCAAACGTGCATTACGGTTCTGGTACACTACGTAATTTTAAGCTACAAAAAGGACAATTCATTAAAATGTTATTTTACAAAATAAAAAATTATTCATTCGAAAATATAAACATTACAAACTAAAACACAATGAAATCCGCAGTTATCACATTTCAGCCCGGTGTTTCATTATTTAAAATTTTGATTTTGCCAACACTTTGGGAGAAAAAAATTCCTTGTAAAGTTAGTTAGCTAGTTACCCGGTAACAATCAGAACCTCATTGGAAATTGGTAATCGCTCACAATAGTAGGTTCGCCGGATTTTCGAAACTTTCTCACCTCATGGTGAAAACTTCTTTTTCGAGTACGATTTGTGTTTAATTGCAGGTTAAGCCCCAAACTACAGAGTTAAGTATAAAAAGTGCACAACATTAGATATAATTTCATAATTTACAATTGACTGTTCGAAGATATGTAAGGCTGAACTGACTAGCTTTTTGTAATTCTCAAGTTAGTTTTTTTAAATTCCTTTTAAAGCTGGCATACGGTTATGGAATGATACGTAGATTGTGTCTTGGATCGTTTTGATCTGGGATATTTTAATAACATAATCGTGCATCAATATCGGAAAATGACTATGTCTTTATAATCTGTTAGACAATGACAAGAAATAGCTCAGTCTTGTCTAGATACGAAAATATCGTCAAACCACTTTACCAGGAAAGAATACTGAAAGAATCACTGGAGCAGTGGAGCCAACTTTATAAAGTTGGAATCAGATGGAATGTGTTTAGTAGCAAGTGGACGAGAATAAGAGCCCAAAGAACAGTTTTTTTGCACTTTCCCAACTAAAAGTTTCACCGTCATTTCACAAGCTGGGACGTGAGAAGACAAAATCATTCGTTCGATTGAGTTTGTCGTGAAGTAATCGGAAGTTGCTTTCATATAGACATTAGACACCAACTTCAACTCCGAAACAGTCGATTGCAGAATATTAAAGCGACACTTGAATCTTTTTTTAGGCCAGTACCAACATTAACAGGATCCTTCAATATCAAAGCCAGTCAAAATATCAAAATGTTTAGGTATATTAGGTAAAAGTGCGCGACAATAAATAAATCATTACAGATAAAAACAATAGTGACCAATATGAATTTTAAAAAAACTTTTTGATCAAATTTATTAGTCACTATACCACTATCTATACCTACCTACATTAAACAACAACTTCCGCAAACACGTCTAACGGTCAAATGGTTTTAGGCTTTATACAAGAAGACAATAAGAGAAAACTGGAGAAATGATGGTAGATAAACGATCGGAAATAATAATTCAAAATATAGACTCGAATAAAATAGATATAATATTATACCACATGATCTGGGGACAATATAAAATAGCGTAATATTGTGAAAAAAAATAAAAATGGTATAAATCCTACCCGTCATTATACGTATATATCATTATGAACGGATTATAAAGGTTGTAGTGCGGACAAAATGTTGAAATTCGTAAAGTGTTAAAAAAAAGTATCGAGAAAAATACTATATTTGAATATTAAATCGAAACAAAATCTACCTGCTGTATACCGCGGCACAGCAAACTTTCCTTAAATGATGGATTAGGAGAAAAAGGATGAAAGTTGCGAGTATGGAAACCGGTAAACCAATTAAGTTGATTTACGAGAATGCCATTATAATACAATACCAATATATCCACATGGGGTCAGGAGCATATCAACAGAGGAGTGTATATGAGAACTGCTGCGCGAGTTACCTGTGCGGTAATAATTTCAAAAGCTTATACTCGAACTTTTATCCAGAACGGTATTTTTTCATCGTAGAAAATTCTAGAGATGCTTCAGAGTTTGAAAATATCGTCTCTGCGTCTCTCTCTCTCTCTCTCTCTCTGGACGATGACGATAATCGAATACTGCGGAAGACTAAATGTGACACGGGGCCGTGCGTATAATACTTGTATATCATTTATTATATTATTTATTAATGGTCCGAGTTGCCGTCACCGCAGAACACGAGTTAAACACGTTAAACGGTAAAGAAACCTTTTCGAGAACCACGTGATGTCGTTTCGTTGTGGACACACACACACACACACGTCTCAGGATCACTGTCAAAGTGTACTGTAAGTACATTCGTATAAGGACAACAAAAAGTTCGTACAAGGGTCCCGGATACTTTGGCCTACTGATTATGACTATATACGTATACCTATAGCTGCCTACGTCTGAAAACAACTTGCAAGACGTGGTTCCACGGAAATCGTACCGGAATAACTCAATAAAGAACCATGTTTACGTATTATAATCTCAGGCGCACCGAACACACGCTAAACTACATCGCCCACTGGCACGTTGGGTTTTATAACGTTTTCGGTTCGACAACAAAATATACGACGTGGATCCTACGCGCATGGCCGTAGCCGAAAGGCAGTTCAACACTCCCCCTGAAAGTTTTCAATTTATTGTTATACACTTCTGGGTAAACATGAAATACGTCATTGCGGGTTATACTTCAGATTTTGGACGTTTAAGACTAGACCAGCTCATCTAACGGATCATATATCGTTCCATAAGAATCTCAGTTTTCTCAACTTTCCGGGCGGAACCAAAAACTGTTTTGTTGCTAAGGCATTTTAAACGCTTAGTACACACATTTTAGTAAGTTTTCACAACCAACCTGTCAGTTCCGGCCTAAGACTAAAAACACGGTATAAACGCATTATGCGTCTTGCAAGCAGGTACCCATTGGTATTATATAAAACGTCTAACCGACATTTCTGAAACCGACCATGATGATGTTTGTCAGGTGACGTTATTTTACTCTTATTTTCGTACAATCTTATACGAATTACGAATGCTTGGTAAGTCTGGAAATTTAGACTTAAAAAATCATGTTGAACGTGGCAAGTGCACCATCAAACGCACTTCATACGAGTTTGTTATTTTGATTTGTTAGGGGTATTTTCGACAAGAAAAGTAGATAATGAACTACAACAAAAATGTATACAACAATGTGATTTTCCTCTACTAGTTGCGTGGGTCTTAGTATTTCGAGTTCAGGCCGTGCAGTGCGACAAGATCGTATTCGCCGATACGCTGAAGTGTATATATAAATATACGAGTACAGTTACTAGTTGTATCGGCGTGTAGAAAGTGACTGCGGTAACGTCAATGCACTGTAAAGTATAGTCCGTGGACACGCTACGACGACTTTTTTTACCAAAAGTGTAAAACAAATATATATATATATATGGATAGATATATTGGAATATAAGGCCGCGGCTATGTATCTAATTTTAACTTTGATGCAATGTACCATAACATAAATTTCGGCCCAAAAAAATTCTTACTGATACCATCAATATTGATATTAAATTGATACTATTTTTATCATCGTTGTAAAAACATAAATTTGTGGAAACAATTAATTTAATAAATAAATAAAATAAAAGTATTTTTATCAAGAGGCGGAAAACGCATCAACCGTTTTTCGTCCTGGTCGGAGGTATATTTAAATTGTATAGACAAACTATGACGATCTCCACGTGCATGCCATTGCTCTTGTACACATCAATAGCAATTCATGATTATATTGATTCAAATATGTAATAATGAAAAATGCACGTCAAAAATCTATAAAACCATAAAAAATCATTGTAAAGATCAGTGGGAAAATGCCACGATTTCGTAATGTACTTTGATTTTTTCAACAATTATACTGTGTTAGGTTTTTGCTGAAAAGACATTTTGCTTGATTACATTTCTCACCACGTGTTTTTTGCCAAGTTCTTGGGCATACATTTTTTTTTTTTGAAAACCATTTTAGTATACCAAATTACCAACTTACATGTACTATCAGTAATTCATTTTTAATCTTTGTAAGTTGTGTAGGTACTGCAACTATTCCCTGAAAAATGTTCCACCTCGTTTGCGATGTCACTGTCGTACCGAGTATTTATTCATACAATAACATACTCATATTAAGTGAAGTTTTAATATATTAATGAATAATAAAATATGATAATTTTCAATTTAAGCATTTGTTTGGTATACCTACTTGTGTGTATAATATTATGTACTATAGTGTTGTGAGTATAATTTAGATTACATACATAGATAATATTCCAATTTCTTTTACACAAACAATTAACAAGCCATATGAAAGTTTTCAAGCGTAATTATCTTTTTCTTACTAAATATAGGCGTAAAACAAACAATTTCTGCCTTCTGAAACTCAAGCTATATGTTTTAAAATTAAGATGTACATTTAAAACAGGAAAATATAGAAAGTCGTTTAAAAAATTACATCTAATGATTCATTGTGCAGTTCTTAATAAGTAATATGCATAATCAAATCTCAAAGAAAACGTTAACATAACAGACAATGGTGAGTTTTGCGTTTTTAAACTCTAGATTCTAAAAACTATAGAACTCAAAAACCAATAATTATACAATTATTAATGACATTCTAAAAAAGCAACCATATAAAGCTTTTGACTACATTATCATAATAAAAAAGTAAAAACCTTTGTTCATTCTTTTTAATTTTATATTATATATTTAAAATATATATGTCATGTTTTGTTACGTAAATACTTAGTTAAAATTGAACTTACAAATCCTCGAATTTTCTTAAAAAAGTTATATATTGATACATTTTCATAGAACAAGTTATATGAGAAAACGGTAGTAAGATATCTTAAAAGTATCAAAAATAGTAGTAAAGGTGTTATTTTATCATTTTACGATTTTGAGTATTCTATGGTACCTATATTTGGTTGAAGGAGTGTTGTAGGAAATATTTAAGGGGGAGGCTTTTTAGAGGGGCAGTTAAATGTAAGAATCCGAGTCCCTTTGCACCTATCTAACTCTTTATTAGAGTTGTCATATAAATGAAAGAAGAAGGAAACCGAGGAAAAGAAAGACCGAAGAAGAAATGGTTAGATGTAATTGTGAGTGATATGAAAATGGTGTGTGTGTGTGTGTGTGTGTGTGTGTGTGTGTGTGTGTGTGTGTGTGTGTGTGTGTGTGTGTGTGTGTGTGTGTGTGTGTGTGTGTGTGTGTGTGTGTGTGTGTGTGTGTGTGTGTGTGTGTGTGTATATGAGAGAGAGAGAGAGAGAAAGAGAGGAAGTAGTGACAGATCGAAACACGTTGGGGGTGGAAAACTATAGGGTGGTCGACCCCTAATAGTTGGGACAGAATGTGAAGAAGAAGTATAAGGAAATATGTTTAATCAAAGTAAAGAAACTAAAAAATATCTTATATATCACATATTGAAGCTTTTTACTACTTTCAATTTCGTTACTCATAATTTGTTTCGAAAATGAAAGACAAATATTATGATTCAGTTCTTTTGAATGACTATCTTTAAAATAACATTCAACGCTGTTGGACCATTAATAACTTATAATTTCACAAGTATAAAACACATATTATACTGTTATGTTGGTGCTGTTGGTAAAGTTGCCAATTTTGACTTTACGGTAAATTTAATTTATACATTTAAATACAGGTACATATAAATAACATGAAATGTACACAAACAATGTGTTCGTACGTTTTAACATCAAATAATAACACAAGACGTAGCCGGTAGGTACCGCACGAACCATTCGAATGCATCTCAGATGTGCGTACATATTTACCTAGAGTCTACACCGTCACGTTATTAATAATATATATATTAAAATGGTTATACCTACGGTGCACCACGCGTTACGATATTATGCACCACACCGTCGCTATAAATAAAAAAAGAGCACAACTACAGCCCATTATTGTCTTAGGAAAGAAAATCGTTCGTGTACACAATGATTCGTTTACCAAAGAGGTATTTTTTCAGCAGATAAATTCTCCGACATGACATCCGTACACGAGTTACAACAGCGGAGCAATGTTTTGAGTTTTCTATTTTAAACACGGCGAACGTATGTAAAAAGGACTTTGACATCTACAACATACCTATAAAAATGAAAATGTATCACGTATATATGTTTCAATTCTATGTCGCAGTTAAATAACATGTTAATATTTATTTATACGTTCCGTGTTAAAACCCATCTTGTAATTCGATACTCTGTACGTACACGAATACATAATATAATATATTATTATCGTAACTCGATTCATGAAATAAGAATCATGATGCTGTTCGATTCGCGGATAGGCATAAATTAAACAATATTATTGTGTACGAATGCGTTTACACGGAAATGATGATTGAAATTAATTCAAAAGTGTTCCTACATCCCCGCACGTATCGGCATATCGGCACTTCGATACGAGTTGAACGCGGTAACCGATGACGAAGAACAACAGCGCACAACGTGCGTACGTATGTAACTTATCGAAAACACCGAACAAATAAAATATGCAGTTTACTGTTTTCATATGTAAATATATTTATACGCGTGTCGCAGAGCGCACAAGCTTATTATTCACAACTGTTTTTTTTTTTTTTACTTAATACAAATGTTTAAAATGTATTTCAGTCAATACCTGCAGTTCGATTTTTACATTATTATTATTATTATTAGGTATTTATTTACAAATATTCCGACAAATGTGACACAATACTGTTAAATGCAAATAAACACAATAATAGTAATAATAATTTGATCATTTCGTAGATATTAAATCTAAACGTTTTTACTTGTGCGGTATAGACAAATGTGTACGCATAATCGATTCCTCCTCGGAGTTGTATTGTATTTTTTTAGTAGATAACCTACCCGCCACATGAACCATATACTCGTCTCATGCGGACAGTAGGCACGATACTATAATACAACGGTTTATCATTGGTCGTCAACTAGTGATCTTGAAAAAAAATCACCTGTAATGACAATAACGTCGTGTTCTCGTATAATCACAATTCATAAGCATCTGAAAAGGATAGTAATAATTTTACCCAACACAATCGTTTATTAATAGTATCATTGAGAACGGTTTATTTTAAGCATTGTTTGTGACTCGCGTCGCGATTAGATAACGTTTGAATAGACGCAGAACTCGAGAACTATTATTGTAATAGCTAATTGTAATAATAATAATAATAATATATTAATATGACTGGTTAATGTAAAACTTCTCCTTCGAAAAGGGTTCGGTAGATAATGTTGAACACAACTGGTGGACGCATAATGGAGGTTATGTTAATGTTT